>CM057136.1:13715380-14015380 GCA_029964075.1 Patiria pectinifera
AGAGTTTCTCCGATATCCTGGGTGACTTTGTGTTTTTGCGGAGGTGAGGTCGTTGATCCCTGAATGTCAAGTGCAATACATTATAATTGTATCTGACGCAAGATTAAAAGCGCATGCAGAAAATAAATGAGTTACAGGTTTTCGAGCAGACCCACGTGAAAAAGTAAAAGAGTATCAACATTCTAAAATCAACAGCAAAAAGGACAAAAGTAGGACATTGGGGGAGAAAATCAGGATACAAACAGGACTTTTGCGGATTTTCAGGAGTAGTTTTCCTTGATGCTCACCCATGTCCACAGCATCATAAGCCCTATTTGGCATATTCTGTACCCACAGCACTTGTGTTCCATCATCAACTAAGTTCTTGAGAAGTACAGTTGCCGATTCCTGCGCCCAAGCCCTTCATTGTGTCATTATGGCAGTGTGTTATGTAGCACTGTTATGAATATATTCAATGAGATTTCATTTTTTTCAGAGCTGTGGGACAAAAAGTAGGAAATTAGGAAAAAGTAGGAATTTAATACAAATCGCGTCCGACAAAAAGGTTAAAAGGCCTATAAAAAATGGATCAGAAAGTTACATTAAAAGGGGTCATAATTTATAGGTCCTCTTCATCGTGATATATTAATCGCATATCAGAAGGCAAATAAGGCTGTGAAATCAACATCGTTTTCATTAATCATGGACAAATATTGGTAGTATAGGTTGAAATAAAGAGATTGCCTTTCACATAAGTTAGTTCTTTTCTTGTGGTCTTAAAAAAAATAAGACCCAATTGTTTGTGTATGTAAGCTGACATTAAAAACACTGAATGTTATACCCAATGGAAGATATGCTGTCATCATTAATGACATTTGCAGTATTTGCTTCAAGGAAATTTAGGCATTTATTGATACGAATCAGACTCGGTTTTAAGAAAATAAGGAATTCGTTTTTCATCGTGACTGTGACATCGCTTGTTTCGATTTGATGTAAACACCTAAACCCTCATACTGACTTGTGTACGTGCACAATGACACAGACACCGAAAAACAAGGGAACATTTCTCGAAACATTAGTGTGCACGTTCTCATTGTGATGTGCAAAGTTTCCCCAAATAATGTTTCACCGGTGTTTGAGGGACAACTGATATTATATTCATACACGGGATATTTGTCTGTCACCACACGCGGATTTTGGAGGATTTGTGGCGTATCTGTTCCTAATTAATTTAATCAGGACCTTAACTGGACGTGACGTCACATGACGTCCAGAGGCAAGAGTCATATTTTGGGCAACACCGAAACAGGAATATATAGAAATATGAGAAATTAAATAAACAACCATAAGGCAAGCATGTTTGACCGAAATACTTATACTTTGTCGACATTCTGCGGAGATCAAACCAAAGTCCGGGTTAACATTACAAGAGTTTCATGTTTGTCACAATTTGTTACAAAATACTGGCGCATGCGTGATGATAAATGCACTAAGTTTCACCGAACCTACAATGCATTTCTCGCAATGTTTCAACGACTTGACGAAATAGCAATAAATAACTTCAACCGACTAATACTGCTCCGCGTCACCCATCAGCTTGCCACTCTTAAGGAGACAACACGTTCCTTCTAGTGTCCAACTTTACCACAACGATACCCTGAATAAGGATATCCTTCCCTCGTCCACCATCCGGAAAGGAAATATAATATATATCCCCCTTCTTGACATCCCGCCGCGCACCACGAAATGAAATTAATTCCGACCAATCACAGGGCGCGGGACAGAACCGGCTTCGGGACCAGGCACTCCAACCAATCAGGCTCCAGGATATGTCCTGAAACAGCCGCAGGGGACCCCTGACCTGATTGTAAACACTGCACTTTCCATGTGATTTGTTCGTTTCGTAATACGAAGCACTTGACATTTTGTTTAAATACATAATTGCGCTATTTTAAGATATGACGTAATTTGAATTTTAAGGCCCAGCATCGGGGCTTGCCTTTGATGATAATATTGTGTTGTACCAGTTACATGGCTTGCCGCCAAAAGCGATATGAATATTCAGGAAGTTACTCGGTCAATAATGTATAAATACAGCCCCGCTTCAACCCAGGAAACATCACAACTGCTCTGGAATCCGACCAGCGAGCAAGTCAATATTTGGAGTTAGCAGTTCACCTTAAAATATACACTTGTGAACCGAAGTGTCAATTTACTATTGGCAAGCTACCGTTGCTCTGAACCACTTAGGTGCTAAAATTAGTCTCAAAAGTTTGATCAAGTCATTGAAAGTCTTGTACCAAAAAATATAAGAACTATGAACGCCAAAAGCTCGTGGGCAAGATTTTTGCCTTTGATGTCCCTTCTAGTTTTGGTATTATTGTGCTGTTCAGCGGTGGAGGGAAGGGCACTTGATCTTAAGGTAAGACCATATATATCTGATAATTTCATGAAGTTCCGTACTTTAAACGGACACCTATCTGGTTAGGTCTTCTAACTCTCTCTTATCATTCATTGTATCATTTCACACTGTTCCTCATCGGTATTTTTCCTCTGAGATTTTACAATGTGACTCAGTGACCTATGGTAGAAACAGGGGGAACAGTTCTAAAAATGTCTACAAGTTTACAAGCATACAAACGTTGATACAACAGTCACCGAAGTATGATGTTAAAGGGTGTAATGTGAGGTATCTTGTATACAAAACAACACAGGCCCATCTACGACATAATCTTCTTAGGATTGTGTTATTTTTCTGAGTGGTCAGTGACTTTAAGGACATTTGTTAAATGGTAAGACTTAAATTTTACTTACTTTTGTTTTCCTCCAGAAATCAGTTCCTGGCCGGGTGAACGTTGACGAGACAGATGAGGCTGTGTCTGGTGTAGTCACGCTACTTGCTGGCCTCAACCAACCGAGTAAGTTGCATCCCAAAATTCCTAAATTTCAAGACAAATTGAGACGACATAAAATAAAAGAGTCTGACTGGCTTCCGAGTTGTTCCAAAAGAGATAATTGGGCAAATCTCCAAATATCGTTTAGATTAGGGAGTATAGTATTTATTTTCGAAAATATCAGAATAAAATCTGAATTTTATTCAGATGATCCGTTATTTTTTTCTTTCTCCCAAAATAACTTACTTATACCAATAGTATAGGGCCTGTTTTTGTGTACAGCCGATTATGGGTATTTTTATACACCGTGAATTCAAAGTCCAGGTGTTCCTATATTGATTACGATCCTTCGCAAAATGAAACAAGAAATAATATGCAAACATAAAATTTCACATCATAATTGATAAGTCACCGATTTAATGAAACCTTTAGGCCATTTTTTTTTTTAAATTTTGACTTGTAGCAGAGGCCATTTTGTAAATTAAAACTGCATTCTGGCAAACTGCCAAATCACAGACATTAAAAAAACTGCGTTACACGAACCTGATGTATCAATATTGATTTAACACTCGTTGATTGCGTTATCTTATAAAAATGACCGTCCAAATCGCCTATGTCGGCGAAATCAAAGGGACACTTCGGCCATGATGGCTTTCGTATCCAAGCAACAAGTTACAATGTGCGTGTGATGGTTACAGTACACCGCGAGTGGGCCTTCTATCTCAGTTTACAACCCCCACCATGACAGTGTATGGCAGGAACAATATACAGTCGCGTGACATTCAAAATCCCGCCTACTTAGTATTATCCTGTCTCAAACTAACGGAACTCATTCACGACTTCCTTTTAAATATTTGGTTCCCTTGTTCTGGGAACAGACTTTGTTTTAAAATATCCAGATTTTAATTTGTTAAAAAAAGGACATCATGATGCACACATCTGAAAGGAAAGCGTTTACCGATATTTTGTTCGATTTGTGATTTTGATATAGCTCTTCGTTTCTGTTTTGTTGCGTGTAAATGGATATCGAATTGAATTGACACACTGAACGTGGGGCGTGTTTTAAATTATGGCATTTTTATTTGCTGTAAAAAAACTGAAAGGAATTTATCTTCTTTTAAAATTTTCCGCGAGAAATGATAAATTCCACATAAAATTGTTGTCGGTACACGCATAATAGCCAACGTCAGAGTATTGTCATTTCATTTAACAAGAAGTAAGATTTATCTGATGGATTTAAATTACTTCCCCGCCTTTCAAATCGACTAATAAAAGAAAAACCCAACGAGCTGGGAGAATCGGCTCCGTCACCACACGGAGCGCCTCAGGGGGAGGACAGGGGTGAAAAGACCGCGCCGTGTCACGGTCGAGGCACGGTGAAGGACCCCGTTTCGTTGAAAACCAACAAAAAAGTATAATCTGTTGTAGGCTGATGATGAAATTGAGTGTCATTCCGTTCGGTGCGTAGTTATGGCATTAAAGGGTGGTGGATAACTTTTGCCCTCAAAAATATCTTATCTTCAGCCACATTCCTATAACAAAAAAGGGGCCTACGTAGATCTTTGAAAGGAAATTATATCAGAAACGAACACAGAGGTTGGGATGTCACACGAACAATATCGAAAGTAACCTCGCAGTGAAGTTCAAAAATACTTATTTTCGTGTCCAAGTGCTTTCAGTGGTCACAAATGTATCAATTTCAAGCCCTGACAATTGTGGTTACAAACAGAAAGGCAGTTCACTAAAAACATTGGCATCTTCTGTTATTATTTCCTCGTTAACTATTTATGAACTGTTTTATGAAGGAAAAAAATCCCGAACACATCGGGTCAGGAAACGGCCACAGGAAACTGGTTTGGGCCGAGAAGGCTTCCGAATTATACAGTGTTAAACCAACACGGAACTTGAACTTGTATTCCCACGGCTATTACATGACACAGTTTCCGCAATCCAGAGTACTCTTATAATATGGACCTTTTCGAAAGTGTGACTCCAGTGAACTTTAACACTGATGTGGTTTGGTTCGTCAGCAAACATCGAGCCATTTCATTTTTGTTGAAATCAGATATATAAAAGTCACTTGAATAAAGTGAATAAAGGATGGTTGTAATGAATAAAGGTTGAAATTGCTGCCCACCTACAAATATGATACGCACATTTTGTTTAGAACAGGGGGAAATCAAAACCAGAAATGTCGTACATTGGCATACATGCAGTTTGCCATTATTTTACATTTTGCCGAAAAGATTGGCCAAAGTTTCCCTCAAGCAGGCGGCCGTGACAAAATGTCATTGACCAGATTAAGTATAGCTTGTGAAATCGCTGTTTAACATTACTTATCCACGAATAATGTATCCTAATGAATCTAGGATAAATATGAATAAAAGATTACTTGTTCACACGAGCGCTCACCACACAATATTCCTGCGGCTCCCACTTCCGCGTTCATAAAACCACACCAACCAAACTAAACATGGCGGTTATTCCGAGTCCTCAACGTAAAAGTGGTTATGGTTACTTAAATACGATGATATAATACTCTTACCGTGTGTACGACCATATCTCTGTGAATTCCATTCAATATTTTTCAATTGCATAAATGGTTATAGCATATTGTGCTAAAATTGAAAAATTGTTTGAGGTTTATTATAAACTACACCTACATAATGCTTTGTGTGTTTTTCGTTTGATCTGACCGCAATCTGATTTGGGTTGTGTCCTCGTAAACTTAAACTTGAAATTAGTGGTATAAAGTTACGCCTGCGGTGTCATATCCCTTTGTCCCTTCATGAATCATCACAGTGTTAAGTTAAATCCCGTAGACTGTCACCAAGTGTTAATGTGATATTTTCCTTTTCCCATAGGCAATCTGGCAACTTGTGGCATGCGACCCACGTATCAGAAGCAAGCAGTCTTCCGTGTAGTGGCTGGAGTTGAGTCTAGCAATCGCTGGCCGTGGCAGGTCGCGCTGGTCGATACGACGTCCAAGCAGCCGTTCTGTGGAGGCACGCTGATCGGCAGAGAGCACGTCGTCACGGCGGCACACTGCTTCGATGGAAAGTAAGACTGGAGAAAATACTTCGACATTTTTACCCTTTATTCTCCCTTGTCTATATTTATGTCAGTTACTGTTTCAGTTCATCATCACAACCGATAATAAACATACTTACGAACATTTCATATCGAGGAACAAGAAACATTCGAAAACTCACTAAATTGGAAGATAGAAATGTTTCCAAACGTTGTAAGAGGTTATCGTTTAATCTGACCTCTCGATCGGTTTGCAACTTTACTTTATGTATTTTATGAGAACATAAAATACAACTTTTATAAGTGATTAGTGTTTGTGACTCATGATCAGCAGGTCCGGGGTTCGAATCCTGCTGTACCAGCTATATGATGTGTTGTGTCCCTGGGCAAGCCATTTTACTCCTTTTTTTCCTCTCTTCACCAAGGAGTTTAAATGGGTACCGGCCCTAACTTGCGATGGACTCATTGGACTGCATCCCATCCAGGGGAATAGAAATATTCTCAAGGAAACAAGAGACTAACACTGTCTTAGATCGAGCGTTCAGGAAACAGTCGTTGAAGACTTCATTATTCTTGAATACCTGAGTAAAAGACCCATTTTTATCTGTCACAGGAACCAGAATGACATCAACATAGTCCTGGGCGAGCACGACCGGTCGAGACCGGAGGGTACAGAGCAGCAATTCCCGGTCGACTGCGTCCACATCCACCGCCGATACGTCAAGGGAATCCCGTACAACAACGACATCGCCGTGGTCAAACTCAAGACAGCTCCGGGCCACGATGTCATGCTCAACGACTTTGTCATGCCCGCCTGTATGCCAGAGAAGAATGAGTTCAAAGCGGGAGATACGTGCTACGTCACTGGGTGGGGCTACACAAGTAAGAGCAAAATTTGAAATTTCATACCCGTACTTTTTTCTCAAATTAGGAGAGAAAAAAAAGGTTAATCTGATATGATATTCCGAGGTATACTTCTGGACTCCCGCACTCTGCTCGTATTTTGTACCCATTATACTCAGTGATTTTCTTTCTTTCTTCACCTTTTTGAAAAGTTCTTTCAAGACGGTCAAAACAAGTCAAATGTCGAATAAAGCAAAATGTAAGCATTTTCTCACTTTTTCCCCGTTCTCTGCAGATTTCAACGACCTTTTGGTCGGCAAGAGGCCTCAGGTGTTGAACGAAGCCCAAGTCCCGATCCTGAGCAACGACCAATGCAAGCAAGCCTACGGCAGTTACATCTCCAAAAAGATGATCTGCGCGGGCTACCTGGAAGGGGATCGGCGAGCAGACACCTGCAAGGGGGACAGCGGTGGGCCGTTGATTTGCCAGAGGGGTGGAGTGTGGAAACTTTTCGGGGTGACTTCGTGGGGGGATAACACGTTCTGCAACCCCTCTCCTACCGACGCTGTGCCGGGGGTATATACGAGAGTTGATCGGTACAGAAGCTGGATTCAGAGTAGAATTGAGATGGACAGTTGTCCTTCCAAAAGATGATTGAAAAGTATTTTTTAAAATACTCATTTTGTAGGATGACATTTACTCGGGTTAACTTATTTATTATTCAGTAGCTATTTATTGTTCCTTTAAGGAAAGAATATTTATCACATTCATAGTTGTTTTAAACAAATCAGGCCGAAGTGTTTAACTTATTTATTAATATTTATGTATGAACTTATTTATAAATATTTATGTATTCCTATGGAATATTTAAAACGGTCCTGTCTATATTATACTTCAATTATTTATTCAACTTAAATTACTGGTATAGGTAAGATAATGTGTGTTTAAGTAAGATCTTATATTTATTATTTATAAACGTTTTACGAAAGTTGAAATAGTGTTTTGAAAAGGAAAGAAAATTTATAAAATGCATAGTTGTTTAAATAGTATTTAACTTATTTGAAATTAATATTTATTGATTCAATATGGAAACGGTTTTCTTTAACTTATTATTTATTTTCTTGAATTATCTATTTAAGATATCTATTTAAGTTATATTTACTATTTATTGAACTCTGAAGTTGAAATTTTGAACGTGCAATACTTTATTTAAAGAAGTAATTTATAAAAAGGGTTAGCTCAAGTATTCATAAATCTTTGATCGTCGAATCAATGGACATTTAATAACACGAGAAATATTCATTTTTTCTTTTTATGAAAGACTGAACGGATGGCAGAGTAGGCCTACGGTGAGCCATCAGAAACGTTCTTAAAGTGGACACGAGAAAGTTGTCTAAATGCTACTGAATGTTACACAGACAATCGAAGACAAAGTGAAATAAAATAGAGGAAAACAAACAAGTTGTGTTCTTTGTCAGTAGTTTCTGACTCGCAGGTTTGATAAAAGAAAAGTACAATCATGTTCAGATTCCATTTTCAATAGTCAAACGTGAATCACGACCTACTAATGAAAGGGAGGCTGGCATGCGCAAGAACCAACGGTGCAGAACGGTTGGCAAATGTATCACTTGTATAGATTCTGTATATTTAGATGACATTTTTTAAAATGTTATGCTCTGCGGTTTATCTGTTTTGTAAGGTTATAATACTAAATACTTGCTATTTAAAGACCATGGTTTGGTACTTACTGCCATTTTTCAAGCAGATTTCTAAAAAAAAGTTTTAGATTGCTCACCTAGCTGGCTCAAATGCTACATTTCCTTTTATTTCAAAGCTACATTGCTCCCTTCAAGTTCCATTTGAAAAATCCACCATCCAACCCTCAAATCATATATTCCAACCCGACAACGTCCTAAATATAGGTAAAACGCATTTTGTGTTTGTTCCAAAAATAGTCTCACCTTCATGCAACCAGACCCATTCCACAAAAGCCCCCGGGTGGGGATATTAATTTGTTCATTAGACACCCACTCCCCCCCCCCGAAAAAAATCCAACGATGGGAAAATTAAATCAGCTGTCACAAAAATTATGCTCATGGATCACCGACAATACTGACGCTTTTGTTCCCTGGTGACAAGAAGCTGTTCAAGCAAACTCAGTCGTATAACGGGCCAGGATTTTATTATTTGATATGTCAACATTTGTGGTCTAGGTTGGGGAAAAAATCCCCCAATAGCGATAGCAGAGAAGATATTCTGAGCTTCTATAATTTGGGGGAGTTTTACGAACCAATCGCCGGAACTGAGTGAAGAAACGAACCGTTCTTTGAACCGAGGGGACAAAAGAACGCCGGAAGCCGTCAGACAATAGGCGGGGAGTCAGGCGATTATGTCCCGCTCGCGATCGTTCGCGGCACAGTAATTCGTTTGTCCTCGGCCCAACGAAAGATGAAAATGATCGCGAGGAATTTTCGAAGCGAGGATGATGAAGAGTGAGCGAATTGTGGAGGTAAAACACTGCCGTGCATTCACGCAAGGGCGCTCGGCCGGAATACTAACGGTGACGTCATCACGAATGATATCAGAGTTTTGGTGACTCTTGTCTGAATAGAATCATGAATTCTGCTTCATTCATTGGGACCCACTGAACTTATAGGACACACATGCACTTTGGACGGCGTGGCATACTATAGCAAACATCAAGCTGTTGAAATTTATTTTCTGAAATTTGAACGCACATGGAACGCTTGAATTGGATTTGTAAAATGTTCAGTAACTGCCGGGGATTTTCCGTTTTGTTCGTGTGCTGTTTCGTCACGGAGATTTGTTTGTCGACATCAAGTACAACATCGGCCAGAAATCACCGGAAATCGCGTAGGAAAACAAAGGTATGTTTAGTTTCATTTCAAAGCTCCAGACATTCACACGGTTTGTGCCATCTGTGTAACATAGAAAGCGAAACATTGCGTGCATGCTTTTCAAACGACCGTTCCAGCTGTGTGATTTTAATATTTGTGAACTTTTGGGCGGATTAATTTAATGATTTATTTTTCTTCTCAAAGATGAGCCCTTCGACACGTCTTGGAGACGTTGTGTCTGAAGACGATACGGCACCATCACTACAGGAAGACGTAACTCTGCCTCCTATGAGCTTAGGAGAAATAGAAGATGACATCCTGCGACATCCACCGAGACGATTACCCATCGGTAAGGAATCGATGCCCATGAATCTATACCACCCCTCCCCGTTATGTATTGTTCTGAAGATCGTTCGGATAGGTATCTTTGTTTGCGGAGGTGATGCCGACAAATTTTACCGATGATTATTGGCATCATAGTTTCACCTCTACGTTTACCATGCCCGAAGCTGAAAAAGTTTATTGCTGTGGGCATTTTTACAATTCCAAAAGGCTGATTTATGAAGAATTTCTTTTATTGATTAATGGGTCTTTTGAAAATGGAAATTGGTGAAATAGTGTTTTGATTTGTTGTTACTTCCTGTACTAGGGGCAATAAACGTATAAATTGGGGACTGAGGTTCGATAGTTCAGCAGAAATCATTCAGTCGAAAATATTTTGCCACTACCAACAATAAAACTTGTACTAAATTCATAATTTCTGGATGTTTGGAGGAGTATTTTGTACTTTATCTTGTTTTGTAACTTATTTTGAAGAGCCGTGAAAATGTTTTTAAAATTCCACACCAAAAAATGTGCAAGTACATTTCGCACGCAAACAGTCATGTTGCAAAATTATTGTTCAAGTTCACCACAAATTCATCCTACGTATACGTCATGAACTTCCTATGGCCTCTGTTTTGTAAAAACATTGAAATAAATTGAGAACATATTGAAGTACAGCCTTGGATAAGTTCTGAACTTCGAGAGAGATTTTTCACGCAAGATTTACTCGGGACCATGGTTGACCGAGTGATGGCTGGTGGCAAGGCCGTGCTCCACGGCACTACTAAGTCCTCCCAGCCCGCTATGTGATGTGACATGACACCTGTCGCCCCGAGACATGATTAACCCTTGGACGGGATACATAAATGACAATTAGTTAATTATGTCCAATCAAGTGACAGGTGGGTGGCTAACAGGTTCAACGTGAAGGCGGTTGATATTTATAGATCTGGATTCTTGGAAGGTCTAAGATTTTTCTTTAGTAGGCCTAATTTTTTTTGGCCTACAAGGTTGCATCGCGTAGGTAGTCGGCCTTGTCCGTGGAATGAGCAACTACACACAAGAGACGATGAAAATACCGTCCAATTGGAAGGATTTAAGATTTACGATTACGAAATAACTTAGTCTTGAAAATAGTCTTGAATTGATCTTGAAACTAAAAAGACTAAAAACATCAGCAGTCGGTGGCCGGCTTATATTTTTATATTTTTATTTTGACGGTTAACAAGATCGTCTTATTAACTAGGCGACTTATTTGGTTCCATTGAGCGTTGCATTTTTTTAACCAACAGTTTTGTGTTCCACCGATGAACAACCGTCACAATTAACCCATGCAAAACAAAACATGTTTTACAAATAATGTTCGAGTATTGATATTTGCAGTGGGCTGAGACACTAATAAGATTCCTTGCACTGGCTCGAACACGGATCTCCCGCGTGGCAGACGAGAATTCTATACTGAATCACCAGTGCTACATTAGAAAATCTTATCTTATTTTAAACTCAAATGTATACATGGTGTAAATAATAATTTGCATAACCAATCTCATATTCACCCTTACCAAACTAACACTGAAAAACAAAATTGTAGAATTCCACAACATAAATATTCCTTCTACAAGTTTAAATGAAAGGGAGAAAAAATTACAAAGAGAAAGGAAATTGTAAGGGTTTTTTCGACAGTAGTTGCTATTTTCTTCAAGTCTCTGCACTGATTCAGAAGTTTACTCTTCCCCGCTTAAAAAAAAATAAATTGCACTGGCCGGGAATCGAACCCGGGTCTCCCGCGTGGCAGGCGAGAATTCTACCACTGAACCACCAGTGCTAGACAATCAAATATGACATTCTTTCAACTCAAATGTATACATGGAGTTCTATATGTCCTCCATTAACCAAACTAACATTCATCTTTATCAAACTTGTATGAAAAACGCTTTGAACAAACCGTTTTATTCTTCCCGCTTAATTTAAGAAAAAATGCACTGCCCAGGAATAGAACCCGTGCCTCCCGCGTGGCAGACGAAAATTCTACCATTGAACTACCCGAGTGCAGTGCACAAAACATGTGACATTTTTCTTTTTCTTTTAATGGGAGAATTTATTGTCTCCTTCATTAGAAAGTACGGTCGTCTGCGAATCCCAGTGAAATTCTCCCAACACTTCAGTAGCCTAAATCCGTTTTGTATTTTTCAGATACTGCTAGTGCGACACGTCTTAGTGTTCTGTGTTCGAGGGTTACAAATACCAATATTTAACACCTTATTTTTCAACTTTTCCAATAACTTTATTATTTTCCTTTCGTACTACTAGCTGGACTTACCAAATGCGGTCGCCGCCCCACCAACCCCTACCGTCGAATTCGCCGAGTCGTCGGCGGCTTGACGGCTGGCACACGCTGGCCCTGGCAGGCGCAGATCATTCGGAGGGATTCCTTCGGTCAAGAGGTCCACCATTGCGGAGGGACGCTCATTGATACAATGCACGTGCTGACGGCGGCTCATTGCTTCGATGGGTGTGTAAAAAAGTACATTTCTCGTAGAATTCTGGGCAACTTCGTCTTAATAAATGTGTTCCTCCTCGGTCTTTTTCGATAATGCATATTGGGTATGGAACCAACCAGGCAATTTGTGCACAAACATTATGGGCTGTGAACCAGTTAAAACTTTCATTTCATTCCTCCTCATGACGGCAAGAATAAGTGATCATCTTTTCACACATTGCTGCGTTGGTAACTTGAAATATAATTATTTTCAAAATCTTTTTTTTTTTCAAAATCATTTCTCATAAACATGAATCTTATGACCCTGCCAGTATTGGCCAATCAGAATAAAGATTTCAACCTCATGCCTCAACACTGACCAATCACAATCGTTCATCTGTGTCTGATGAATGGTATCTGGATAGATTGTTCAAGATAATTCTTCTTTTATTTCTAACATTCAAAAACTGAATTTTATTTTACAAGTAATATTTCTTATATTTTATGCATTAATAGGTGAATCAATGATTTCTTAAAATCGAATTTTTGAAAAATACTGATGACAAAAAATAATTTAAAGCTTGACTGGTTCACTGCCCCATAGGTTTGTGCACAACTGCATTGGTTACCGTCCGTACCCATGATGCAATGTGAATGTCAAAAAGTTTGTCACAAATTTTAATAACAAAGCCTGTCAACCATGAGGGCGCTCTGTACTTAGCTCTCAATTCGTCTATATGATTTTCTTCTAAAAAAAGTTACAATTAAATTTTTTTTAGTTAGCAGGGCCACTATAAACTAAAATACTACCCTTTAACAATGGTGTATACTTTCATTCTCACTGAATTTAAATAAAAAACAAAACTTGTCTACAATGAGGGCGCTTTGTGCAAGGCGTCTATTTCTGAAGGGCAATCATTAAAGATGTAAATATCTCCCATTTCAACGAAAAAATATTCCAATTTTGGGTCTGCAACCCTCTGAAATAATTCAATAACTAAACGTCAGAGGATTTTGTTGTTGGATGTCTCATTCAAAAGTGAATAACATTTATATCTCTTGGAAAATAGCAATTGAAAACACGAATCTATTTTTTGCGGGGATACACTCTAAGAATACCACGGGGAACACATCTTTAAATGTCATTTTGATCCGTTTCAAAGGTATCATAAGAATGACTTCATCATCCGTCTCGGCCAGCACGACCGCTCCACCACAGAACCCCAGGAGCAGGATTTCGCCATCGGTTGCCTCGACATCCACACCAAGTATCGGGCTCTACGAGCTGGCCATGGCTACGCCAACGACATTGCTCTGGTCACATTACGGGGGAGGATCAACGGCCACAAGGGGGCGCTGTTCAACGATCACGTGCTTCCGGCTTGCCTACCGCAACGAGATGAGTTTGAGATGGGCTCTAACTGTTGGGTGACTGGCTGGGGATATTCAAGTAAGTGACTTGCTGATCATGCCATATTTTCTAGAACTACAGAAAGAAGGCAGCGTCCGAATCTCCCTAGAGTAATTGTCTAGGTCTTCAACCATTACAACTTTGTGGGAATATGCTTACAAGAGACATAGTGGCAGCTCTGGGATCCAGTTTCAGACAAAATTTGGACAAGAGGACTTGTGATTGTCTTAGCTGTAACACTGTCTTTCATATCTTGAAATTCTTTTCTTCCCTTTTTCCCCAAAATCTCCAGACTTCAGTGATCTCATCTCTAGCTCCTTTCCAGACATGTTGAACGAGGCTCCTGTACCTCTTCAGTCGCAGAAGACCTGCCGCTCATTCTACGGTGCCGACCTCTCCCGCAAGACGCTCTGCGCCGGCCTGGTGGGGACGCGCGCCCGAGCCGACACCTGTCAGGGGGACAGTGGAGGTCCCCTGGTGTGTGAACGCTACGGGGTCTGGAAGGTCTGGGGTATTACGTCTTGGGGGAAGGACTCGCTGTGCAATGTAAGACCGTTACAGGGCGCGATTCCTGGCGTGTATACTAGGGTGGATCAGTATCTGCACTGGATCGAGAGGCGGATTGAGAGGCGACGCCGAAAGCCTGTCTGCATCAACTAAAACAAAGCTTGGTGAACCTTCTGTCAAGCAGAATAGACTCTCAGGGGAAGTATCAGATTAGTGCAAAATTAAAGACTTTCTTTTCTGGATGTACAATGGGTTTCCCCCCAGACTTAGTACACTGTAATTTCGGCATTTTTAAGAGGGCACAAGTCTAAGTTGCTTTCATCAAAATAGCATTTTCATTGTATTCATTTTAAAAAATATAAACTTCTCATTTTTGGGCGTTGTTTAGCACTGATAGTTTGTACAATGTACAAGTACTATTTTGTTTTTTAGAAAAAAAAAAACTTGTATTTCCTTTCAAGGTGGAGCACAATGGCAAAGAAGGAAATAGAAATAACTTTAAAATGGGTGTATGAATAGCTGAAAAGATGCCTTCAAGTGTGGTGCCTCAAGTCAGATGGTCAATTTTACATGATCTACTTATTTATTTTTAAAGGGAGTGGGTAAGTGCCAGGATTTGCCATGTTTTTGTGTCCAAACAAAACGTTCAATTATACTACTGCTCCACTTTAGGCTACTTAAAGGTAGACCATTAATGGTTAATCGATTGTAATTGTGATTTTTTTTTCATTTGAACCAACAAAGTGGTCAAAATCTAATGAAGCTTTACTAACTAGCCTGATGAAGTTTTAGCTCTGTGAATGCTGTATATTTCAAGAAAACAGAACAAACATAAACAATATTTTGGATCATGATTTCAATTCCAAAGTTGCCAAGTCATGTTTTGAATTGCGCCCTCTCATGACACAATCCTGAAATCAGCATTCGGGACGTGATTCTCATTCAGCCGATTGTCACCCATTCACGGATTCGCCCAATTGCAAACAAACTACAAGTTAGAACGCATCGGGGTGGATTCACGGAAATTTCCAAAACTGTGTCACTTGACACATCTTTGGGAATGCCCACCTTTTGTTGCTTTCTTCAAAATGACAACCATGCCAGAAGGAATTATATCACAGGGAGTTTAGTGCCATTACTATCTTTAAACCAAGTACGCTTTTTCACAATAATTTGGTTGGTTACTTTTTGGATAGCTGCAAATGATCTACTCTACCTAATTAAATTCATGGTGCTACTTTGAAACAGCAGCTTGTAAATTTTAATGTATTTTTATTTTTTACTCAGGACCTTATTTAGATTGAAATTTTGTGGCCACTGCCAAACCACAGTTTATAAGCCTGCGAAGAATTGCCACTTTATACTGAAAAGCTGTCTGCAATGGCACAAAAGGCATTCAGTGGTTTCTCTAGTTCCAAGAAATACCTTTATTGTATTTATGCGTATTTTATTCAAGTGTATTTATGTATTCGTTGGATGTATTCACCATGCCCTACATAATAAAGGGTCAGCAAGGTTAGCTTTCCATGGAACAGCCGGTTGTGTCTCTTAAATGCTGCAACTTTCCTTGAATTTTTCATTTTATATTATTTGATTATATGTGAACAACAAATTACAAGTGTTTTGAATTTCTGGTCAATTGTTTTCGCTGTCAATTTGTATTTTGCTGTTTGTGTTTTATATGCTAATTCATATCTGTGAATAAATGATGGAACACTGTGGATCGCTTTTTTTCTGTAATCTTAGATTCTCCAATTAGCAATAAATTGCTGTTATGATTGTTGAGCTTGTGATTATACAAATCAGAAGTCTAAACTGTGTCCATTTTTACAAGTCAAAATTAAATTTATTGTATCGTCATTAAAACAAATGAATCTGTACATTCAATGTTGCTATATCATATATGGTGCATGCCTCATGTCATTAACCTCAAAATTTTAGACCACAAAATCTTTTTTTGTGCCTTTGTGTCATTATCAATGATTATGCAAGAACTTGCACAGGAAATGTGACACAGCAAGAGTATCTATCAGGTTTGTTAGTGTGACGTCAGTTCAGTTTAAACCACGCCCGCTGGCCATTCAGTAGCATTGGAACCATTAGAACCGGAAGCTAACGCAACTCGAGTGTTTATCCAATGGGCGCTAGTAATCAGTGGTGCGATCTGTTACACGGTACTCTCTGGAGACATGTGCACAATAGGGAACAAAAGATTGTATACGTCTCCACAGGACAATTTCTATAGGTGAATACGTCTCCACAAGGTTATCACAAATTAGATATATGGATTTTACTCAAAAACTAGGAATTTCCAAGGTGTGTTGATCTGTCACATATTGAAGTATTTTATGTAAGGGATATTTAGGGAATTTCAGCCCAGGAAATTAATTCCGGTTAAAATAGGAGAATATTGAAAGTACACTTTCAAACTTGAAAATTTTTAGTACACGAGAACAAAGAAATGACTCCACAAGGATACAAATTTCAGTATGCGTGCGCGCATGTACGTGTATGACGTTTTTACTAACAGCCGGAGAGTAGTCTGGAGAATTCAAAGTCAAAGGATAAAACATATGAACAAGTCGGTCTATCAGATATCAAAGTAATAACTTGCAAATGGCGTACTAACACTGCGACATCCAATAACACAACAAGACACCAATGTTTGTACCGTTCTCTGCGCAATTTATTGGCCGAACTCACACAACATACTACTTGCTTTGTACAGTACTTTTGGCTGCAATGGACTACAGCTTTTTGATAACAGCGCCCTCTAGAGACGACGTCCACGGCGACCTCCCTTTCTCCGTGTGCTGTCCGATGGGATTGGGGTCACATCCTCTGTGGAGGAAAAAACAAGAAAGGAGAAATGAAAATCATGACAATATTTTTCTGGACAAAAATAACCCCACAAAGTGAAAATGTTTCACCAGGCACAATAGTTCTATAAACACTTTGTTCCTTGATAAGAAATCCTAATTTTTCTGAAACTAAAATGGACAGTTGATTTTTCTTTTGTAAGCAAACCTACAGATGTTAAGATATCCACTGCCTACTATTTGTCAAGGACCGGAGAAAACAAGTGATTAGATTTTTGTGAGCTTCAGCCCCTTGAGGGCGCTGTTGTTTTGTATTGGGTCACTTCTAGTGGATTGAGCTGGGACAGCAAGTTCAGAAACCTCAACAGCCAAAATTGAACACAGTCTTTTTGTGCATGTGCTGGACTTATATCATTATCCTGATCTTATAGAGGGCGCTATTGACACTACCCAAACAGATCCAAAAAGGATGAGCTACATCAAGTGAAGTCTCAATGTGGATGCCATATGGCTTAATATAAAACACCACTGCCCACTGAAAATGAACCCACAACTGCCAGAAACTACTGATGTCAAAATGTCATTGCTTTGTGTAGAATTTATGTTACACAAATCAGCTTTATCTCATGAAAGTGTCAAAATACTCCCCTGAGCAGTAAAACAAAAAATCCATACTATGTATTCAACAAGAATTGCAGAGATCAGTGTCCATGTAAATCAGGCGTTAATTTATGGGTTTTATTGTCAAAACTTGATCAAATGTAGAGGCGTTGTTTAAATGTGAAGTCACTGTACTCACCGATGCGGCCGATCTTCATGCCAGAGCGAGCCAAAGCCCTCAGGGCAGACTGAGCACCAGGGCCGGGGGTCTTGGTCCTGAACAAAAATAAATAACAAAATATTTCAAGATTTTGGGCTACAGAGCTTCTTTAATTTCGACTGCTCTTCTCTTTGTCTTATATCACAGAGCAATTTGTTTGTTTTGAAATTTTGTACTTATTTCTTCAAAAGTTTAATCCTCCTAATGTCGGCCCTCTCTTAACCTTCTGTTTTGTCCTCATCCCAGACCCGAAAAACTACCATCCCGCTGGCAGGTCTTGACAACTTCAAATACTACCAAGCCTACACCAACGACATTATGCGAGTTAACTTATTTGTTGACCACTCTGATTTTGCATGAATGTGGTGAATTGTTAATCCTGAAAGGAACCTCATAAAAAGTTGTGTACATGTTAAGCTTAAATACCGAACGGGCTTTTGCAGCAGCAGTCTATTTGTCTTTCTCAGACTTACTTGTTTCCACCGGTGGCACGCAGCTTGATGTGCAGGGCAGTGATGCCCAGCTCCTTGCAGCGAGCAGCCACGTCCTGAGCGGCCAACATGGCAGCGTAGGGAGACGCCTCGTCACGATCCGCCTTCACCTTCATACCGCCCGTCACACGAGAGATGGTCTCCCTACAGAGAAAATGAAAAACAAGGAATGGTATGATTGAAGTCAAAGATCACTGTAACGAACAGTACTGTGGTTGTTAATTATACCGGTTTTCCGAAAACCCTTGGCATACTTCTGAATAAATTTAGGAGCCAAAGGGAATATTCGATAGCCAATTTTTTTTCTGTATGGCTGTGTTCATTATAGCAGCGTTCTACTGTATCCCCTGAAGAATGCAGGCTATGTACTATCCTGGGTTGCATTTTGGTGGTTGCAATCTAAACTAGTTTTGTTGTTCGTCATTGACATTCTGAAGTAATCAAAAGGTGAATTACTGCCCTACCCAATGCGCCAAAACTGATGAAAAACAACGCAGACGATATGTGAACATTTCCTGTGATTTTTTTTGGGCTATGCCCCTAACTTGACTATGAACTGTGAAGTAATATACGTGTGGCTATTAAAAGTCTCAAGTTTGTCCTCTTTTTTTCTGGAAAGCCAATGCACCCAAGCCCAACTTGTTTATATCCTTGTATGGAATTGGCATACTACAAAATACGCTTTTTGAGTTAAAAAAATATGACTGACCTGCCAGAGAGGTCAGTGACATGCACAAAGGTGTCATTGAAGGAGGCAAAGATGTGAGCCACTCCGAAGACGTTCTCTCCCTCGGGGACCTGGGGCCCAAGATGCACCTGGACTTCCTCCTTCTGTACCTTGCCTTTGCGAGGAGCCATGTCTGAAACAAAATCAGGAGCTACTTAAGCCTTATCGCAAATACTGGGGTTGTTTTTTTCACAATGGATGGCAAGTATTATGGGAAGGTTGAAAAGAAGATTATCTCCCCTCTTCAGAAAAATGGTCGGACCGCATATATCTCCCAACTATAGTTAAACGAGATATATCACAACTCGATGCTAGATTTGAATCACGACGACAAGATGGCGACTGCAAGCACGACGAGAAGATTACGGACTTTTTCCAAGACTGCAAGTTAATCTAAGCACCGCCATACTAATTCTCGATCCCTACCAGGTCCCTAGGACTTGTAGGAGGAGTATTTGGCAATTTGGGATCTGGTTAGAGGTAAAATCTGACGGTTTGGGCAGGTGATGAGTGCAATAATTTGTTTTCACAGAGCTCCAAAGATTTTGGAATGACAGGCAACAGCCGCGGTGCGCTTTGCCAAAGTTGCCGCATGCTCAGTAGATGATTAAAGCTCTTGTCTGGTTCCCTGACCCCATTGGCCTTTTGAATATAATTAGGGTGGCCGGGAAACAGTCTGGTAAATATCAGAGACGCCATGCTTTTTCAAAACCGTCTGCATTCTTTGACGAATTACCATGATTTTTGTATAACTAGACCTCTAACAGGACCAAATTTAACGATTTTGTGCTATTTAGCAGTCATACTATAGCTGGGTTTATTTTCTGCTGACAAAATAATTTCGATCTTTAATTAATTTTCGGCTCCCCTAGCAACGGGACCATCCGTGCACATAGCCTACCACCATGACCACCACCATGACCACCACATGTGGGATGTGTGACGTTAAATACGGAGGTAGTCCAGTATTTTCGTCACATTATGGGACTAAAAGTAAAACCGTGCAGGAAAATCGTGAGTTCTACCCCCAAGAAACTGTTCAAAATTGCAAAACGGGTGTCATTAGAATTGAGAAATGAGAAAAGTCTGCTTTTGATTGTAGGCCTAAAGCCTTTTTTTTTAGCAATAAAAAACATTTTTAACTCTAATTTGATCAAAACAAAACAGGGGCCCTACACTACATGATCCCGAAAAAATTGAATACTAGGATTATTATAATTAATCATGTTAATGGGAAAATGTTTGAGGTTCTGGAATTCATTTTCGAAGTGAAAAACCACATTCGCCACTTCATCTACAGCCGTATGGCATCCAGACGTCCACCCGCATATTCAAAAGGCATATATTTTTCCAAATAGGAATATGAAACTACTACATAATTCAATGTAAAAATTTACCTGAAAAAGAACATGAACTGAAATCAAATTAATATTAAAGTGTACTCTATATAATAATCGTGCAAATTTGGGATGATTTTATTGAATATATTGTACGAAGACACGGATTGCAACGGATTTTGTCAAGAGTGATCTACCTTCGTCAGAAGGAACAGCTACCAAATAATAAAGAGGTCGAAAAAGGTCATTATTTTAGTCTCGTCCCAAAATATACATTTTTTTTTGTTACGAACTTGTCACTTCTTTGGAATAATTTTCACCTCTTTGGTAATCTCTTCCTATATTTGTGCCATTTAATATTTAATCAAATAATTTGGAGGCAAGTGGCATCATCAGTTTTAAAATGATGGGAATAAGCCATGAAAACGATACGCGCACACACTGCTGAAGTCTATTTTTCACTTTTTGGAGGCGGGGCAAAGGGTGACTGAAGGGCGGATCATTACCTAACTGGTTCTCGTCCTTTGTGTCGCAAATGTACACGTTATCTTGTGAATACCAGCTTATAAAAAGAAGGAGGTCAAGTAAAGTTCACTGACCTTGATTTGCCGGAAATAGTCGAGGTCTTCCGACCGCTCCCGATCTTCACAGAGCCATGTTGTTATTGTTTGGTGCGTACGGACAGCTGGAGCGGAATCACTTTGGAACAAAAAGACTCTCAGAAATCGTGACTGAAATGGATGGATGAACGGAATTCTCGTCTCAGTTGTAAGTATGGTAGTTGAGGTTTTATCGATGAAGTGTTCGTTGGAGAATCGACAAAGAAATTGGAGCTTTAAACTTGGTTTTAATCAGCCGAGATTGTTCTAACAAATCTAAGCGAACTGGCAGTGGCAGTGGCACTGCACGATTTCGATACACCATTAACACTGGCATGTAAATCTTCATTTGCTCAATCATTGATCTTGGACACGATTTTTATTGTATTGAACCGGCTTTTGTCATTCCCTTAGTCCTAGTAGAGTGTAAGTTATTGTTGGGTTCTTGTTGGGTCTTGGTGTGTCTTTTGTCATGTTTGTGTTGAAAAGTTCAGATAACATGGATAATGTTTGTTGCAATTTTTATTTACAATTGGTTTTTTTTTTAATAAGGCCTAGGCCCTAGTTACTTTGTTTTTCATGCTTTCGTCGTTCGTTCATGTACATGTATGTAAACAACATTATCAGCAACAACAACAAGAAAAGAAGAAAATCATGACGTAGCCACCGTTCTTTGAACCATCTCCTCTTTACCGGAAAATTGATATTTTGTTCACAGTCAATGCTTTTTCTATCTAGATGACGCATAAATTACAAAAACCAAACCAACTGCCAATCAGTTATATTAATTTTGGCGTGTTATTGTGCTGGACTGTGCTTAGATATTATAGTTATTCCAGGGTTATCGGTTATGAGAGAACTTGATTCTTAAAAAAAAACCCAGGGTCAGCATTTCAGTTCCTAGTTCATGAATATTTCATCTAGATTTTTGGTGATAAATTTCATTTTTTTTTCATCTCATGTCGCAGGTCGTTCCAGACTCGTAGATTTAGCCTTCTGTTGAGGTCTGACATGGAGTACATTTATGACTGGGAGGAACAAGATAGGTTCTCGTTTGAAGACAGCGACCGATTCGAGGAGGACTCCCTGTGCTCATGGGTCAGCGAGGCGGAGAGCGTCAGCAACAACAACTGGAGGGGATGGAGGAAGGGAGGAGCTACGGTGGGAGGGGGAGGGACCACGCAGAGCAACCATTCCAATGAAGGTTTGTGCAAGTTATTTGGGTCTGTTTGGTATAAATAGCTTTTAAGGTTCTGTATTCAATTTCATGAAGGTTGTTTTAAAGGCCAGTTCATATTCAACACAATTATGCGAATGCGAACACAAATTTGCAACGTCATGGCAAGTTTTTTTACTGCTACTTTGAACTCATTCAAGTCTGGGGAATTTGGCAGCAAATGTTTTGGGACGTCGAGTTTGTGCTGAGGTAGCTTTCGCGTGAAGTACATACATGTACGTACCTGTCTTAATACATAAGTATAAATGAAAAAGTTCTCAACTGTGGAATTAAATAGTGAAACAAATAAAATGAATGAAAGCAAAATGGTCAGGATTTTATTTTTGGTCAGGACTCCCAGTAAAATGCTCTACAGCAAATTTGAAATTTGAAGTTGCAGATTAATGAAAACCAGGGTGTCGCTTTTCATGTTCTTTAATTGTGCAAGCAAAGTAAAAAAATCAATCCAAAAAGCACATATTGAAAACGCAGTGTCCAAAAAGTGAAACACCCCTTTGATAAAAACGATGCAAAAAAACTACGAATTTCAAACCATTGTTAAGATAGAAAAAAGTACTGACTTGATATAAAATCAATATATTTTCAGTAGTTTCTCATTGTTAAATCACTTGCTAGCGCTTCAAAAAATAGGTTCTTAAACAACGTTTGCTGAATCACATTCTCAGCCCCGACTGATAAAGACAAAGAAAGATAAAACATCCCTTAACCCCCCCCCCCCCAAAAAAAATCCTGTGAGCAACTTCCTGTCTGTGGGACTTGCAGAACAAAGGAAATACATCTGTTGAGGTTGGAGTGAACAAACTTTAAGAAAAAAGTGGGGTCGTGAGTCAGAAACTCTGTCCACTGAATTCCTTTATGCAGCAATTTGAGTGGTTTACAAACTACAGTGGAACTTTGATAAGTCAAACTCTTATAACTCAAAGCAACTGTTAAGTCAAAGAAAGAATCCATTCCCTTCAGTAGTTTAACAATGATATACAACCCTGCTTAATAACTCAAACATCTGCTAAAGTCACATTTTGAACCTGTTCCCTTGAGGTTTGACTTATCGAGATTTCACTGTACATTTAATGATTGGATTGTGTTGCTTTTGAAGTTTTGTACTCCTTTTCTCAAATACATTGAATGCCTTAAGTACACTGAGAAATGTTTTTTGAAGATGTCACAAGCACATCGTCACAAGTTTCACGAAGAAGAAAATTTAGTGTACTGAGGGAATGGGAAATTGGTCTCTTTGTGAAAATTGTGACGACATGTAGCACATGTGCATATTACACACATGCTATTTTTAACATTATAGTTTACTTCAACACAAATAATTACTGAATGAGTTAATTGGTTGACATGTGTACAAATGTTATCGAGCTGTTAGCCACTTTGCTAGCTGTTTGCTTTGTTCTTTTGTTAGCGTTCTCGTTCAAATTGGAAAACCACGTGGTTGGATTGTTGCCAACTTCCCACCACAAAAAAATTACTAAGTTTACAAAAAAGATTTAATTGGAAAATCATTGCCTGTGGAGCTTACATTCTATTCTAAATTACTTCATTAATCATTCTGTACTTGGTAGAAAATTAGCCCTTGTTGTTACAAACCTCATTGTCCTTAGTTGTCTTTTCAGTTTTAATTTTAAATAACTAAACAAGTCCTTTTTTTTATTTTAAATTTGAACAGCACACCATAACCTTGTTCCTTTGTCCATCTGACCATGTGTACAATTATGTGTGGGAGTCGAGCCATTCAAAAGGATGACTCATAAACTTGATTAAGTCCACTGACATTGAAATTAAAAATTCCGTAAATCAGATTCTCAGAAATGCTTTAATTACACAAAAGCAGATTTACCTATGTCATTAATTGCTCTTTTTCTATTACCACAAAGCTTGTAGCGTCTGTTGTAAAAAGATGGCCCAATCACAATCCACACCATTTGAAATTCATAGATCTGCAGTACAGACAAACAAAGAGATTGAAGGTTGCCTGGAAACAGTGAATGGACTGTGCAAGTCTAAATGACTCACCCAAATGAAGGAAAACCACACAAATGAAGATGTATAAAGAAAATCTGATTGGGGCTTTGATTCTTATACATGTGGAAAAGACTGGCAGCGTAGAATTGTGTGGTTATTGATTGTTCAAAGAAACTAGTGATTCACATGTATGGTACATACATGTACAAGTGCACAATGTAGGCCTACCAGTGACAGGTGCAGACTGAATGGATTTTGGTTGTGGTTTACCAGCCAAACCACATGTGATGAATTCAAAATGAGGCTTTGCATCCATAGGGAATAGTACAACTGGGCAGAGATTCTAGATTTACTCTGTGTGAAGTGACCCCCCCCCCCCCACCCAAATGAATGGGTGTCAAGATTTTCTTTTGGAAATTATAACCATCTTTTAGAATTACTAACTGCAAATGGTGTGCAGACTGAAAAAAACCCTGCTAATGTGCTATGTTCAATTAATCCTCAAAGAGAGGCAATTTTTGGGGGGTGGGGAGGGGGGGAATATGGCCCCCTCCCCTGCCATTATGCAATAGACTCACTTGAAATTTGGTGTGCTCATTGCATAGCACTATTCCATGGTTGCGCAAAGCAGTTTACTTTTTATGGGGCAGTGCTTGATGCTGCAAATAATATGCCACTAAATTCATGCACTTTAGACTATTGCTGACATAAATGCTAAGAAAGTCACTGTTTATCCAAATTATGGGTCATGAATTGTTTTAGCTGGAAAAGGCCATGTATACATTACATTTAGGAATTAATGTGTTTGCATAGTGCATTTGGATCAGGCAAGTGTTTGCGTGTGATGTTTGGATTGTTTGTTTTCACAGTGAACATATCCTTGTTATTCTAGTGAGACCTGGTTTTTACCCTGGTTTGAATTGGGTCATGTAACATCCCAAAGGGATACTGACTAGGTTAACTTTTTTTTCAGCAAATATAAGGTTGCAATGAATAAGAAATTGACTGGCCTCTTCATTAATTTTTTTGTTGTTGAAATTTTTAGTAACAAGTAGGCCTACATGTATTTTCCAACTGAGACAGAATATTTTCTTGAAAATTGTTTTTGCCAAGCGTACATAATGTATTGTACGTGTTTATTTCAAGGTTTTTGCAGGATTTATGTACGTGCATAATAGCAGGTATACTGAATGGCTCAGAGCACACAGAATCAAATTGCGACATGTGTTTTTAAATTCTAAATTCATTCAGTTACACTTCAATGAAAGAAAACTATTGTCTGTGAATTCTAGAACTCAAGGGTTTACATTGCTTAAAGTTAAAATCACACTGTTGTCAATTCAAATGATATTCAGGCATGCAACTTTTCCTCAGATCCGCTGATTTCCATGATTTTTACTTCCCTTGAATGCCATAAATTGAAAAACATTGTACAAAGTCTTATTTTGTGATTTGGAAATTGGAATTTCCTCGTTTTTTTCCCCTTAATAATTCCCAGTTGTATGCCTGGCTATTGTTTTCACCCATGACCTCACAAGTGCAATGATATGTTCACTCTGACCTTGTCAATGTTGCAATTCCCTAAGAGTTACTGAAAACAAAAGTGACTGAGCTGTCGAGACTGGAATTTCTGAAATGCCACCATTGTCCTAATAAGGTCCGTTCACTGATAGCTTTCCACCGACACGGTTAATGCCATATTCACACAACATGGGTTATTTATGTAAGCCCCCACTAAAGCTGTAAACTCCACACTTGATCGCCCCACCCATTTTGTAAACATATTTGTAAATAATCATTGTGGTCTTCGAGCAGTGCCCCATTATACACTGTAAAGAGGTGACAGTTTTGTCAATGAAATTCACATCGTCCCAGTGCAAAACACCATGCAGTTTCATACCTGCTGCTAAATGTTTTTGTTGTACCGTGTCTTTGGATGCTGTAATTTATTGGCCTAAAACAGCCACGTGTCCGGTCTATAAAAAAAATGACTGTTTACTTCATGTGTGATACATGTTTACACCGGTACCTAACCACCGCGTTGCATCAAATACCTCATATACTTTGCGTTGCATAAACTACCCGGTACCTTAATTGCATGCACGCGTGAATCGAGTATGTATGCAGGGCACAGAGCAATGCAACCCGTAGGCCTTTGCGTATCAGAACTAATGTTTGCTAAAAAGAAATTCTGACAGTTGTCCATGGTATTAAAATGCGGTGATTTAATCTGTATCGGGAAGGGTAAATAGCAACTTTTATCACCTTTTTAATTTATATAAATCACGATATCACAAAACAATTGTAGACTGCTGTGATGTGGGGACACAGCGTGCTTACTCCTTCAAGGACGCATAGCACCCACAGCTCTGCCTCTGGTGAAACTTCTCTCATGAGTAAAAAAAATAAATGACATGTCCCACATCACAGCAGTCAACAATTGTTATTAATTTGCCAATTTCCTGCAGATGTTGAGCAGACAATATTGCTTAGCAATATTTTACACTAAGTGAAAATTGGCAGAGTACCTGTTAACAGCAACATGGCATTTTGACTGGTAACCCATTTCGCTAAGCTAATGTCTACTTTGCTTAGCAGAATTTCTAATAAATTCGCACAATTTGCATTTTTGTGTTAATAATGTCCAGCAAAGTCTCCTTTTAAAAGAGAAAAAAATCTAAATGAGGTTTTCCTTTGCATTGTGAATGACAAAGGAGTAGCCGATACTGTGAAGACTCATTGTTTGTCTTCTTATCAAAATCGCCAGGATTTGTTTTGGAACAGATAACCTGGTCAGTGTCAATGTTCATCTGGCCTGCCTGCTCTGATTGCCAAGAAAACAAATCAGATTTTATTTTCCCGTTTGTGGATTTTTTTATTTAGCGTGACCTGACCTGCTATAAAAGCTGGCCCAGGAATCCAGGCCAGTTGTTTTGTTCCGGACAAGACCTTGACTCTTGGGATCTGGGCCCAATTTCACGGCGCTGCTTAACAGTTAGCAGAAATGTTGTGCTTAGCATAGCAGAAAAACGGTCGTGCGTGCATGAAGATTTCTATTGTTATGTCACTAAGTTAAGCAATTTCTTCTCTGAAGTAAGCGTGCCTTCTTATGCTTACAGTCGCCATGAAATAGACAGAGGCTCTGTTAGCAGAAAATCGTGTGCTGAGCAGCGCCGTGAAATTGGGCCCTGGTGTTACAGATCCACAACTTCATACCCCCCTCCCAACAACACCTTATAAATCATTTAGTGCCATATTTTTTAATTTTTTGAGAACATACGATAATTGTTTAGTACATTATTATAAAACTATAGTCAAGATTTTGGAAGACTAGAGTAATTTTTTTTTACTTGCTTAAATTTAAAATGAAAAGATTGTCCATGTATATATGTTCCCCTACAAATTATTCTGTCTGGGGAAAGAAATTTTAGCGTTTCTTTCTGGCCGAAGATAGTAGCACTAGCAGCATTATCACAAGTGGTTGTGCAGTCTTACATCCCCAAATTTCACAGCACGATCTAAAAAGGCGAGCATGCACTTCACAGAAAATGTACATGTACATGTTCAATGTGCATGTACATGGAATATCCATGATCATGTATGAAGTGGTGCATGTAATGAACGGCAATTTTGATATTGCTGGGATAACGTACGTTTATGTAGGACATGTTTACATGTACATGTACGTGTACACATGTGTACAGTGTAAGTTTTCTATTTTCTTCAAAGGTATCACATGTGAGTGTTACGTGGATCAGAAAAATATATCCAATCCACACAAAATGCAAGTTGTCCAGGATTATATCGTATTTTATAAAAAAAAAATCATTCTATAGGTTCGTAATCCATGCCATTCTTTGAAATATATTTGTCATATGAAAGTACGTAGCTATCACATAGATTACAATGTACGTGTAGGACCAAAAGGTGAGCAATGCATAAAATATTGCAATAATACCCGAATTGAGAAAATGCAATGTACGTTGTACACGCGCGATGAATGCAAACACGTAAGTTCAAATGCCCTCGTCCACTGTTAATAAAAGACTCTGGGATTCATTAACAACATCATCCACAATTCTGGAGGCATAAAATTACCCAAAAATGCTAAATTTGCATGCACCTTACAGGCTGCATGCTTGATTACATGTCATGTAGGCAGCCTTTATCATATGCATGCATTGTTGTTGTGAGGCACAGGAAAACCTTTGAACCTCATCAGATCCACTCCGAGCAATATGGCATTGTAATTAGCCCAGCCCCCAGGCATCGGTTTAGCCTTGCACTGTATCTGAAGGTTCAAGTACAAAAAGCCTTGCAATTTATCAGAATTAAATTGCTGTGTTAAGTCAACCTTGGCGTGAGTCTGGTGGCTGACTGGCTGGGTCTCTAATCCAAAGAGATAACAGCAGACAAAGCCAGGGTGCTAGATTCTGTTTACGATCACTGAGGCTTGAATCGCACTTTCCATTTTCTTTGTTGTTCTTAAGGCAAGATACTGTTACACGAACAGTATACATACCGTAAAAAAAAATCATGCAATGTAAAGAATTCTTACTGTGCTGTTGTGAATTAGTTTATCATTGCCATATGTATGTATCATATTGCCATTGTCGTAAACATAATTGACTTTAAATATGCTGCATCTGTTGTCGTTAATATTCCTGTGAAATTTGATTGTCAGAAACAGAGATGCTGCTCTTAAATGATGATGAATGTTTGGCTAAACCAGCGGTAATCTTTCCAACGACACTGACAAACAAAAATATTGACAAACAAAGACATCAACAAACCAGTAAACCACCAACATACATGTAGGGCTGGATAGCTCAGTCGGTAGAGCGCTGGTACGGTATTGCAAAAGGTTGCAGGTTCGTACCCTGCTCCAGACAATTTCTGTGTTCAATTTTATAATTATTATAAATGCACCAACAAAAGACTTGATCAATTTTGGCATTAGTTTGTCTGTGAAAATAGCGTTTAGAAAATGGCTTTGTCCACCGTGAAGACAAAATGTGTTCCAGGTTGAAATACTTGAAATTATTCATCTGGCATAATTTTTCATTGCTTACCAGATCAGTTAACCCATTTGTCCCAAAAGCTTTTGCCTGAAATCATAAATTCAAGAAAACAGATTCCTGGGATGACATCCATGTATAGTCGTAGACTTTTCCCAGTCCCAGACTGCACCACAATTCAGCCTCAAAATACGTCGTTCGCTATTCAGACTACTATAGTACATGTAATTATAACTGGATGACCCGTATTTTGTGTTCACCCTTTGACTGGTGCAAGTCTCCTGGAGTCATGTACGCAGCCGGTACCGCGATGAACAAAGCCGTCAGTCGCAGGGGAAGGAAGTAATTTATCTCCCGTTCCATTCCAGACGGTTTTCAGTCTAAATTTAGCCCGTTTTTGGCTCATTCTAAAATTGGTGGGCATATGTGTCATCAGGCTACATTGTAGAATTGCTCAGTTGCTATCAAATGAACCCTGTTGTAGCCCACTTAAGTTCTTTTTGCATTGGACGTAACGTATATGGCATTTATTCGTAAAACATGCTTTTGAACTCATCAGTGTTAATTGTTGTGTGTCTGATTATTTCACCCGTAATAAAAGCCATCATCAAAGCATAAATAAAAGAAATCAAACTTTTGTGAGATTTCATTTTTTGCATCTGGATGAACATTCTTTCATATTTTTTTCGAAAAAAAAAAAAAATCACACTTGTCGATGTATTCTGTTTATAACTACAAATAATTTAGTTACACTCAAATTTATTACAATCAGTGTTTTTTGTTGTTCAGTACTTGTGTTTGTTGTTGCACTGTCAGCTGTTAGTGTTGCTTATACTGTTGTTATTCAGCTGTAAATTGTCAAGGTTGTTCTCACAGACTTGACCCCAGACGACCTGGATCATGGCTGCTGGTTGACTAGTTTGACACACATGACCTGACCTTTACCCGTAGCCTTCTACCTGCGTCATGTGCAATGTGTGTAAAGAGAGCAAATATGATTATTATGGCCATCAAGGTCTAGAATATGCTGAGATTACAGTTCAGTTAACAAAAAAAATACATAGAAGGAGCAAGTCAGAAAAGTCTTCCCCCAGAAATCTCAGACAATGAGAAAATAATATAACAAGCCAACTCTAGTGGTGTTTTGTGACATTGCTTTCATCCTGTTTTCACAAATTTAACTTAATTTTCACAACAGTTTGAGCATAATTTCTGATTCTCACTAAAGGCTGATTCATAATTGATGCGAAAGTAGACGTCATGAAATGTTCGCTGCCAAATTCGCCAGAGTTGAATTACGTTCATCTTTTGCAATGCGAAAGCTTGACGTCACAATTTCGCGTTTGTGTTAGCATTGGATCACTCCGAGTACGAACCAGTCCTAAAACAGTACTCATAAGTAGTTCCACTTACACAGTAGGCGTACGTACAGTACATGTTTATGTTCTTGCTATCACGATAGTCCTTCAAGCTAAACGTTCTTTAAATTGGCAAATGTTGATCTTAGTTAACAAAAGAACTTTTGACAACTGAAACAAATATTTGTTCATTTATGTAGTAAATACTGAACACTGAAATACCGAATCACTATTTCAGAATTCTTTCGCTTTTGTACTTTATCAAAAAGGTCAGAAGTCAAGGCTAACTGACTACATGTATATTATTTGTATCAGATTGCAATCAAGCAACCTTGAACTGAACTACATGCATACACACTAAACTGCTATGTACTGGGTAAATGTAATTGTAGATCGAACTTGGCATTTAGTTAGCCTTGATGTTGGAATACATGACTAGTTGTTATAGCAAGCATGCAATGATTGTTTTCCTCTTAATTACAAAAACAAGAATTCTAAAGGGCATTTTGAACACTTTGAATTAGACCCACACGTGTTCGGTTTCAGTGTTTCTTCAATAATTATGGTGTCACATTTCTTGTCCAAGAAAAAATTGTAATAAGGCCAAAACAAAAAAAATATTCGGTCTCTGGTCAGACCAAAGTTCCGGGATTGACGCTGCGACGCGGCTTTTTAATTTTTATTTCAAGCTTGGATTGTACAGACAAGGTGGGGTACTATTTTGCTTTTTTGGTGTCCTCATGTACATTGGTGCTCTCGATCATTTGCCTTGGTGCAATTTCCCATTCGTTGGTGCTCTTTGGTAAAATAAAAACATGAGGAGGTGCGGCAATAGCGGGCGCTGTCGGAGCTACCGCGGAACATTTTGGGGAAAAAAAGATTGACGCGCATGATTAAAATCGACGCCCGCGCTGACCAGAGACCGACTTATTTTTTTTTTTTGGCCTAATAATATTTTTTTGTTTTTCGTTGAAAATGTACAAGTACGGTATTACCCTTTCCTGGTTTCCCTATATTATATTTCTGTTCTTCGTCAAACCTTAAAAAAAAAATTAAATCTCTTCAATTTGATGTTATTTCCTGAGGAAAAGGTAACATAAACGCAATGGAAAGTAATGTGCTGCGCGCAGAACACATTCAATTTCCTGTGTGTGAAACTCAGCTTGTGGGCTCTAAACATTGCGTTACTGGTTGCCAGGCGGTTACCGGTTACCGTGGTCGGGTACCAGGAAAAGATACCGGACAAGCTAGATCCATTTCCTCTTTCTAAAATCAAGACAAGACCGCAAAGTCAAAGGAAAAATGAAAATCAAGTGTGTATAAAAATCAATGATGCGTTGTGTAAAGTATGGAAAAGTTAAAAAAATATTTGAAACATTTGTAAAATTTTGAAACTCAAGAAATTAAAATGATGAAAAGTCCGTTTGATCAAAAAAGGGAGAAACTATTTGGTTATTCAAGCATGTATCGGAAGACTACAATAATGTAGCTTTCTAAATTTTGAAAAAAATGGCTTTGTAACAACAACAAAGTATCATCAAATTAGGTTTTGCCCTTCAACAACGTATAAACACTGTATACTCAGTGTGTGTATAGTCCTAGTGTTTGAAGTGAAAAAATCAAAATCACTGGTGACGAACCCCACCCCCCTCCTGCTTTCTAGTGCAGACGTCTTACCACTCGACCACCGAGCTAACGGGATCGGTTGGCTGGTTTGAATCTTTATACGTCGGTGAAGGGCAAAACCTAATTTGATTTACATCACCCCGACGCAAAATTCCATCTTATGAATAACAAAGTATCAATTTCAAAACTATTTCCTGAAATGGAATCTTCTAAATGTCAGTTTAAAAAAGGAAATACAAATACACGTAAAGATTTAACCACAGTTTCCAGAAACAGAAGCCTTTACATCGCAATAGTCTTAATAATGATCACAATACTTTAACATAAAACAGACAGATACAATCAATCCCTGAACTGCCAAGTCCAACTGAGTCCAACAGCAGGTGATATATGCTGTATCTCCTTGAATTCGATGCACTCTCAGGAGCAAAGTGCCATGAATTTTGTTCTTTACGGTCCGTTTTGTTTTTTCGTCTACAGTCATTCAGCTGGTCGAGTTGTCAGCCAAGACAGTCGCCCTCAACTTCCCCTTCGAGGTCGTAGAGCGCATCTACCCACCTGTCCCGGAAAATCTACAATTACGCATCGCGTTCTGGAGCTTCCCTGAGAATGAGGAAGATATTAGGTAGGCAGAAGAGGTCTGTGGGAGGGACCCTTATGAATATTCATACCTGGTATTCATTTATGCAGATTGTATTCCTGCCAGGCCAGTGGTATTCCATGTACTTCAAAAAAGGAAGAACTAAGCAGTTTCTTTATGAATATTCATAGCTTGTATTCATTTATATGCAGATTGTATTCCTGTTTTGGCCAACGGGAGTCCGGATGAATACCCGAAAAGGGGAGCACATGGTCAAGAGCAAAGCATCTATGAATATTCATACTTTGTATTCATTTATATGCAGATTGTATTCCTGCTTGGCCAATGGCAGCCCTGATGAATACCAGAAAGGGGAGCACATGGTCAAGAGCAAGGCAGTGAAGGATGCCTTACAGATAGGTTTCCACCTGAGCGGTACAGTGGTACCCACCCAGGGCATGACGCAGCAAGGAACGTTCAACGTCGCGATCACCTTCGACCGTCGTCGCATCTCCTCCTGCTCCTGCACGTGTTCCTCGGCCAGCAAGTGGTGCAGTCACGTCGTCGCGCTCTGCCTGTTTCGCATCGTACACCCTTCCCAGGTTTGCCTGAGGGCGCCGGTCTCGGAGTCATTGTCGCGACTGCATCGGGACCAACTGCAGAAGTTCTCGCAGTATTTGATCAGTGAATTGCCTCGGCAGGTAAAATAAAATTTTAAAAATTAATAAATAGTTACGATGATTGATTAACATTGTTGTTATTATTATTTCTTAATTAATTAATTATTTACTAACTATTTGACCTGGCAGATCTTACCGACGGCCCAACGCCTCTTGGATGAGCTGCTCTCCTCCCAAGCTAACACTATCAACATGGTCTGCGGAGCCCCAGATCCAACAGCAGGCCCCTCAGCTTCCGAGCAGACGCGATGGTTCCTAGATGATGCCGTCATGCATGAGAATATCAAGAAGACGCTGATACGATTCACAGGACCAACACCTATTGTATTCAGGTAAAAAAAAAAGGGGCATTGTGGTTGGGGTGGTTGGGGATGGAGGCAGATCCAGCGAACTGGCATTACTTGCAAAAAAAAAAAATCTGCAGAATCCTGGTTATGACCTCTGATAGTATGTGAATTATCTTCAATGGTGCTTGTGTTCTTGGGCAAGACACTTAACCACAATTGCCTCTCTCCACCAAGGAGTATAAATGGACGCCTGTGAGGGTAGAGACCAAATTGTGCTGATCTTGAGCCGAGTCCAAAAACTGGTCTCATGGCCTGACAAACAGGGGTTAATTATTGTGGAGCGTGATGGTATGTGTTTTGAACCCTGACACGGGATAATGGTTATTGTGTTCTTGGGCAAGACACTTTTTATTGTGAAGTGCTTTGAGTCATTGGTATAAAGCACAGTGTAAGCGCCACATTGTTATTATTACTTGGCACTGGTTGTGGTTACTTAGGGGAGAAAAAACATGTCCTCTTAGCTACTGGAAACCAAACCTACATCGTTTCTTCTTTCCTCCAGTGATGTCACCTCCTTGTATCTGTCGTCGAGCGCTCCGCAAGCAGCCGCCGAATGGACCAACCTCCTGAGACCACTGAGAGGCCGAGAGCCGGAGGGCATCTGGAATCTTCTTTCCATTGTCCGTGAGATGTGTCGGAGGAGAGACAACAACGCCATCAGTCTCCTCAAGATACTGACAGAGGAATGCATCATCTGCGATCAGGTACCTTGAAACAAGCATCTTAAATCCTTGACTCTGTCCATGAGCTTTTAAAAAAAGTCTTGAAATTTTAAGGAAGATCTTAAAAGTCTACCGGTAACTCTCTTGTTTCGAACTTCTTTAAGCTTTCTGGTTGTATGCAGCATCTATTTGTTTATTTTAAGGATCATTACAGACGCATCATTTCTTGATGCATCATTTCTTGTTCAGAGTAGATCTGCATGACTTTCTATTCAGTATGCTAATCTTGAAATGTCACTGAGATTTTGAGGTACACATATTGTAAAAATGTCAGTTCTTGGCCGATGTGACATTTGTCATCTTCTCATCTTTCAGATTGTCGTTTGGTGGTTCAGCACCAGGACCTCCGCCCTCCATTCTCACCATGGCAACCACGGTCACCGTGCCAACAGCAACAGCACCACCGCTGTCGCGCAGCACGCCTGCGCCAGCATGTGCGACGAGATCGTCTCGCTGTGGCGTCTTGTGGCACTCAACCCCGCCATCACGCCCACGGAGAAGGGAGAACTGCAGGAGGAACTACGCAAGTGGCACCTTCAGGTCATTGATAAAGTACGCAAGGGACGGGGACCAAACTTTGCCAACACAGTGGGCAACGTGACAAACGTGCGTCGCGTGGACATTGAGGTTTTCCAAGGATTCAAGCCAGCAATTGAGGCCTGCCTCATGGACTGGCACGATTACCCCATCGAAGGGGTGACCTACACTGACCCACGGAAAGACAGGGTTGAAACCACAAAACCACCTTCCGGTAAAAGGACTACCCCCCATCACACCCAACAGAGTAGACCATCCCAGCAGAATCCACCAGTCAGGACTGAGGAATCGGGCTGTACCACCATAACCGAGGTAGATCCCAAACTGAGGGACATTCCAAAGAGTTCCGGCAATGAGCTACACCGATTGAGCTCTTCAGAGTCCAGCTCTAGTAGTAGCAGCTCAGGCGTGGACGACCAACGTGTGCTAAGCTCGAGTCGATCGGAGGACACAGACTCCGATTTTCAGGGTATGGAATGCACCTGCCCCTCGGAAAAAGGTGCGGAGGGCGGGGCCGCCCCGTTAAGAACCAGCCAATCAGGGGCGGGGCATGCACCTGCTGTGAGTGTCGAAAGCAGGGACGGGAAAGCCGGGGGGAAACGCAAAGCCAAACTAAAACACTTACAGCGCAGCGAGTCGGTGGACTCGGCTGACGTTTGTCTGGAGTCGCCGCCTAAAAGCCTGCAGCCAGACTCGGATTCCTCCCTCGATGTCGGGAATCCTAGCAACCAGGAGGTCAAAGGTGACGAGGGGAACGACCGGCGGAATTCAGGGGATGAGTACCAGGTGTACTTCTATGACACCAAGGCCAAGCTGACGGAGCAGACGCCCAAGAAGAAGAGTGATGCGCCAAATCCGTTTGCCAGTATCAAAAAGATGGAGGACCAAATTGAGGTGAGGAGAAAAAAAGGTTGAGTTAATGCCAATCGTGAAAAAGAGAAAATAATTTACATTTTGGTTACCTTTTTGCCTTAGCGAACTGATCACATTGTGGCTCTGAATTGAAAAGATGAAGGCTTCATCTGTGATAAAATCTGTTAAGATTTTGAGTGAAGCTCAAATGTCAAAAATTTGCAATTCCAGACAAATATCCAAATTTGAAGCCAGACGTTGCCTCACGCCGATATTATTTTTATGCACACTGTATTAAAACTAGCTTGTCATTTTTAAGCATTAACTGACCTTTCGCCTTCTTCCCTCTGACCTTTTGACCTTTTGACCCTTCTAGATCATGTTCTCCCGCGCAGAGGCTCTCCACGCCCACGGCTACACCAGGCACGCCTGTAAGCTGGCCATCGAGCTAGCCGATGAGATGCTAGCTAACCCTCCCGAGCTTGACCACCCTCCTCCCAGTAACCTCTCAAACAGGGTATGGTCATAATTGTTCTGGGCACTGTGCATATTTGTGTTATAAAATCTGTGTTGCTGAAAATGCTTTCAAAATTATTTCAAAGAAATTAAACGAAAATATGAAAAGTTAGACATTTGAAACTTTTAGGTGACTGTTGCTGTTAATGGAAAATTAAAACTTTGAAGTTCACCTTTCTGAAAACAAAAGCTATTTGGGTCGATGCAATGGTTTGGCAAGACCCCAGAATGCCTTCTTGAAATAGGTGTACATGTAACTATAATTGTAGGCACTTCACTTCTATTTCAATTTTTGTTTTCTTTTAATGGTTATTAATTGTAAATCTCTTATTGTTCTTTACATTCAAATAATTCTATGGGAGGGGGTGGCAGATAACCATATCTTGTAATTAAGAACCGAACATGCATGTCTTAAGATTGAAGTCAGTTGTATATTGCTGTAATAATTTTTCCTTTTTTGTTTTTTAGGCACGCAAGAAGCACATTCACCAGCAGAGCACCCTGTCCACCATGACGTTAGCCAAGGCGGCGTTTCTCTGCAGCGTGCTGTCAGAGCAGCCGGACTGTCACCACCTGGCGTTCAGGATTGGCATGTTTGGATTGGAGCTGCCACGGCAACCGGCATCCACAAAGGCCCTGGAGGTATTTAATTTAGCTTGTTTGTTGGTCTGTTAGTTGTCTGGCTGTGTCTGTTGCCCATAGGCAAAGGCACTTTACCTGCTGCCTTAATGTCTCTCCTTCACACAGACCCTGAAAATATTTTCGTTTGTTGGTTTGTCTGCCTAGTTGTCTGGCTTGTCTGCTGTCCTTATGCATAATTTTATTAACTTTTTAATTTCATTTACAGGTGAAACTGGCCAATCAGGAGTCGGATTTGGTGGCCCTCTTGAAGCGCTTGCCCCTCACGCTGACGGAGGTGACGACGATACGTCAGTTGGCGCAGGATCTGCACGAGGGCGCCCTTGTGTTCAGAAGCGCAGCATTGCTGGCCCTCTTCATATTCGATGCACTTTGCCTTCCAGGTAACGGGCACAAAGACCAATTAAACTTAGGCAAACCAGATCAAAATTTGCAACTGACCTGACCCAATACTGAGTTCTGTTCAATTTGGTTAGATTTGGCATCGAGTTTAGCTGGGTCAGAGCAATGTCAGTTTGCAGTGTTTGGAGCAGATCATTTGGTTAAGCAGTTGCTCCCTTGAAACACGTACTTTTGATACACTGTTTGGGATAACATCAGTCGCATGTTTGAATAGGTAGAGCACTTTAACATGCACTTCGTTGGTGTAAGGTTCAATTCCAAAAGTTTCCGTTTATTTACCTCTTTCAGGCCAATCCTCCTCCCTGAGTCGTTCCCACACTCGGTCAGTCTCCTCCCGGGACCGTCTTCCCACGGATGAGAAGGTTGGCTTCGACGCGGCCGTGGCTGCCTTGGCCATCAAGAGCAACGTGTCGGAGTCGGAGCATCCACTGCTTTGTGAGGGGATCAGGAGACAGAAGGGAGAGCTGAGCACCACGCTGCTGGTTCACTACAAAGACGACCAGAATAAGCTCAGAAAGGTCAGTAGAGAGGAAGAGATTATATAAGCATGAAATCTGTGGACTTGACCACAAAACATCCGATAATATCATCTTGCACTCAATAAACAGACAGTTTCATAAGAATATCCAAACTTACTGTTGAAATTACAAATTACATTTGACAGTACATTCTTTAAAAAAAATATTCTGCTGAAAATTTGAGATGAAAAATTAAATGACCTTTCCTGTCTTGTTCCTTGCTTTCAGAAATACTTGGAATATCACCCTTCTTACAGATATTTTCAGAAAATGGACATCTAAATATAATTTTTACTCCTATATTGAATTGAAGATTCTGGATGCTTTGCTGGACAAGCAAGGACCCAAGACCCAGCGATCCTCACAGCCCTTCCCACAATCCTCGGCGTGTTCCTCGCAAGACGGTAACCGCAGCAACGCATCTGCACTGGTAGGCGAGGGGCAACAAGATGCCTCCCACCAGCGGCGTAGTCCGAACCATAGTCCCCAAGGCGAGGCCGGTGATAAATCCCCAGCCGCTGACGCTGCCGTGTCGCAGCTGACGCACGCTGTCGCGTCTTGTAACGTTCGTCCCGACATCAGCCCCTCCCGACCCCGAAACCCCATCCCAGAGACCCCCAGTATTGCCAGCTGCATCCAGCACCTGAACGCGCGCAAGTCCACATCACCTGAGCAGCCGTCTGCATCACCATCATCATCATCACAGCATCAAGCTCGGCCGGTACCGTCCTCCGCGTCCTCATCCCAGCCTGCGAGGGCGCCCTCCGACGTCGTCGCGACGGGTTGGAACGAGGACCCGGGGGCGTGTTCGGGGATGATCTCCGTGGGGCCGGACATCGACCAATGGAGGCAGGCCCAGTCTAGGATCAGCGGTGGGCGGAGTAGCTACATGTGTTGGGGGAGGATTTTTGGCAAGAACCAGAAGAGGAGTAAAGGTATGTAGCGAACATTGCCAAATTGTATGAACGGCAAAGACCAATTGAAGCATGCATGCCAGTACTTTTGCCTTTACTTAGACTCACCACAATGGTCCTATTGTCCTACTCATCATCCAGGCATGGCAGCCATTGACAGCAGCGCGCCAGAGACCACATCCAGTGATAACTCCCCCACCATGGGCCGCCGTGTGCCCCCAGGGGGCTGGGGACGCTACCACGGGCCCGGCAGCGACAGTGGAAGCAGCGGCAATTCCAGTGATTCCATTAGCTCCAGCAGTTCAGCCGAGAGGGGGACATCGGGTACTAGGCCCAAGATGCGAGACGTGGAGGGGTAAGTGCTGTTGATGAAAGAACATCACCTTTTTTTTTTAATTTGTAAGTGAGGACAATATTTGGTATTTGTTTGAACCTTGCTGCAGAGACAGTACTATTTTTTGCAGTGCGTTTTGCATTATTTTGTAATTACGCCAAAATTTCTGGGTAGAAAGATTTCATATTTCACACGATCCTCATCAAGCCCCTTTAAAATCGGTTGAACCTTTGACCTGGAATGTCCTAGCTAAGCACTGGCACTAGTAACAAGAACAGTATGCTTTTATTCATAACTCCCTGAGGGTAGATGGCCTTGAGCCGGGTAGGGTGGGCATAATCAATCATCCTGTCACTAGAACCAGCAATAAACCTTAAGTGCCCGTTGTTTCCAATCCTTTGAGACATTCTACAGCCCAAAGAGCATATTCTTCCCAGGATCAACAGAAGAAGAATGCACATTACACCCAACATTAATTTACAGACCACACAACAAATTTCCTTTATCTATTTATAAATTTGATATATTTGGTTAAAATAACCAATATATATGTTGAAACAGCCTGATGCCTTCATCGCCATGGATACGACCTGGGCCATCATTAGCAGCTGATATACAGGGAGCAGACTCAAGAAGCTCTACGCCAAATTCCAAAGTAGTCAGGTAAATTAAGCAAGCCAAAAAATCCTGAACATTTAAATCCACAATAACAGACTCCACACCTGGAATTCCCCCTTCCGTCCCGGAAGTCCATCGCAAGCTACTGCCTAGTTAATCCCAGTACCCATTTGTACTCCTGTAATATGAGAGAGGCAAGTTTGAGTAAAGTGGCTTGCCCAAGGACACAACATTAGGCCAGCAACTGAACTTGAGCCACTGACCCTCTGATCATGAGTCGCAAACCCTAAACTTATACATGTGTGTACTTTTCTTGTATACTTCAAATTTCCTGCTTTGCGTAAATGTCACTGTAAATGCCAGTGTCATTGTCATTGTCATTGTATTGTCACCAACAGGAAAGGAGGCAAGAAAGGCGGTCGCAGCGACGCTTCCCCTTCCATCCCCAACCAGCCCAGCGAAGCCTCAGCGCATTTCTTCTTCGAGCTTGCCCGGACCGTGCTGACCAAAGCCGGTGGGTCTAGCAGCACGTCTCTCTTCACGCAGCCGGCCGCTAACGCCAACCACTCGGGACCGCACCGAGGTTTACACCTGTGCGCGTTTGAGATCGGTCTGTACGCGCTTTGGTTGCACAACGCCGTTACTCCAAACTGGCTGTCGAGGACCTACTCGTCTCATGTATCTTGGATCACAGGTATGTATGGGGAGAATGTGCAATTAAACAGGCAATAACTTGAGGTTCATCTCGAGGCTCTGCGAGGTTTTTTTACAAGATACCTCGAGGTTCAACTTTGAATTCTTCCTTTGAACCCTTCCTTTGAATCCTTCCTTAGGTCAAGCCATGGAGATCGGCAGTGCGGCCATCGGTATGCTGGTGGACACCTGGGAAGGTCACCTGACACCGACCGAGGCCGCCTCATTGGCGGATAAAGCCTCGCGAGGTTTAGATCCTAACATGGTCGGTACGGCCGCCGAGCTGGCTCTGTCCTGCCTGAGGCACGCCCACGCTCTGAACCCGACCGAGGTTAACAGAGCTCTAACACAGGTAAGTCTAGTATTTTTATGAACCTGGTAAGCACGGCAATTTGTCAAGCGCAGAAATTCCCTCAACAGGAATATATTTGCTTATAGAAAACAGATTACCAGCTAAACGTTGATATGATGTGTATTTACTTTTGGTTGGTTCCCATATTTTGTGCTTAAATTTGCTAAGCTTTGCTGAAATTTTCTGAGCAAAAATTGACCAATTATATGTTTTCATGTTTGCAGTGTAAAGAACAAGACTACCAGATGCTGGCTAATGCCTGTCTAGCTGTGGAGAGTGCAGCGAAGGGCGGTGACGTGTACCCAGATGTACTCTTCAATGTTGCCCGCCAGTGGGAGTGGCTTCATGACAACATGTGGGGTGCCACTAACAATCGTCGAGCCCGGCCAAGCGAGGGTGCCGATGCCCACCAGGTGGCGGGTCACAATGGCTCGCCGACAACCGAGAGTGGTCAGATTGTACCGTATTCAGTCGCCGTGAGCGTGGCTCCCAACGCGGCAATGGTCAGCCCGTTGCTGTTACCGTATGGAGTAGCCCGGGTACCAGCCCAGGCCGTACAGGTACCGCTCGTGTACCACCCGGGCTGTCCGGAGTACGTCCAAGTTGATCCGTCGTATCTCCCGAGGTTACCAGGAACATTCCAAAGCTACCCTGCGTTACAACACGGTCGACACGGGACTCCAGACCACAGACAGTTACAGCCTAACGCCCACAACGTGCATTGGAACGGTGTCCACCAATGTCCACCGTACTATTCCACCTGTCCCTACTCCTCCCCAAATCCCGTTCCCCAGGGGGTACCGTTACCCATTCCAAATCAGTTCCCCACCCAGGCAGGAGCACCCCCTGCAGCCCAACAGGGAGTTCCCCTCCGCGGCGCCCACGTCGGCTACCCCCTACCGGTCATGCATCCCAGGCCGTCCACAGCGCAGCCGACCCCTCCACAGCAAAACCTACCTCTCCAGCAAGTGGTCGGGCCCATGGGCCCACATCAACACACAGGACTGTTCTATTTGGATGCAGCGTATAGGGTAGGAATGCTGGCTATTGATACCCTGGCGAGGAGGGTGCACGATGAGAGGACTCAGGCGAGATTCTCTCCCAATCCACCTTACGGGGAAGACATCAAGTGGCTCTTGGAGATATCCAAAAGGCTCGGTAAATAAAGAAATTCCCAATCACAAATCCCTTATACCAGAAAGACCTGCTCAACTCTTTCCAGATTTACTCAATTTTAACCAATCTTCCCAAAACCAGACAGCAGAAAATTCACAGTAATAGTAGTTTCCCTGACTTTTAATCGTCCACTACATCCTTCTTTTTGCCAAGAACTACACCTTGGATCAGTTTGAAGCACCAAAACAAAGCTTGTAAGCCTTAAAGTTCTTAAACTCCTAGATGAGTTAACTTATGAAACTTTGGTCATTTAAAATTTTGTGTCCCTTTTTCTGTTTGTGCAGGTTCCAGCTATCTACAGCAGTTCTGTGCTTGCGTACTGAACGTGGTGGTCAGTCCCTTCGTCTTACACACCATAGCTTGGGAAGCCGCCCACTATTTGGCCTCCAACAACCACACCCCCATCCAGGCCAACCTGCGCTCCCCGATCCTCAGCCCCATCGTCCAGAAGTGTGTCCAGATGTACATCCAGTGCATCCACCAGCGCATGTACCACGTGACCCAGCCCGAGTACGACGACTTCATCAACGTGGTGCAGAGCGCGCAGAAGGCGTTCGTCATGGCGCCGGGCGGCATGGCGCAGTTCAACGACTTCCTGCAGTCGCTGCGCCGGTTGAGGCCGTGCAAGCGCGAGCTGTGGACGCGGCTGGCTAGTACGCTGTCGCCCGGAAATGTCTTTGAACACACTTCAAGCAGCCATTGACCAACCATATTTTATTTCCAACAAAGTATCAAATTCATCAAAAAAAGTGTTTAGATCCACAAAAAGGACAAAACGTCTTGACCTGAATATTTAAAATACGCATTATCATAAAATGGTGTATTAACAACAAAAATAGACATGGGTTATTTATATACATATCAATTTATTATAATCAAATATCCAAAAATGTGACTTGCTGTTTTTTGGCATTTCCTTATAGAAATCACTTGCATTTATAATTTCAGATTGTAATATCCATAACCCAATTTCATCCTTGACTTGTTTCCCCCATTTTGATACAAAGAAACGCTTTGTTGTTATTTTTGTTTGTGTTTTCGAGGCTGTAAATAGTGATGTACTTAATGTCGTGTATGATACCTAACGTGTGCAAACTGTCCTCGTGTCAAAAAGTGAGCATATGTATAAAAACTAGTTTCGCATCCACAGGAAGACTGTGTAGAGTAGAATTATTTAGAGCAGAAAGACTTGTAAGACAGACTAAGAATCTTAGAAGGGTGCACTTGGACGATTCCATAGTCACTTTGTGCAGTCTGAAAGGGGTACCAGACCTCTGATTCTTGAATGTGGCTACATGCGTAAAATTTCATTCGGAACAAACAATGGCTCTGAGTGGAATAGCAGATCGAGTCTGGTGCCACTACTCCACAATGACACAGTGAAATGCTGTATAAAGGCTTTGTTACATACAAATGCCTGTGCATGACAAGAACAGGCACTCAAATTCAATTCAGATATACTTCACATCGAATTTCATTGGCTGTTCATGAAATTGGTGTGACATTGAGCGGGGAAGCACAGGTACAATGTACCTACGTTTGTGAACACTTTGCAAACTGGTAAGCTTCAGACTAGGTTGAGTTTCCGTGGTTATGACGTATGAGGAGCTTGTAGATATCATTGTAGATGTGTCAGTAAACACAAACACAATTGTAAAGTTTTAGACCGTGCAGTCGTTTTATTTAAAACTGTTGTAATTGTGTTGATATTTTGTCGTTCAAGGGTTTCACAGTCAGCAGTCATCGCCTGGTCGCTAGGTTTCCAGTTTCCTGCGGTTTAACCTGGTTACTGGTAATTTCCCCAACAATTAAAAAAAAATCACTTATAAAGGCGTTTAAAAACCACATGTGTGTGAGACTTGAGTATTATTCGAAAGGTGTACCCAGCATTGTTGACGAGACAAATGTATTGTTTGTACACCGGTATGCAGTGTGTGCCTATATATCTGTCAATATTCAATACCATTTATGTAGGTCTTAAAACAGCTGGTTCCCCTGCTTTCTCTAACTAAAATAATAATGTAATGACCATAGGGTCCCAGACAAAAAATGGCCGTGTGATTGTAAAAATGTCGGTTAATTTCTGGGGGGAAAAGGCCTCTTCCTAAAACATGAAGTTAGAAATTATATAGTTAGTAAGCATTACTGAATATTAAAGTTATTTGTTTTTACAACTGTGAAAATTTACAACAGGTTAACGTTAAAAGTACAGGAAAAAAAAGGCTTTTTACTCCATGTTGGTGTTTTACAGTGTTTTATGTGCAATGATCTTAGACTGTTTTGTCTTATGAATATTTACGTATTATTTACATGACTGTCGAATCATATTCTTATTGCTTAAGTGTCATCTTTCTTCCTCAGATTTAATTGGCTGTTGCTATGTTGTGGGTGGAGCTTCCATTTCTATGTCAGCAGTAGCTCATGAATAATAGATTAGTAGGAAGAGTTGAGTAGTATATACCAAAAAAAAATGCAAATTACATGTATGCAAATATGCGTATTGATTGCAACTGTTCTAGCAAATCCAAATCTTTGCAAACATGAATATGCATAAAGTGGGCGTTGCCTTTTTACTGTCTTTGTAGATCACTCTTTTTAGCAAGCAATTAGTGATTCTCTAGAAATTAGATATGCAGATTACAAATTACCATAAATCTATACAATCAGGTATTTGGTTAATTTTCAAGTAATGAATATGCAGTAGATATTTTAAATTCGTTGTGTTTCTCAATCTTAGTGACTTTAAAAATATAATTTTATAATCCTCCGAACAATTTGATTCAGTTGTGTTCCCATGGTAATTGTTCCATTACCATCCCAAATATAGGTATTGATACTACAATTAATGTCAAATTCTGTAATACTGTATTTGTTTGTGGGAATTATTTTTCCACAATCAATCAGTGGCAGAATTGGAGGAAAAAAAACAGAACACGAAAACCTTTCAATCAAAAAATACCTTGTAATGAATTTTGAAAGTTGAATTGGGAAAAATTCTGCTAATTTGTATAAAGGGGATTTTATGTATTGTACATTTGGAGTTTTGGTCTTTAACAAAACTGTGAAACTTTTTTGGGGGGGGGTGTTCCAAATTCAGTAACTTATCTATTTAGGAGTTGCTGAGGGTATATAGGGCAATTGATCGAAGAAGACCCAGGAAACTCTGTTTACTTGAAAAGTTTGTTTACTTTCAGTTGTTTACTTTACAGTTCTCAGGTTTTGATATTTTTTAGTGTACATAGTATTTACGAAAAAAAAATTAAAAATGTATTTGTTTATCGCCCCTTTCGTTTCCAAAGAAAAGTTAATTCAGTCGTCCCAGAGGCAGCGAAGTTGATTTTGACATCTGACAAAAGCTGTCCATCAAATATTTTGATTATATTTGTTTTTTGCAGATCCCTAACCCCCACCATGAACGATGGATATAATTACATAATTTGATATTTTTTATCGTTATTTTCTTCTACATTTTAGTGTTTTTAAACATCTATTCTTGATCTATGTCAATTTAGTCATGTGATTGTAGAAATGGATGCACTCCATTTAAGGCAAAAAAAAAATAAACGAAAGAAACTTGAAAAAAAATTAAAAAGGTCTTTGTTTGTTTGTTGTATCAACCGTATTCTTTTCTTTTCTTTTTTCGGAAGAGGAGGGGTCGTTTTTCTGCCAGATGCACTTCACATTGATATAATTACCCTTGAGCGTCTGACTCTCAAATGTCAAGGGTGAAACGACCCCCACCCCACCCCACCCAACTCCCACTCCACGCCACCCCACCCAACTCCCACCCACTCCACCCCTACTTCAGCACCCTAACATCAGACAGACTTCGAGTTAGACACCGGGGTGTGAAATCTCAGCTTTTTAGCTGATTTCAGCTTTTTTTGTTTTGGATTTCAGCTTTTTTCCCTCACTTGCTGTGTACAAAAGTATAGGAGATTTCCAAAATTCAGCTTTTTTTACACCCTTTTCAGCTGTTTTCAGCTATTTTTATCAGTGGTCACTCACACCCCTGTAGACAATCCACTTTTTCTAATCTATCACTGGCTTTGATAAGATTATATTTCGCCTAAAATAGGTGCCGCTGCCACTATCCGCTCCGTTCACAAGTACCCCCTCACCGGCAAAGGAAATACAGTTGGGGGTGACCGAACGACGCCATCTTGCCTGACTACAATATTTTGCCGTGAAGCGCGGCCACTGCGTGTACGTGCGTCACACACAAGGAACGGTGCGCGCGCGTCAACCAGCGAAGTGTATGTGTCCCGCCCATGGAACTTCATTGCTAGGTAAAAGGGCGCCCTCTTTCGTTGGCGCACGGAGCCCATGCACAGACAATTTGCTAGATACATAAGTTTGAAATTAGACAATACAGTTTAAAGTCAGACACCGACTCATATTGCTTTTCTGCACACTTTATTAGAAAGTACACATGTTGTAAAACATCTGTGGACCATGACTATTATAATATCACACTTCTTATCTACAGACACTTTGACCATTAAAATTTTCATTGTGGGTGCTTTGACAAGTGCAGGATCTTGGTACCAATCAACAAAGTAAAAAGGAAACGTGTGGTCTAGCGGTGGAGCACAGGATTCATGATCGTGAGGTTGTGGGTTCGAGCCCCGCCGTGGCCATGTGTGTTGTGCCCTCGAGTAAGGCGCTATACCTCAATTACTCCTCTCACCCCAGGTGTTAAATGGGTACCTGCAATGCTCGGAAGGCAACAGACTCGCTGTGGAGGAGGTGTGGCGATCCTCCACAGCAGCATTTCATGGACTCGAGTCTGGCCCAATCGCTTCGAAAGAGAGATGGGCACTCCATTCCTGTGATCACAGGTTCGTCCCCTTTACCTTTTTCTTATATCAGTAATTTCTTAGGACCAGCCCATTTAAAAGTTAAAAATGAAACTGTATAAATCAGTGGCCAGATCTTGACCAGTTTGCCCAAACTTAATCAACACCATGTCTTCATTGGGCAAAATGTGAATAACAACTTAACTGCATATTACTTGAAAGGTTCCTAGCACATGACAACATGCATTTGACTTAATCCCAGGAAATTCTTATTGGTACTTTAATGCGTTCTTTTAACGATCAAACAAAATATCTCATAACTGGAATTAGGTACATGATTCACAAAGTAAAAATTCCTGCCAAAAAAAATATTTTCACTTCATTACACAAGCATGCATCTACAATAAAAAGGGCAAGATTAAAATCCGTGCTGAGGTCTATGGGTATATGAAAAAAAAATTTTTTTTATGATACGGTACAAATTTCTGCAAATATAAATATACTCTTTACGACGACATTGAAAAGCACACAATAATAAAACTCTAGTGTATAAAACGGACCAGATTTGATCACTTAAAACAGTATCGAATGGGAACAAGTTTACGCCTAGTACCAGATAAACACGATGACTTTATTATAATTTCTAGTTTAACCATGCCTTTAACTAGAGTTCCATTATGAAACCACTGGAAGTACCGTCTAATTTTGCCGTTTATCCATAACTAATATCGGGTTATCGTACTGAATTTCCAGTAAATATCTCATTAACACTGTGCAGTCTGTCTCTTGGTATTGATCCAATCCAGGAACTGATTGACCCTAGTGTAGACCCCGGGAGCGTTGGGCTGGGCGCAGCCGGACCCCCACGAGGTCACGCCGATGATCTGCCACGATCCCTGGTACTCGCAGACCAACGGTCCCCCGCTGTCTCCATCGCAGGAATCGATGCCGCCGCCCAAGTAGCCGGCGCACAGCATGCGGCTGGTCAGTTTGGATCCGTAGACGCGTCGGCCGGTGCAGGTGGTTCGGGGGAGGAGGGGTACCCGGGCTTCTTGTAGGAGGCGGGGATAGTCATTCCCTGGTTGAAAAAAAGAAAAAGGAAGATTTGTTACAAAGAAATTGGCACTGCAATTGACTGCACAAGTTCCCTCTCAACCCTCAGCAGTTACAAAGGCAGAGTTGGGCGAGACCGCAGGAGGGACATTAGAATGCATTGCCAATGGCGCCTGACACTGACGCGAACGTGAAGATGCTACAAGTTGGCTACATTCAGAATACAATTAGTTGTGCCTATTTTGCACCATACACACGTGCTCTTGTATTTACATACAACCCGAGGACAGACACACGAAGAGAGAACAACAGATTATTTGTTGTCCTCGAACGTACATCTTTTGTTGAGAACAGTCCTGGCTCATTAGTGTATGTGCTTAGTCTATGGGAGAGTGTTATATTATAGGAACAAAGGGAAACACAATGCCTTGCCAATGGTAAAGTACGACTGTGCACACTAATTGTGGGATAACCAAAATGACCCAAGATTTCCTATAAACACTGGAATCACGTCCCTGAATTTACCTGTATTTCCCCAGCCAGAGATCCAGCACTGGTGATTATCGGGGAGATCTTCCCGGCCCGTCAAGCAGGCCGGCGAGACGTGGGTATTCATCTGGACTCCCCGGCCGTTCTTGGGCTTGAGTTTGATCAGGGCGATGTCATTATTGGTCGTGGAGCTGCTGTAGTCCTCGTGGAGGTGGAGACACTCAATGTCAAAGTCCTGCTCTGAATTCTCGGAGCGATACTGGTCGTGTTCTCCCAGACGGACCTTGAAACGGTCTTTTCCATATCTGCATGAGTGTCAGATGCCAATAAATATATGAGTTTGGCAATTTTTTCTAGCACATCTCTCCATGTGGACTCTGTCCATAAACCACACACTCAGTAGTCAAAATGCAATACATTACTGTTGAGAGAGGACAGTGTACACTGAGGACATTATACTACTGAGGACTCTACTTGTTCCCTTCTTTTGTTCCAATTGTTTGGACTTAAACTTTATCTTGAAATGTCCCATAAGGTTTGTTCACGAAAACCTTCTGAGGACTGGGCTCATGACATGTCCCATATGGTTTGTATAGAAAAATCTTCTGAGGACTTTGGCTGAGAGAGGACAGTATACACTAAGGACACTATACTACTGAGGAACCTTGTTGTTCCCTTCTTTTGATCCTATTTTTTGGGACTTAAACCTTATCCTGACATATCCCATAAGCTTTGTTTGGGAAAACCTTCTAAGGACTGGGCTCAGGTCCTCCAAGTTGTTTTTATCGCAGGCAACCTTTGTTCCAAGTCCTCAGAGGTAAACACAAAAACCATTGCAGCCTATTTGCATCAACAACTGGTGAACAAACACGCAGAAAATTCTTTCACAATACAGCAGTCATGCTTTTTGTGGCCCTCACAAAACTGTCCTGTTTTCCAAATGTTCCATTAATGACCACAACGCCTACGTACCTCTGAAAGCAGTGAGCGGCAGTCAGAACGTGGTACTCGTCAATGAGCGTCGCCCCACAGTAATGGCCGCTCTGTCTGAGTAGGAGCTGGGCTTGCCACGGCCAGCTACCCTTCTTGGCTGCCGTGCCACCGATGATGCGAGCGTTGATGCCGTTGTCGACTTGCTTAATACCGCAACTTCCCGGAGCTGCAAAGAGTGGATAAGAATTTCAATCCAAGTTTAATTTGGTACACAGATGCAGCAAAATGTTGACACACTATACACTTCAATCAAACCTTTTACCATTAGGCTTTATCTGTTATATGTTAGCTTCTGTGCAAATGCCTGGTGTGGCTATCACGTACAGCCTCATGGTGTATGTATGAGGATAAATACTGCCAGAAACACCGGGGCGAACCCCTTCTTTATGTGGAATGGTAAGTGATCCCTTACAAATGCTCGAATACAACACTCGCAAAGTTAAAGGGGAGATCAGGTTGATTTCTTACCCATTGTAACCTCCGGCACAGGCACGATGCCACACTCCACGCCGACGTCCTCACCGTGGGAACAGTCGTTGGAGCCGAATCTTGAATGACCGCACTCACCAAGGTGATTCTCACCGCCTTGACACTGCACTTCGTCCAGCCAGATCTGGCCCTGACCCTGACCGAAGTGGGCCTTCTCAAAGACGCGAGAGTTACCACTGCGGGAAAAAAAAAAGATAACAACACTCCAAGGTTTCGAACCAAACACAAGATATTCAACCAATTTTCCTCACATAAAATATTTTCTGAAAGGGAGTTTTGGGACATAGGAAGAAAGTCAGAAACTGACTCGACAGCTTTTTTACTAAATGTCATTTTCAGTTAGGGTAAAGTGGCTTGCTTAAGGACACAACATATTGCAAGTGGCGGAATTTGATCCACTGACCCTCTGATCGTGAATCACAAACCCTAACCACTAGGCCACACTCCCCCAAATGTAGTGTAATGATATATACACGGTGACAATGTGTAGATTTCAAGGACATCTTGAATTTGTGAATATCATCTAAATTTCATACGTACGTTATTCCGAGCTGCCGGCACACGACCTGAGCAGCATTGGCATCAAAGCGGTCATCACAGACTGTCCCCCACTCACCAGCAAACATGACCTCAATGCGGCCAGAGTTTACGTCAGGTCCACCCACAAGACGAACTGGAAGATCCGCTGTATAAAGCAACCAACAAAATGACCATACTTCAACATAATTTTCACTTGGAAATTTGGTACTTTGAAACAAGTGATAACGATTTTTGGGCAGCTGTGCACGCCAGAGTCTTCCTTCAAGATTTCATAAGATTCGCAAAAATGAATTGGTAACAATATATTGGTTGAAAATATGCCAAAATTTCAGAACTGTGTGTGTAGAATTTGATTGGTTAAAAGTTTTTCCTGTATTTGCATATGCAAATCTCCACAACTGCATACCTAAAGATTACCATATATGGTACTGAAAACCCACTGTTCTGAGTTGAAACACCAGGTGGGAGTTCTCTATTTGTATCAAGGTAAGTAAGTCAGGCTTCTTGGCTTTATGCCAACTTGGCAGCCTGCCAATGAAAAACTAGGGCTGGATTTAAATGTCATTTCAGGAAATGGGGATCCTACCACTTTGGCATTGCTGCTCATCGCTGTTATCACCACAGTCGTCGGTTCCGTCACATTTCCAGTTGAGCGGTATACAGTCGCCGTTCCCACATTCAAACTGAGAATCCAAGCAACCTACAGAAAAATTAATATTGAAAAAAAATATAAAGGGAGTTGAATCGGTATTCCTGCTTATAAACAATGTGATCATTTAAGTGATAAAATTTAGAATGAAGTGAAATATCATGAATATTCAATGGCAGAATTTGCAACTAATATCCAAGGTTTTTAATTTTTTTAGGGGGGAAGTCGGGTGAGGGATGGACAGATTTTGTTCTGTCCCAAGTCTGAATAAATTATTGAGACACAAAAATACTAAAAGTCATATACCATTAGAATTTTTTCAGAACCAGTTGAAGCATTTTCTTTTCATTGTAATTTTTTTCGGAACCATTAGCATTTTCCTATTTCTTTTTTTGGTGAACCTTTAAGCTTTTCAACTTACCTTCATTGGGAATACAGATAACACCGGCGGCTTCTCTGGCCACACAATTATGAACTCCCCAGCCTGAAAACGGACAATCGGCGAGGGACGTTTCTGTTCCGGCGCACTCCACGTCATCCATGATGATGTTGCCGTTACCCTGGCCGAATTCACCGACAATCACTGCGCTGACTGCACCACTGCAAAATAACATTGAGTCACCAAAAAATTGTCACTAAAATGGGAGTAGAAATTCTTCCTGGGAAATTTTTCTGCAGTTGATTTGTTTGTTCTTATGTCTCCCATACAAAAAAAATGACTCACAACAAATTTTGTTTGAAATAAACATTAAAGGTATAGTCCATCATTTGTAATTTGTGCATTTGTTCTTTTGAAGCAACAAAAATGCTCAAAATCTAAAGAAGGGTGCTAAACAACTAACCTGTTGAAGTTTCAGCTCAGCTTCAGCTGTATATTTCGAGAAAAACAACATTCTAGGATCTCGATTTCAAATCAAAAGTTGCTGAATCATGTTTTGAATCGGGCCTGAATTCGGCGTCCGAGACAAGTTCTCACTGAACCGATTGCAGCTACGCGATGTTGCGCACGGATCCGACGAATTATAGCAACCACGCGCGCGTGTGCGTCGTGTTAACACTTGCGCGCGCTTCGCTGAATAAAAAAACGAACTACAAATGGACATTTCCAACGGTGCTTCTTAAGACGCACCGTTGGAAAGGCCTTCTTTCGTTGATTTCTTCAAAATGACAGCTTGCCAGAAAGAATCATTTCACAGGGAGTTTAGTCCCCTTACTATCTTTCAACCAAGTATGTTTTTCAACAATAATTACACCAGTTACTTTTTGGATAGCTGCAAATGATGGACTCTGGCATAAGTCTCTTTGATTTCAGAAATTCCCTTTGTCTCCTTTCCTCACCGTGTGAATCCCAGCTGCTTACAGACCACGGTCGCGTCTTGGATGTCCCAGTTGTCATCGCAGACGGTGCCCCAGACGCCCATGTACTGGACCTCCACACGTCCCTGGTACTCGGTGGTTGAAGTCTGACCAGGCTGGTCATTGACGATGCGAATGGCAAACTCCGAGCTCGGTTCTGATGGTAAGAAGAATTAGACCAACACATTTCAATGTAATATAATTAAGATTGGATATTTTACTGCATTTAAACTAATTATTTATGTGCAGTTTTCATTAGAAGGTAGCATCTAAAATTCTAAAAATTCTTTAACAAATTAATTTTTTTTTTTTCCTTTCTGGGCATCTGCGACCGACTTTGCAAATAGACTGGCTCCCAGCACCTACATTATCAACTCTAACAGGGGATGGAAACCAGTCGCCCCTGCAAAAACTGAATTATTGTTGGGTCAAATTCTTTTCAAGTATTTTTTTTTTCAATAAAATGGGCAGATTTTTCCGTTCAAAAGTGAACAACTTAATAGTTTTGTATTGTTAGAGAAATAGTAATTTAACAGTCGTGATGTCCCTGTACCGACCCTGTACCCTTTATTTTTTTTTGGCGGGGGTGGGAGTGGAGGTGGGGGTGGGGGATGGGATGTGTACCTTATTTCAGTCTCTAACATTATGGGATGAATTTGTCTAGAACAGGTGGCAGGGGGTGGGGAAATATGGGGGGGGGGGAGATTGAGGGAGTGGGGGCGCCTACCTTGCGTTGGTCCTTCTACGCTGCATTGTCGTTCGTCAGAGAAATCCCCACAATCGTTGTCACCATCACACAGCCAGCGTGTTGGGATGCAGCGGTCACTAGGGCACGGATGGTACATCTCGCCATCCACATTGCTACAGTCAGCTGCCAAATACAAATTGCCGAAGATAAATTGACATCTGTGGGGAGTGTGGCTTAGTGGTTAGGAATTGTGACTCGTGATTAGAGGGTCCAGGTTGGAATCCAGCTGCTGAGTATACGTTGTGTCCTTGGCCAAGCCACTTCACCCTGCTTGCCTCTCTCCACCCAGGAGTACAAATGGGTACTGGCATTAGCTGGGGAGTAACTTGCGATGGACTGGCATCCCATCCAGGGCGAGAAGAGAAATATTCTCAGTCATTTCATGTTACTGAATGCGGAGATAACATCGGCCGGATGGGCCACATTGGCTTGTAACAGACTTTACTTTTTTTCAGGCTGACAGTCTGTTCGAGAATATATTAAAAGTCATTCTCAGCAGTGGAAGGCAAAGAAAGTACCGCTATGCCAACCAGCCTCCCCAGAGTCCATCACAAGACTATCACAAGTTTTGTCACAAGTCAATTCACACATCTGGCCACAAATAACAAAGGGAAGCAAATGTACAAATCCACCATGCAAAACTTTCAAATCACACAAACAGCCACCTACTTGTCTGAGACAGCCTCTCATAGTGCGTGACCCCCGGCCGGGCCTCCAGTCCTCCTGTCTGCGCTCGGTTCTCGTCAAACAGCGAGCAGTCTCGCGTGGCGGCCTCGTAGTCGAACGACCGACAGACGATATCCATGTTGGTGATGCAGAACTGGGCGCACTCGGCAAGGGTTTTATCCATATAGGTGACGTCGGGATTGATGGAAGACGGAATAGCTGAGTCTGCCAGAGGGTTGAAGTCAGCTAAGGGATCATCTACACGAAAGAAAAAAAAAATGGAAAATGAATGTAAAGACTTGCCATGGTCAAGCTGTTTTTAATTTATCGGAAACTTTTAAGGCATTCCGTTTGGAAACTTCAGAAGTCTTAAGAAGCAAATAGGATACTGCGTATAGATTTTTCTCACTTTTTGTCCCCTTTTTTTTTTTTCCTTTTGCCTTTTCTGCACAAACTGAAGAAAAAAGTGAACATGAAAATATCACTGAGCAAATTGATGCTCTAGCATCAATCAGCCGAGTACCAGTCACGAGCATTACACATTGCATGCCATTTTGGCCGGTAATCTTTTTTTTGTTAAGCAGATATTTGTTGTGCTAAGCAAATTCCCGTGCTTTGCTGCTGCGTGAAATTGTCCCCTGAACTTACTGCATCCCTGCTCGTCGGTTCCGTCTTCACAGTCGGGATCTTGATCGCAAACCCAGCTAGTTGGGATACAGTGTATTCTGATGGTGGAAAAAAAATGCTGGTAATAAAACTCAGTCATATGGAACAACTCAAGTGGGATGTCAAAATCATTTGTTTATAAAGAAAAAAAACATATTCTTAGCACATTACACTCTTTTTATTGAAACGCGCAGACCAGAACGTTGCAGAAAAAAACGCACTGGATAAAAGTAATTGTAAGATCACTGTACAGTGTCCTCCTTTTCCTGATGAGCAGAGGTTTTTGGATATGATATTGTTGTTCTTGGGCAAGACACTTTACCACAATTGATATTATACACCAAGGAGGATAACAGGGTACCTGTGCAAGTAAAGATCAGACTACGCTGATCTCAAACTGATGCAGAAACCTTGTCCCACGACCTGATGAACAGGGGTAATAATTGTGAGGCGCTTTGAGACCTTTGGTACAAAGCGCTGTATAAGAACGTTATTTTTATTATTAGAAGAAGAAGTATTATTAGAAGAAGCAAGAGAACATACCCTCCACTGACACATGCAAACTGCTCTGAACTGCAGGATATTGAAGGTGGTGGGGCTGTCAAAAGAAAAAAGATCCCTCAATTATTTTCAATACATTCGATGAAAAAAATCTAGGACAAGTTTCCTAAAATGAGAACTCAACTAATGTTTTCCCGAAAATCAATATCTGTATAATATTGTGGTACAGATTTCAAGAAACAAAATTCAGAAATGCTGATTGCTTACCCGTTGCTGTGACGTCTTGACCGTACACTTTGACCTCGCACAAGGTCAAGTGTAAGGCCTGGTTGCGCGTCTGCTCGATGTAGACGTATCGACCGACGGTCTTGGCTGAACACTGGACGGTTATCTGTCGGTCCTCTCTCTTCGCCGCGTTTTTGATCATGGCGCCCGTCACTTGGCCGCATTCCAAGAATGAGTCCACGTTCAGGATGGCGTCGCCGACTCTGACAGTGGCGCGCTTCAACCGATTACCTAGATCCAAGACCCAAAAAATTGGAAATTGGTGATTTTCAAAATGTAGCTTGAATAATTCCAAAGTATTTCCTGAAATCGTTTCGATCAGTTCTGTGAAATTTTTTTCAAGAAAAACGCATTTTATGTCAAGGTTGGGACTTACCGTTGTCATAACGATTCACGATGACAATGTGGTCAATTTCATACTCTCTGCCCAGGTCAACATACCACCATGGGTGTCTCTCTGAATCTGCAAAGGAACAAAAAAATCAAAACATTTAACAAGTCTCCTTCTTTGCACGATCTTACTTCTGTGCACCACAATTTTGCCTGTAAACCAGGAGAAAGTAAATAAAACATAAAAAAACAAAGCTATTTGCTGACCTGTACTATTTTGGAAACTAAATTCAACTTGCAAACTGATAAGATACAATCAGTTTATTCCCCAGATTTGACGACTCTCTGTTCTGGACACCTTAGAGAGTTTGAATCAATCCAGAAACGCTATTAATTCTATCATGAAGGCCCCCTTCAATGGCGAAAGCATTGTGCTAGCTATTGTTCAAATAATTTTTCACGGGCAGTTGCTTTGAACAATGGCTTGCACAATGGTTTCTCCATTGAAGGGGGCCTCGTGAATGTACACTTATCATGTGCCCGGGATTCGTCTAAACTGATTTCACATTCCCTTTCCGAATTTCTACAGCAACAGACATCAGGCTAGTAGCCTACCTGTCAGCGTGCAGCTGTTGTCATCAAAATGTGGAGAAGCGTTCCCGTCGACGGCCAGACTTGCTTCCCTAGCAACGCCGGTCAACGTCAGGGTGGAGCTCTGGACTGTCTCTTTACCCTGAGACAGGAGCCCTGAAACAAGAAACAAAGATATGCTAAGTTACTTCTGGGTAGAAAGAACGAACTGAGGTAAAGTATCTTGCTCATGAACACAAGCTCCATGATTCCAGGCAATTGCTAAGGAGATCTGACCAACTTCAACATCCCTCTAAGGACCCAAAACATGATTACATTTGTACGTGTACTTACGCAGTCCTCCCGGAGCCTGTGTTGTGGTGGGTGTCTCTGACTCAGCAGGGCCAGCCAGCTGGCAAACAGGCAGACCGCAATACGTCCAACCTTCCAACTGACCGCTGGCATCAGCGAAGTAACACCACGGTTGCTGGTCATTGTCAGGATTACGGCAGTGGTTGTGATTACCGACACCTGGGGAATTATAGAACGGTCAAAAAATTTCATCACAGAAGTGCTCCAGTTCCAAGTCAAGTCACAAAGGTATTCAACTGAACTGACAAAGGCAAACCTTTGTAATTGTTATTGCAAAACATGTTTAAACTTAAAATTGTGATTTCCGATCGTCTCAACTACAACGCTGACAGTGAAACACTCCGTACCTGTGTTGGGGTACTGGGCGTTGTTGACTCCAGCCCCTCGCGCTGCTGCAAAGGTCCAAGGGACGCAGTCTTTGCCATTCTCGGTTGCACTGAATGAGCCTCGGTAACTGTGACCATTGCCGCGGTAACACTCGGGCATGGCTGAAGACCAAAAAGAAAAAGGAACGTCGCATTGCAAAGAACGGTTTCGTTGAGTGGATTAATCGAGTGACTGCGTGATTTGCATGCATTGTTTATTAAAGTCTATTTCTTTTTGAAATATACAGAAAAATGGTTTACAAGAATGTAAGGGGATCCGGATGCAAGAACAGGAAGCATATTGAGTATCAAAGTAGAATTATTAATACATGTATATAAAAGGGGCAAAATTTACCTTTCTTGTATTGCTACTAAATTTTGAAAAACTACTTTTTTTTCTTTTAGGGGGGTCGGGGACTTTGAGTAACTTTAAGGTTTACACAAATGTTGAGTTTTTAAAACTTTGCTAAGACATATGATGAAACAATTGAAGGAAAAATAGGATATAGGTAACCCTCTACAAACTACAGATTTTATTAAGTATGGTTTATTGTGATGTCATTTTGTGCCATTGTCATATCAATTAAATATCTATTATCGATATAAATCGATTATCGATATATTAAGATTGTCATCACATCCTCACCTCCTCCGTTTCGCTGGAAGTAGTCAAACGGATGAGCCTCGATATCAGTCCTGAGATTGGCCGTTTCCGTGGTGGCTTGGCTCAGCCAGCACTGAGACGTTCGCCGCGCATAGTCGAAGGAAGCGCAGCCGAACGTCGCGAGGACGCACAACTGAGCACAACGCTGCATGGATACACCCTGATGCTCCTCCTCATTGTGCCCGGCGATGGCTGCGTTGGGGATGATCTCAAATTGGGAAAGTGTGCCTGAAATTAAAAAAAAGGGGATAAGTAATGTAGAATTAAGTCAAAAGGTCAAAGAATTGGCGGGGAAATGGTTTCAAAAGTGGTGGGGAACAGCACATATAGTGGGGTATCATAAAGTATCATACAACTTTTGACTGTTATAATGTTCTAAAAAGTAAAGCACCAAATTTATGAAGTTTTTTGGGAAAAAAAGGAATTTTCACCATTTGACTCATGACTTGCATTTCAAATTTTGAATCTTCAAATAAATATGTCGGAAAGATTTATAAGATTTAAGTTCTAAATAAAAACAAAAAAACATACCAATGTCAATCCTCTCGTAGTAGTCAAAAGGGTTGTTGTTGAAATCAAATTTGAGATCTGAGGAATGCGAAGACTTGTCCGACAACCAACAGCGATTGTCGTCTCTGTAATGATCAAACGATCGGCACGAGAAGCTGGTTGTTGCGAGACAGAGCTCCGCGCACTGCTCGGCGGTGACTCCGTGATGCTCCTCCATGTTGGCTCCGGGAATGGCGGCGTTCTGGAAGAGCGCAAAACGCTCCATGGGGTTGGTCCTCTGCTCAGCGGCGGCTGTAAAGAAAATTTAGGGATCACATGATGTTTATGTCTGTCACAATTGGATATTGGGACTGTCAATAAACAAAGCAAACGTATGCCTTAAACAAAACATGACGTCATTAGGTATTAAGATCATTTTACTCACGCAAGCTAAACAATCAGTTCAATATCTATGGCAACAGGTTTATAAGCTCTTTCATGCATTCTTTTTCGTTCCAGAGTTTTGGAAGGTTCAAATTCACAAGTGTATCTTTTTCAATTTTCACATGTTACGTCATTGTGCATTCTTCTCATATTTGTTACGGAAGCTACGGTTGAATCTCCAACATGGAAACATGGCATTTTTGTCTTAAATTCACACCAAATTTGTGCAAAAATCACACTTTGCTCAATCTCTTGTTCTGTGTTGAATTACATAGATATCTATGTGAACTTTGCAGAAGTCACTGCGATGTCTTCAGCATTTTTGTGACCCCATATTTTGACTGGTCATTCATGCATATCACACACGCCTCAACTAAAATGGAACTAAAGGTAGCAGACCAGTAAATAAACTTCCCTAGACCCCAATGGTAAATGCTCCCACTTCAAAAATTCGGGAAAAATACTCACAACTCTCCAAGGTGTTCGAGACACACATCAAATTAAAGCTTATTTCATCATCTTTCATTTTCTTTTCAATTTTCGGGGGGTCAACTGATGACTTTTAGGAGAAATTTCCATCTGAAGATGATCACCCCTGAAAATAGTCCTGAGGCCCATCGCCATTTTGAAAAACGATGCCTACACTCCATTGCAAAGTAGAGCGCTTTTAGGGTCCAAATTACATCAAAATTACACAGAACTGCAAGCTTTAAGTCCTGTGCACGGTTTCCACCCATATTTTTTACAAATCCTCAAGTTCATGGCCCACAGCATGCTCAAATACCGAAGATTTTGAGGGCATGCAAATCGTGATTTGGCCGGCGCAGGCAATTTCGGACCGATTTACTGGTCTGCACCCATGACTTTAGGTACGCAAACATGTACATGTTGGCTATCATCATATTTTTTTTCTCTAGGTACCGAAAGTGTCTATTTTGTTCCCTTACCTTGTCTATTACAGCTTACTTGTGGCAGCCCCACATCGCAGTATTCTCTTCTTGCTGCTGACACGGTATAACACCATGGTCTCTCCGCGTTGACCTCTGACACGGTGCGGCAGTAGTTGTGGTCCCCTAGGCCATCGTCGGGGAAGCGGTCCGGGGTGTGCCGGTGCGTGTGGGGGGTCTGGACGGTCCATTTCTGGCAGGTCTTGCCCGAGACGGTCGTGGATACGAAACCGCGGTAGTCGGCGCCCCGCGAGTCGGTGAAACACTCCGGGGACTCTGGTATCAAATAACAAAACAGAAGAAAAAAGTTTTAAAACATAATATAATTCAGTATCTCATTAATTATGTTCCTTGCAAATGAAAGTCTCAACTTCAAAACTGCAAACTGTAGTGAATATTTTATCAACATAACTTTATCTCTGTCTCTTCACATTTTTTTCTTTTGGCTTGCAAGCTACAGTGCCTGGCAAGTTTTAGGAAACCTCGATTTCATTCAACAGATATGTCAACAGTTTTATCAGCTGGCAACTTCAAACCAAACTCGTCTGAGATTTTTTTGAAACTTCGTTCAGAAACTGCAAACATGTAAAAACTTGACAATGAATAACTCCCGACACATCATCAATTAAATGGCATAACACGTGTTTATTTATGCATGAATTAATCAGTTACATAGTTATAATAAATGCAGATTATTAAAGCAAAGGAATAAATAGACACATCAATAGAAAGCTAGTCTTAATGATACAAAATGTTATTAAAAATAAAAGAACTTAGACAAAAGTCAAACAAATGAACTATTACATGTATATCAGACAAAAAAGCTTTATTATCACATCATGCAGAGAAGTCTGAAACGTAAATGTTACAATGTATTAGAAATTACCAAAAAAAGTAGACAAAATATGTATTATAAAAAAGTAACATAAATGCATGCAAAAACAAACCATGCTACGAATAAAATCAAACTAATTCTACAAATTGTTAGTCTAATAACAAAAACGCTTTTAAGACATTTATTGTACACAAATAGCTTTCTGTCTTAAAGCAATCAGCATGCTTTTGTAAAACTAATAGCCGCATCCAAATTAGTTGTGACTGTGGCTTACATTACACATGCATCTATGAAAGTGGCTGAAGCCACTGCCCATAGACACGTGTGTTATACTGCAAGCCATAGCCATTCAGATGCAGCCTCAGTTATTTAGACTTTTTTTTTATAATTTCTACCAGGATTTCTGCATTTCTGTTGTGACACTCGTCCGATGTTACAGTAGTCCCATCGCGTCCCGCCCTCCGTGGTGTAGCACCAGGGTTGGTCGTCGTCGTCAGGGTTGCGGCAGTAGCTGTGCTGTCCGATCCCCCGGTGGGCGTAGTCCTGGGGGGTTACGGTGTGGCTGTGGGGGGACTGGCTACCCCAGGATTGACACGGAATGCCACCTCTTGTCTGAGAGACAGTGCCACGGTAATCCTCGCCGCCAGGAAGATTGTAGCATTCTGGAGATTGTGCTGAATTGTTCAACAAAACAGGTATAAGATTAACATTATGAAGATAATTTTACTATTTTTTAGCGGAACTTGTAATACCAAAAAAATAATCATCAAACTACCCATCAACTGACATTCCATAAGATGGCAGTCAATAATATGATCAGTTAATCAGAATCAATTTCAGAAGCTAATTTTCAATGCAAATTAAAAACAAACATTCATTTTTATATTTGGTGGGATTATTAACGCAAATCTACTTCAACTGGACTATCTGCGACAAGTTAAGTCCATTTTTTTTTAAATTGGAGCAACGAAAAAACTTCTTTTTTTAACCTTTTTTTTTATTAGTAAAGACACAAAGAAAATAAAACCTAGTATATTTAGACTACAATAAGTTTAAGAAAATAAACAGGAAGAAAAAGTGGCTGTTGAGTACTTCAAAGTATTTTTTACTCACAACCTAAGCAAAAAGGGTTAACAGGTGAACTTAAGAAAATAAAATTTAATGACAGAGACGAAAGAATGCAGTAATGCAAAAGGAAAACAGCCCAAGCGCAAACATTGTTGCGATGAACTAATGCTTACCTTGACGACTAACGGTTCGTACGACGGACTGAAGCCAGTCTGGCAAATCCGAGGCATCGACATCAAACACCACGAAGGTCTCAGCAGCCTTGCCTACTGAAAAGGGGTTCAAAGGCTAACAATACACACAGCACTGGTGAATACGGGGTAGGATGGGGACATACCCGCCCACCCTTTGCCCCACGAAAAACTGCCAAAACAATTTTTCCCTTCACCAGTACGGTATTCAAATCTCGCTCCAGTCAGGTTTATGTTCAACTTTTTAATTGATACATCTATGAGTGTGTAGATATCATGCATTCAAATCACAGAATACTGTAATACAAAAATAACGAGTCAAAAATAAAAGGAATTACATGAATAAATAAAGAATTATCTTGAAAATTAATAAAACTGTTGGAAACTGCTTGCTGACTGGATTGAACTGAAATACTTGTAAACCCAAAAATATCAGACACTCAAAATTTCGATCAGAGCAGAAACTTTGTCAATTTTTTTTATCTTGACATGGTGAATATAATACACTCAGTTCTCCATTCTCCCACCCCCAAATTTCAAAGATGAAAAAGATTACCTGGATTAGCATCAGGATCCATGTTTGGTGGCGAGCAGACAATGCCGGCAACCTCAATCTCGGAGTTACAGTTGTTCACCCCCCAGCCCGCAAACTGACACAGCTGCAGTGCATCCTCCGTCCCCTGACACTGGATGTCATCCATCAGGTATTGTTTCTTCCCGATGCTGCCGCTGAAACGGTTGAGTGCGTTGGACACAGCCTCAACTGGTTCGCTGAAAAATATGAAAGTGTAACATATTCAGGAATGTCAGGTTGCTGAAGTGGTACCTATTTTGGGGATATCTTATACTTTTTTTAGGGGGGCAACCAGGGGCATCACTAGAGTAGGTGGGGGTGGTGGAGCCCACTATGAACTTTGAACAAACCCCCCATTGGTCAGATGGTGTTCAGTCCCACTCCCCCCCCCCACCCCCACCCTTTCGATTTTGCAGAGGCTGGATGACCAGAAAAAATATCCTGGCCACCTCCTGCAAGGGCGGATCCAGAACACAATTTTTTTTGGGGGGGGGGGACCAAAAAAATGTTGGTCCTCCAGAAAAAAGGGTCCAAAGAATTATGTTGTGGGGTTCAGGGCTTGATGAAGGGCCCCAAAATATGTTTGGATTCTAGATGCTCTGTTGTGCAATCTAAGGCATTTTTGACCATTTTAAAAAGGAAGAGATGGTGGTGTATGCAGTGCCTGCCTTTATTGGTTTTTTTTGTTGGGGGGGGGGGGGGGTCATCGCCCCGTTGGCCCCCCTTGATCAGCCATGACCTCCTGTTGGACTGTTGGTTCTGATGGTCTGCTCACTGGTTCCCATCTTCTCACTGATCTAGATCCACCACTGCTCTGAAACGCTGATCTAAAACAGGCGCCCGTTACCTGTATCTGAGTCTTCAACATTAAACATGTCACATTTCTTTACCCATATCCGAGTTGTCTGCAGACCACCCTCGCCTCCTCCATGCCCCAATAGTCATCGCACACCAACCCCCATCTGCTGCTGGCATCTTTCTTGACTTCCACTCTTCCTTCGTACTCATTCCCACCGTTAACGAGCCTAGAAAAAAGAAAATCTGGAGCATTGAGGGTGTGAAAAAGGAAAATGACCTGTGGCAAGATGAAACAGTTTTGTCAAAACACAGCTTCTTTGAAACCACACGATTTAAGACAAACTAAACTGAATCTTAGAGACATAAACTCTATCTTCGTAACTTGCTGCAACTGATGAAGATGAAATAATGGAATTCACTCAAACAAACTTTCACTCACAAAAAAAACTACAATTAAAGTCTATCCATTTTAGCAATGTAAAATTATTTTTGTTGTGGCAATAAATCCAAAAGTTTCTTCCAAACTTAATTGTCATTGTTTTCTTTGAAACACATCTGGATTATGTTTGAACTACCTTGTCTCATAAAAAAGGCCAGAATCAGCAACTTTTTTGGGGGGGCAGGGGGAACAAAAGTGGACTGAGAAAAGATAAGCACCCTTAAGTGAAGCTAAAAAATTCCCTTATGGATAAAAAAATTGATAAAAGGACGGAATATTCACCTTATGCTGTATTCAGTCTCAGCTTGAGGTTCACCTGATGCATGTGAACAAAGAATAAAAACAAAATTTCTTGAAATTTAATGAAATCCTGTAAAAGTGAATTATAAAATATTCCTCTAAAAGTAAATAAGTCACCCACCCAGACTTGAGAGAAGGCTAATCAATGTTACATAACCCTCACAGAACCATACCTCCTGTGTTTTTATGGGTGTTTGGCGCATTGGGTTTGCCATACTGTGCACGGTAGTCTCCTTCTCCAGTCTCTGCTTCATCCTCATCATCTCCTTCATCACTGCTGTCTGAATCTCTCCTATGTCTGTTGCTAACGTAGTATACCTTGTCAACTATAGAGGACAAATTTGAAGTCATTTTATAAGTTACAACTGGCATCATTTGGGAGCGACACTTAAATTAATTATGTTTAAAGTCAGTCACGTAAATTTAGATGATTAACATTTCCAGACTTTTAATCATGCAAATCAAATTTCCAAATATTGTGTCTAATTTGAATCAGCTGACTATTAAGGACCTGGACACTACATCATCTTTTTCAAAAATAATTTGGACATGAAAATACATTGAGAAAAAGTATTTTGAAAACAATTGTTTAAGATGGCGGAACTTTTCTCTTCAAATGCAATATTGTTTGTAAACAAACACAAAGACAACATCAAAAAGTGTTTTGATGTCACTATATCATACATCATACATCATAAAATTATGATACCTCTTTTGGGGGGATGTAGTTTCTTTTCTTTTATCTTGCTCCGTGATTTAAGACCGAGTTCTTTACTGAAGACATGGTTGACCTGTGTTTAAAGCAATTGATAATTAAGTCCATTTGTTAATATAAAAGTAATGGTTGAACAAAGGGGACTCAATTTTTATAACAAAACAGAGGTATAATTTCCTTACAAAACTGAACATTTTGCAACCCTAAAGAAAAGCATTGAAAAAGTACAAACGTTCATAAGTTTTATTCCAACATATCGCAAACATGTTTTATTTAAAAGATACAAAATGAATCAAAATAAATACATTTCACAAGAGTCGCTTCGTTTATTCAATATTGCCAAAATGGAAGGATTTGAAATGATCAGTTGTAAAACATTTCAAACGTTTTCATTTTATGAGCGATCAGACATATCAGTCGAACCAGATTTCTTCAGAATAAAAATTCCGCGTTGTGAACATTTGACAGAAATATGCGGCACTGCTGTGAAAAGTTTTGAGCTCACAACTTAACTTGGTGAAGAGTTTTCCTTTAGAAGCTAGACAAATGCGCAGATAATCGTACGTACTTTTTTTTATTCCTCCCTTCTCAAGTAAACCATAAACAATCTTCACCACTTCTTTTAAACAGGTCCACTTCTAGTTTTTTTAAACAAGTATCAACTCTCAACGTGCATAGTAATTCTCTCGAGAATGAAATATATGTGGTGCCATTCGTCTAAAGTCGTCAGCTCAATTCGATGGCATTCTCTAGCAATGCAAAATGCAAAACCTATTTAAAAAAAACTTTTTTCAGCCTCTTCCGGTTAGAAAATATTATATTCTCTCCATAACTTTGGTAACTGAGGGTATCGATAAGTAAGTAAGCCCAGACGTTTCAACTTTCAAGGCCGTTACTCGTTAGCGCCTTTTCAGCAAGTTTGATTCTCCTTGCACGCGCACCCAAGTGGTCAAGTAAACCATGGATAAACCTCTGCGGATATAAACAAAATCGTCTAGCCGATAAACATCAATTATAACCTTGCGTTTAAAATCGTTTCGGCCTGAATGGTATTTATTCTAATGGCTCAAATGCCAGAAACCTGAGCAGAGAGTTGATGAAGCAGAAAGACCTCACGCAACGAAACTGATTCCCACCAGCTGGTCAGTAGGCCTTTACCAAGAAGTGTCCCTCGAGGGAAAACTCCTTTTGGGCAAATTGGGAGATTTGAGAAGGAAAAGCTACAAAAGAGTGTGCAGTCCAGGGGATAAATAGTTCACATCTTGTATTGTTCTCTTCAAGCATCGACAGGTCTCACTATCAGCGGCGTAAATTTGCTGGCCCATGCCCAATGGCTGCTCTGCAGCCACCTTTCGCCTTTTTTCGGTGTCCTTTTTTTCATGGACCTTCTCGTTCGACACGACTTTCAGCCCACGAGTTGCTTTACTCCCTGCTACAAGTTTGCGTGGATTTAACTGCTTTCGTCTGACCATGGAGCTATAAAACACATAGCTCCATGGTCTGACTCACTGATTGGAAACGGATGCCATCATTGTTAAAATTAATTTGTATAATCAACCAAGGTAACTTGGTCTTTCTGCCCTGTTTGATTTCTCAATTTCTCAAATTTAGGCAGACAGTACTCCAAAATTCATGGTTTCACCTTGGCTAGCGCCTTGGTAAAAACACAAGGATCATTTCCTGGGAAATTATAGTACTTTTGCCTCCTCATTCTTGTGTTGGTTTTCGCTATCCAATGAGAGTAATTTTCCCCCCTTGTCGTTACCAAAGTATACATTTCGTGAACCTGGTGCGATGATTAGTCGCATTTCCGAAAGGGACAAATCGGGGGAATCATCTCAGGAAACGGGCCGGAAAAATGATCGTTTGATAATCTTTTGGGAGTATGTTTTGTAGCCTCGAAATATGGGGCGATCCCCCATCGGGTTAGAAATCGCGATTGAACAAGAACATGAAGAAGAGATGAAAACGATGATTTATGCAAGAACGATATCACAGTACATGATTTAGCCTACAGCAGTTAATAGCCGGAAGTGACTGCTGTGCACAAAAGATGTTCCATAAGCTTTTGGTGTCGAACACCATCATAAACCGGTAACATTATGACATCATCATTCCGGCATTAACTGCACTCTATAAGGTCACGGTCAGATGCACACAGAAAGGAAAGGTAGGCCTAGCACAAGTACTTTATAATACTAGACTGATCTCTGCCCCCATCATAAGTGATTATGTCGGGCCCGGGACCGCATTCGGTTGCTGAACCCACAGCAATACATACTGATTTTTGCTACTGGTATATCCGTTTATGGAAGCACAGCATGCAAACAATGCGATGTTTATCGCGTGGTGTTTTTTTGTTGACACTTTTATTTGACGTCAATTTATTACAAGAAGATAATGAGAAACATTACAATGGATCTCATGGATAATTCTTCATGTTGTTATCATGCTCATGAACATGGAGCCCAATTACTTGAGCGCGCCGAGCCTATACCTAAGTTTATCTCGCATCGCACACTGAAGAAATCACCTTAGCGTTCCATTTTACTTGAGCAACGCAAACGTTTCCGAAGTTCGATCGCAACCATTTTTTGCGTAGTTTGGTTGGTATCCTGTGTATGAAATGCTTCATCCGTTTTTAGCAACGTTCGCGTGAATGACAAACTTCCAAGAACTACCATACAAACTGTCACGGCACATGGTTGACCTAATTTAAACCACGGACCATTTACACAAAACCATGGAGAAATAAACGTACAACCTGCATCAACTGGAGAATGTTTACAATTTTTCATCAATCATGTTCTAAACACGAGTCTATGACTGATCGATATGGATTGGTAACCTTCACGGATAACATGGATAAACATTCGTTAATTCATGTTGACCATGTTGACAGATTTCTCCTTAACCTGTTAACTTAGATTATCGAATATACCTACATATACATATAGGCATAACACCTGTATCACAATGCTTAAACTTAAAGGCGTGAAAGGCAAATACCTCTGACCCTATCCACGCTATCCGGGATCTACCCGATATGTTCCCGAATACCATGGAGGTGTTCCCCGCTACGACTACCGATGTTCCCCCAAATCCTAGGGTTAGGGTTATAATAGGGTTAGGGCTAGGGTTAGGGCATGGAGGAATAAGAACACAGGATTATATCACAGGTAGGGATTTCGGGGAACATTGGTATTGGGGAACATCGGTATTGGGGAACATAGGTATGCACCCCCCTATCCTAGCTCCATGCCCTATGCACTTGGTTTGAAAACTGGATGCAAAATAATAGATGCATGTATTCCCATAGAGCAGATATTATCACATTTCCCATTAATAACTGAAATTTGATAATAAGGGCTTACCTCAAGTAAAAGAAATAAAGCTAAGGTGAATCCCAGAAGATGTATTGCGCGCATACTGCTGGCGTCCGAGTAGAGAAAATGTATCCAGCAAAACTTTGTAGAGGTATGCGAATCAGTTCCCTCGAAGAAGCAACTTCCCGGTTGTGTAGTTGTATGTTCCGCCGCTTGCAAACTTATCAACCCCACTGTTTATTGATGGTCCCAGCAACTGCGGTAACAACCACGCAATTTATTGATATCGGTGACTTGCGGCCAAGCTGCGTTCTTCCAACACAGCTGTTTCTTGCCAGTATAGATACGTCACTCATCAAGCTAGCTTGGCTAGAACCAGGGTTGAGTGCACCGCGTGGGTGGTTGGGCTTTCCGCTTTCAGCCAATGAGCGCTGTATAATCGCTGATGACGTCATGCCCACTTGTCTTGTGGGTGTCGCGTGCGGTGTGCATGTGAACGGATGCAATGTACCTGGAAAAGGAGGGGGGGGGGGTGTTCAAGGGAAAGGGTGGGAGGGTGCTTGAATAACATTCAAGAACAATCGACTTCCCACTAGTTTTATATTGGTTTAGTGGCTACCCGCTAACAGATGCTGTCATTGACTAGCGAAACGTTGCATGATCAAAAAAGGAAAGTGAACTTCGAAAGGAACTTGGCATGTGTTCCTTCCTCCATGGCATTACTAACCATGGAGGAATACCCTCAATGAACTGACTAAATAAAAAGAAACTTATTGTCGCTGACAGGTTGCTTCCAAATAAGGCTCGTTTTTCTTTGACCTTACGCCTCCGTGAAAACAGCAAGGCATTTAAGTTAGGAGGTACTTTGAAGGCAAAGGGTTCGACAAAACAACCATATGATTATTGCTACACCGTTACACCGTACGGCACAACAGGCGGTGGCATTGTCTTGAAGCGCAAGCATACTTGGGTAGCTAACGAGGAGAGGGACAGACTCAACTCGAAAGTGAAATTAATTTCACATTTTTCCTTCATGCGGCAAACCTAAGCCTTAACTTCGAAGGCCAATCAACCAGTCATCCCCCATTGGCTTATGGAAAATAGAACTTTATCAATTACATGAATCAATCTAGGACATAGTTTGAAGTTCCCGTCATCGGGCTATATCTATGTCAGGATTGGTGCGTGAATTTCCTTTCGATGAGTGGGTTTCATTTTCGATCTGGCTACTGAATTGGTGGAACAATGTCTACACCAAACTTGACATTAACGTCCCGTTGGGCAAGGGATCTCCCTCGGTGTCACTGACATCGAAAATACCCAAATTTGGACATTGCGAAGAGACATCATGAAGGTAAAAGCACAAAAAAAACTCCAATAAATGATTTAAAGTTGTTCTTGGGAAAAAAAACAACTACCGGCTGATAAATAGTTAGATCATGGGAACGTACGATCTTGTCGTTTGAATTTCAAAAAGCTGGTTGTACCATCTGACAATAGGTGGCGCTGTTTAGGGTAGAAACGTATTGGAACGTATTGAAACGAGTAGAAACATGAACGCATAGGTAATTAGCGATCTCTTCGTTGAACATCCGTCTTTCCCCCTTTCTGTTACTACTGTAATTAAAATCCAGTTCAAATTTCAGAAGAGTATTATGCCTTGGTGCTTCTGTTATCTTCATCACCTTTTCCCTGCTATATTTTTGCATTTCTTATGACACCAATTTCTCAAAAGTGCACATGCGCCGCCATCTTTGTTCACGTGCATGATAATCTTTGGGGGCATTTCATAGAAAATACATCCAATCACGCCGAGGATATAGAATTAGAACGGTATGATGGGATCGACGTACTTGCCCCCAAATATTTCCACGTGATCACACTGAGATGGTGGTACTCCCGTGACGCGGTCTAATCTACACGGACGCCTGAACTCCGGAATGATATCCCAGGGAATTGCAGGGAAATCCCGCAGCCTTCCGTATCAGGCAGGGACTCAAAATTTTATGACAATTGTATCTCCAATTATGAAAGCCTAGGAATTCAGGTTGCGAAAAATCATCCAAATTCGTATTGCATTTTCCTGCTTATATTTGAACAGTTGAGCGATATATATAGTCACGGGGAGCCATGATAATTGATATACCTTTTCTCGTACGTCGCTATTGATCCGTAAAGCTCCGTATAAAAAGCTCCATGATTGAATGCATGACGCGTAATGCCCTTAACGGTCATAGCTAGCTCCATTTGCAATTTTGCATTTACCCCAAAAGTAACCCATCGTCTCATTATCAAAAAGCTTACTTGGGTTAAAGATCGTACTGGCTCTAAACACCCCTATGAAATTATTCCGTCTGGCTTGCTGTCATTTAAAGAAATCAAGAAAATGTAGGCGATTTCAAACGAAAGAGTGCTAACTGACGAAATCGTGTTTTGTGATCAAAAGGTTGTGCGTGTTTTTCCACTCTTTTTCTTGAATGGTGTCATATCCACCGAGCTAAAAGTTTGAACAGGTTAGGTTTCGAGCAATATTCTTCTTTTGATTGTTCATGCCTTCATTTCAATGACAAGCAAACGATCCCATATGCCTTGAAACTCAACTTGGGATGTTGTGAACCGGCCCATTTCCACAGCTGTCTGTGGTTGCCAGGTAACCGAATGTATTGCTTACTAAAGCAAATCCTTTCCCTGGAATAGGAACATGATTCATTCCGCACCCGAACCTCCCAAGGACACAGCCGGTGGGGCACGTAATCCCCAGGGGAAGGGATCGGGTCACAAGATTGCCCCTCATACGTCAACAGAAGGGTGACCTTTTTTTCACCTAGAATAATGATTCAACCAACTGCGGATCACAATCCACGAAACCAAATTGACATGAACTGTAAATTGTTTGTTGTTGTAACCTTTTAGTTCAAAGAACAGATGTTTTTAGTTTTATGTTCATTGATACACTCTTCTTTTTTATAAATCCACTTAAGTTTTTTTTACCAAAACATTTAAAGTTCATACAATAAAACTCATTCGAAACATGTTGGGCTGGTATGTAGTTATTTGTTTGATTTTTTTTTCCTTTTTGAAAACTGGATTTTTGGAGGGGATTAAATTAACTTATGGTGGATAAACACACTTGTGATGATATCAACGTTCTGATTCAGTTGAAGGACAAGAATGGGTCTGAGTAACATTATAAAATGTAAAGTATGTCATTTTAAGAGGATTTATTTTTCTTCTTTCCAGGCATACAACTTCTACATATCTTTCAGCCAAATACAAATTATTCAAGTCGCCACTCAGTCCAGTGATCAGAATATTTTACTGCAGGTGACGACAGGTCATTTATTGACACGCGTCTGTGAAACCGTTTTGGCAGAATTTCAATGTGTGTAATGTTGGCAGTTACCCAAAATTGTATCACTAGGATATCATCAATAAAACATTTATGACAAAATCAAAGCGGCAAGAGGTGTAGAAACTTGGAAGTGGACAACACAACATTCCCCAATATGAAAATCTTGCCTTTGTTCATTCCCTTTGAATTGTATTAACATTACTCTCCCTTTGATTTTCAACAAATTTCATTTGAAAAATAAGTGATTTCTATTTTGCACGTCAGCAACCATCTGAAAGATTTTTATTTTGGTGGCTTTCACGCCTCTAGCACATAAACAAGTTATTCAAAAAGTAAAAAAGTATTCAAATTATTCAAACTTTAAGTAATTATCGCACAGCTAAACGAGGGCGAGTGTTTTTAATTCGTCTAATTCAAAGGTGAATAACTTTTTTATTGCTAGAAAAATATAGCAATTAATTTTAAAAAAATGTTCTGGTTAAACTTGAAAATTGCACAGGGCGAGAGCAACTTCAACATTTCTCCACCATCCTCTATCTTACCATTGTTCCTCACCTTGCCTCTTCCTGTTCAGGGTGCAGGCATTTTCACGTCTTGAAGAATCCAACTTCTTTTAAAAGAGCTCCTGGCCTCCTTAAAAGTTTCTGCTGGCCAGCCTATTGTCCTCTGACTAAATAAGTCACTATTAAACTGCCTAACTGACTGACCGAGTCACCAAGCAAAAATAATGTCCAGCAGAACAAGTCAAGCCTCGTCTCGTTTTGCTATTGTCAGCCTTCCTCCTGTATCATCTCTTCTCCTTCCCGCTTCTCGTCTTTTGCACCCCCTCCCTGTCTCTCCCTGTCTCATTCACTACATCCTCCTTTGCATCTCCTCCCATCTCGTCCTTCACACTTGTCCCCTTTCTCTGCAGGTACTTTGTCTTGAAGATGTCGGCCATGTCTCGGAATGGCGTCTGGCTATCGGACGGGGCCGAGGGGATGTTGAGGACGGAGCGGGCTCTGGGTGATTTCAGGAGGATGTTTTGGCTGAGACCGTAGAATGCAGAGGAGGCCCAATAGAGAGTCATCGCCTGGAAAAAAAAGTAAGTATTTGTTTAAGTATTGTGATTTACATTTTTAAAAATTAATTACAATACAAGAGACGATTTTAAAGCAATAATTGCTTTATAAGACAGGTATGCAGCTTGTTCTCGGATCAGCTGATTTCCTCTTTTTTTTCTTTTTTAACTTCACACCAATTTTATGCCATTCTAAATTGAAAAAAAACAGTATAAATTTTTGTAAAACTTGGAATTTCCTCCTTTTTGCAACTTCCCGGATGTATGCATGCATTATGATTCTTTTTATATTAAATATTGCCATGAAATAAGTTTGCCATCATAAGATTAAGGAAACGTTTTTATACAATATTTTCCCCCATTTATTTAATACCATGCATGGTGACAACAAGCTTATTCCAACAGGACAGTTAGTAGTGCTTTTGTGAACCAAACATTTAAAACGATGTCACCAAATACAATCATAAATTTATAAATTGAAAAGATGGATTACCAAATTACAAAAACTTGTATTTGAAAGATAACCAAACTCCCAACTTGAAACAGTACCTGGTCCTTCATACTACAGGGAACAATACGTAGCCTAACCAATTACTGATCTTAATCCAACTTCAGACATTTCAAAGAATTTGTTTTTGTAAAATTTATTGAATTATTTGAATGGATAACTGAACCCTTTTGGCAACATTTCCAAACATATACCACACTTTCAAAAGGCCTATTATTATTCTTCGGGAAAAAAAATATATATATTTTTTTTTACAGCGCCTGTGCTTATTTTTCAATAATATCTAACATTTTCTTTGCAGTTCTTATCTGAACTTCAGCTATTTATATTTCTCTCTCTCTCTAAATCAATTAAAACCCCATTACCAACAGAAAGGACAGTTTGGATATGTTTCAACTCTTGATTTGACTCATTCTAAACTACAATGAAATGCACTGCCATTTCCCTTTCATGCCCCTGGACAGAATCCAACAAATTCCCTCTAACAATCTATCTGTGTTTAATCTTCCGGCTTTGGTTAGGGACAAGGACAGACTAGTTTCAATTATTTAGAAAAGGAAACGGTACTTCCTTGTACATGGTACTTAGCAATCTAGGTACAGGTCATTGGGTGTAAAGCGCCTGCAGTCGACACAATGGTATTTTGCTGGTGGATTTCACCAGATAGGACATTTGAATGAACTATGCACTTATTATTGGATGTCTGGGAACACCAAGGCATTGATGCATTCTGCATGATGGAAAGAAGATTTCTATGAATACATGTAATGCCATTCACAGCTTTTCCATCAGTTTTGCCCAACTTACAAATTTCAACCAAAAGGGTCTTTTTGATGCCAAAGAAAGATACCAAATTCATTGAAACAATCCTATCAATGTTAAGTTAAATGTAGTAATATGTTACATCATATCGTTGAATTTCCTGTAACTTTTCCATAAATTGCTTCTGTAAATCTAAACTTTCTCCAAAATCATGTGACTGGTTTTATTTAAATTCTCATTTAGCCCAGGTTACACCCTTATGGCTCTATTTAGGTTTTCATTATTCTGAATATATATTTCATTCTATAGAACTAAATTTATGAGCTTAACCTATAAGCACTTGAAGTACATTGTATTACATTACATTACATTGTATTACATTGTATTTATTCCCTGCTTAGTCTTTAAAACCAAGCAGTGTCATGCAGGTTGGGGCGGTACAGGGAGCAACAGGGCGATTTGGGGCAATACAGGGACAGACAGCTTTTAAACAGAAAACCACACAATAAAAACTCAATAAGAACACCACACAAACTCATATCTACAATTTGACCTCCACAGATTGTAATAAAATCTTACTGTCGGCACATAAGCTGCTATAGGAATCATGACCAACGATAGGCCGCGCAGGAAGTTGGTGACGTAACGCTGCGTCCGGGACACCGGGTTACTGTGCAACGCCATCATCTCTATGTTACACAGGTTCAAGACTCCAACCAGCACAGGGAGGATGTAGAACGGATCCGGCACAGTCAGGTCTAGGAACCAAAGAGCGCCCTCTGTTGACAGTGTGGGAACAACATTGGCCGGATCTGTGGGAAGACAGAAAAAGTATGGCAGGTCAAATCTCGCTGAAATTATTGCAAATTATTTTGGGAACTGACACTGGACATCATCAAATATGCAATTTTCCAAACATTTATAGCATAGTCCAAACATGAAACTTTGTAGGTACGTAGAATACATCCTATACATGCAAGAAAAGAGTGACGTCATGATGAGGTCATCATGCTACTTTCTTGTGGGTTTTTAAATTATACCCAAATCCTGAGGGTATAAGGACTTTTAATTTATCTGCGTCAAACATCACTCACCAAGATAGACGGTTCCACTAAAGGCCCCAGTCATGTTCCGGAGTGCCATTGAAAGACACACCCACAGTGGGAACTGAACCAGGAACAATATGGACCCCTTAGCTGGATGGCAATTATCACGGATGAACAACTCCTTGGAGTAGATCTTCACCTGAAAGTGGAAGGAAAATAAATGAACTTAAAAACTGAACTTAAAAATGGTCACCATTTAAAAATGCATGGGGGACATCTGAATTATATATTAAGCAGGTTAAGAGGACTGAGTAAATTGCTTACCAATCCCATGACTGTTTTCTCGGCTCGTTTTTCAGACCATCCTTCTAGTTTTGCTCTTTCTGCAAACCTCCGGACAAATGCCTGCTTGGCCATCATGACAATCTCTGGCTGCAGTCTCTCCACCTAACATAAAATGATATGTACTGATAATTACAACAGCAGTAATACCATTGTATTGACACTAAGCAGTTCCAAACACGTGAATAATGCACTTTGCAAAAAGAGCAAAGGAGACCAAAACCAGCAAAACATAAGAAAAGGCAAAAAGTATTACTGGTTACTGTATGTGTACTTCCCAAGTCACCAAATGCGCAACCAATGACATCAAACCAAACCCATTTTATGTTACGACCGCTAAAGTTCACCCCGATGTTGCCGTCGATGGCTGGTCATTCCACAGTCTAGGTAAACAGATTCTCCTTGAGTCAACTACCTTTGCTCTGATGTACTGGCTGTAGATTCCCAAAGGGAAGGTGAGAATGGCTCGGAGCAAGAAGGTGGATAAGACAAGACTGGCACACCAGGGGAGACCCATCAAGTCATGGCTGTACTCCAAGAGTGCCTGGGATAATTGAACAGGTTTGGAGGCCAGCAAGACCTCATAGGCTGTGGTGGGTTCTGTGGATATGTAACGTCTTGAATGAAAGTGTCCAAGCGGCACTTGATTCAGGCACATCTTCCCGGACAACAGTGCCGTCGGTAGTGTATGGGAACATGCCCTCGGTTGTACATTACGAAATTTGGTCGATGAGAACTGCCACTGGCTTCTACTACTCTTTGTACGACATCTCTGAGTTGTCATATACTTTGGATCGTTATTATTAACCACAGGTGCTGTCAACACTGCATAAGTAGTCTGCAACTCTGTCCTCCACAACGGCTTAAGTTGATGAAAGTAAAATGAGAGTCCTTTAGGAAGCACAGCTACTGATATTGGACCCATAGCGTTTTGTTGAAATTCATCAAGCAGTGACCTGTTACAAAATAGACGGGGGCTGCAGGAGACTTATCTTCTGTGTATCTGCAAAAACGGGGGGGGGGGGGAATAATAAAAACACAGTTTTTAGTTTTACTTTTGGATCATAAAAATAAATGATGATTGATGTTGATTTAGCAAGCATGTTTCATGTGTTTAGGGAGGGCCCAGATCATGTTCTTTTTATAGCTTTGAATCCAGTATAATGTTGTGCACGAATTCAAGATTGTTGTTGTACTTGCAGTACTAGTTAAAGTGTTATTAGCCATTTGTCGCTAGTTTATTTTATTAACTGTCGGGCCCTAACGTTATTCCATAGTCCGCACACGTGTACGTACGTATGTAAACAGGTACTAATTAACTAAAGCGGCCGCCCAAACATTTAAGTTCTTTCTTTCCCTGCATTTTTACGGTCTAAGCACGGTAAAATAACCTGGAACTTACTGCTCAAAATCTCAGAATGCTGACTAGCCATCAACACCAGGCATCAGTGTCCAGATTACGAAGAAATCAACAATTATATAAGCTGGCTTGAAATCATTAAAGTTGAGCCATGGAAGCTGCCATCTTGAATCCACGAGACCGTTGTAGTGTTATAGCGCCCTCTTCTCCCCACACGTGTTCCCTTATTTTTCTAAATAGCGCCACCTTGTGGCGCACCAGTGCTCATCCAGTCGCGCTGGTTTCCTTTTTTTTTAACGTATTCGATTCCGTGTATAAATTAATTTGTGACGACCAGCGATATCGCAAAAAATGGTCAAAATAATCCCTGCATACGTCATGTACTTGTGTACCGTGCAAACATGGACGAAATGGCCGACGGGGTGAAAACTTTGAATCTTCAGCGGGCTCTTTCTGGGGGATTCGGTTTCTCCCTTATGGGAGGAAAGGGAACTAGTTTTCCTCCAGTCATATGCGACGTTCTGAGTAATTCACCGGCCTCGAGGTGTGAACAGGTGAGGTGGAATTTGAGACGAAGTCTTACAGTTGAGGGAAAGATTGTTTTCATTAGACAGGCATGACAGGCATGACAGGGGGAGGGGGCGGTCACCAATGTCTACTGACCCTTCAATTTCCTGTGAATTTGTCTGTTCCTTGCTCTATGGCTATAGCAGACACACATTATCCAGTTATTACGATTACAAAAATACTGCATATGACGTTGCAAGGTTGATAATTTTTAGGCTCTATTTGTCTCCCCAATTTGAGTAGGCCTATTTCATTTTAAAGATGATTGATGGCCAGAATGGTCAGTGAATGAAGGGAACTGAAACTAGGGAAAGGACCGAGAACCAGTCTAGTGTTTGACAATCACAGCAAGCTGTGTTCAACTTATGATTAAAAATGTCACACAGATGTTTTTTTTTTTTTTGCGAATTACTGCACAAAACATTATGCTTTCTAATTCAAGAAAGAGAGGTGGAATTTACCTAGCAAAACTTGCCAAAAGCCACATTTTCATTATTTTGAAATGTCTTTTCAAAATGTGTTTATCGTGTTTAGGGCCATTTAAAATTGATTTTTAGGTTTTCATCACCCCCGCCTCGGTTTTCACTCCCGTCCCGATTTTTAATTATTAGCCCTATATATATATTTTTTCTGAAAGTGTGTTCCCCCCCCCCCTCCCAAATTGTATTCTTCAGACAAGTTTCTCACCAAATTCACAGGCACGGTCGCACTGATTTGCACGCAAACATTGTGCACAACATAATACTACTCAGTCCTTCATTTTTAAGGAGCGCGATCGCGCAGGCGCTCCTACTGCGCTCCTCGACTGTCTCGAAGGAGCGCCAAAAATAGCGCTCCTCAGAAATCCAAAAGAGGGCTCGTCAAACACAGGAAGTTTAAAAATAAGAAGTGATAAAAACGCTTTAAGTCTTAAAGCTACACGTATTTTTCGTTGGTATAATGCCCAAACTCACGTTAATATGCCGCTGGACATCGCTAAAAATGAACGAACACCGAGCTCGTACGTACTGTAAAAGATCGTGTGTGTACAGCGGTTGTATACTGTGCGTGTATACTGTGCGTGCACAATCTGCATATATCGCATAGAGCTGCATGAAAACACGAGTGCAGCAATGACTGGTTCCCGCTGCGCCGCGCACTAAGTCCCAATGAAGGCATGATGAAAATGCGGTAACCAGTCAATGTAATAGTCGCGCGCGGTGCAATGCACTGCCGTACAGTGTTTTGCGTGCAGGCCGGACGGAATAGACATCATAAAAATGCCAAGAAAACAACGATTGAGAAGGACGATCTTTGCAAGCTTATTCACAGAACTTGATCTCTCTTGTCTGTGTATGTATTTCCCGTGTTCCTGAATTTATTTTGAGGAAGTTTTACTGGTATGTGAAGTGAAACGATGCAGCGTGTTTCACCGAAATCCTATACCGTAGAACGAGTCTGATTGCCGGCCCACCACACACAGTGCATCACAAACGCTCGTACTAGTGCGAAGTTCAGACGTTGTTAGCCAGTTTCTCGTCGTGACTAGCATTGTGTATATGGCATACTTGACCTGCATTTTCCATTATTTTTAAGATTATCGACGGCAGATATTTTCTATAAAACTTAAGGCAAGTTTGTGTCATTTTGAGGCCCTTTTTGTATAGCTTTCGTAGAGCAATTGAAATAGTTCAGGCTGAAAATTTAATATAATTTAACGAATCTGAAAGCAAATATTCAGTTGCTTTATGTGCCGTTTATTAACTCTCCATTTTCCAAGTATAATCAAGTGAACCAACTGACAATTGTATTAAAAAATGAAAGCCTAAGCAGTAGTCAAACCTTTTTATTAATCTCCATTTAGTTAGTTTTTTAAAACAAATTTTACCTTGTCTTACATTTACAAAAACGAAAAAAGTAACGCAACTTGAGCATATGTTATTATGCAAAAACTAATAATAATGCAGCCCCTTGAATAAATCCTTATATTCAAAATAAAACAAAAACAATGGTAACCCGTCGTTTTACCGCTGTTTATCCGTAGATTTTAAGGAGAGCGATTTGCTCTCCTCAAGTATTTGAGGAGAGCAATTTATAGCTCTCCTGGATTTTCTTTAAATGAAGGACTGACTACTGAGGTGTTATGCATGCCATAGTGCGCTAGCGTCGTCAGGCTGTCATGGCTCCTGACTTATAATGATGACGTCTCCCATAATTAGCATAACAATTCGTGTAATGTGTTGATGTAAACGATGTTGATGTCCAGCAAACAGCCATTCAATCATCTGCCAATGAATATGAACGAAGTCTGCGCCACCCATCAACGGTTGTACGGCTGTTAACTGTCGTTATCATTGCACATCGCGTAAATTTATTATGCTAATGCATACATCATCGTATAGTCGGGAACCATGACGGGTCAATGTGATATTGATATGACAACGCTCTAGGCACCATGCAGTAACTACATAATTCCTTCGGGCGTGAACTGAGCGCGTGTTGTAGAGTACTGGTAGTCGAAAGTTTTTAAAGTTCAAAGTTTGGCGTCTAGCTGGCAAGGGTCGGCCAATTGTTGCGTTGTTTGTTTGAACCCAGACTGGACCTGGAGTGCTCTAAAATTACGTGCCAAACTAAATCAGGCCAAATTTATTCTCTCTTTAGCCAGCAATTTTCTCCAAAAATTCCATTGGGCAAAAAAAAGGTCCTCAGTATTTCTAAACCAACCAAGTTTGCAGACTCAATTCAAGTTTTAAAGGAGACATTTTGTCAATATTTTGCACATGAGAGGCAAGTCAAGTGATTTCAAAATGAGGCTAAACGGTAGACTGGTACATGTCCAACCATGGTCGAACTATTTGAAAAGAAACAAAAAACAAAACAAAAACAGTTCGTTGTCTGGGCTTTTTGAAAAAATGAAGAAGGCGGGAATTTTTTTCTTCTTTTTTCCCCCAAGATGGTGGATTTTCCAAGATGGCAGATAAATTTTACCATTTTCTTGAATCTTTTGCTAAATTCAAAATTTTGTCCAAAGGAGCCTTTTCTACATAACTACATTTTTTTTTAAACAAATAGAAAAATCAATACGTTGACAATATATTTGCAAAATTATATTGCAAAATGTAGGAAGAAAAAAAAGAAGGAAGTGGCCTGGAAAAAAGGAGCGGACAAGAATGAGGAACTGGTTTATTTTTTTGCTGGGGGAGGGGATGATTTTGATGGAGTTGGGATGGTTAGGGTTAATTCACTCTCATCAGAAGTTTGATTTAAACATGCCTATAAAGAGCTCTCATATCCCAATATCTGACATAGTTTACTTCTCATGTGGTTTTTCAGCAAATGCTTTTTTCCCCTTTCATTATGTACTTTTTTAGTTTAGTTTTCATGCTTAGGTCACTGTCTTGGTCCAACTGTCCGTGTGTACTTGTTTCTGTTTCTGTTCTGTGTTCGTCCATCCATGGCATCTTGCCACATGCCTAGGCTTCTAGGAGATGCCTCCATACCTATATTTTCGTTCCTTACACCTTTTTGAAATTCCATTTACTTAATATTCATGTATTCTCTGCTTGTATTTTTCAATTGGTATGGAAATAAACGTGAGTTTGAATTGAATTTTGAAATTGAAATAGGGCCTGCAAATTACCCCAAAATGTCAACATTTCCAATTTTATATTGTAACTGTGTACTGCATTGTACACGCATGAAGGTTAACTAGTAAACAAACAAGATGAAATTCCCAGCTTGGCAACATGTTTATTAATCACAGCTGTTCCATCATGTCCACTATGTCCGCTCCATCCCAACTGCATCATTTGAATGAGTTTCTAGTGCTCAAGCACCACTGCCCCTCCCTACGGTAATCACAATTATAAGTATCCTTCATAAATGTGTAACACATTGTAAACAGTATTCATTACTTTCACGAGGTAGACGCGCCTGCGTCGCACTGGTTATTAATGTCACATCTGGGTTGTTCCTATAGTGCACGATTGGTTCGTGTCGCTTTGTTGCAATGTGTATAATGCTATTGACGGGCACGCACTTACCGTACATACATTGTGTTAAATGTACACACACATTCATGTACTAGTACTAAGGTACAGTGAATATTGCACCTGAAATTTACCTCGTCGCAGGCATTCATTCATTCATACTGCCACAAGACTGTGTACATGCATGCTTCTAAGGCCCCCCAAAAAAGTCTCCGGTTTCTGGTATGGAGCTTGCCCAAAAAGTGGTGCGGCGACGCGGCTGGTTTTTTTTTTACCTGTTCTTTTTGCTTCAAATGTCGGCTGATGACTGCAAATAATGCCCAACTAAACTTAGTGCAAATATATGGGAGTCCAGACTCGGGTCTCCAGAGAGGCCACATAAAGCTTATTCTCGATCATAACCCAATCTAAAAACACGTTAATATTGTGCAGCAGCAGGATTCTAGTCAAACCAGTGAGTTTGGCAGTTTTGAGACATCATCTGTTATTGAAAAAAAAAATTTCATTTTGCCGACGCGCATGGCTACGGCAACGCAGGCGCATACCAGAAACCGGAGACTTTTTGGGGGGGCCTAAAACATGATTTTTTTTTTTTAAGTACAGTCGTGAATTCCTTTCTGCGTAGGATTTTCAAAATATTGCCGTTGGTGCTGTACATGTTTACAATGTATTGTCAGTTGATGCATTCATAATGTGTGTACTCATGAGTGGAAGATATAATATTGAAGGCTACTACCTACCGGTATTGTATTTTCAGAATCCAAGTTAATATGCATGGAAGGAATGGTAAAGTCTTCTCCTGTATGGGTTAGAAATTTGATTGGTGGCTTTGTGCTGTACTTGTACTCCCAAAGCCTGGCATCATGCTGTGCTATTGAGTCCAGTATTTGACAACAACCAGAAACAGAACGTTGTGCAACCCCTTTTTCCAGAATTTTACTCAAAAGATTGTTTGCATTTTAGCATTTTCTTTTACACAGAGTGGTCAAACCCAAGCAACATGCTTTGAAAAATACAGAACCCTATTAAACCCCCTAGTTCCCCATTACTACCCTGCTAAATCCAACAGAGTCTGACGGTTACTCATATGAGTTTCCTGCTCAATCCAACACAGTCCCTCACAATTCAACTTGCCAAGGTTTTTGGGTACTTGAAAAGGTAAAATGACTGGCATGCTCAATCCAACAGAATCCAACCGTGCCTTATTTTTCTGTTTGCTGCTGGATCCAACAGAGTCCAACTTGGCGTTATAAAATTACTACTACTAGTACCCAACAGAATCCAACTCATTGAAATTAATATCCTATTCAATCAATCAATCAACTGTAATAAAAAGAAAAGAAAAAGAGTTTTCAGTTGCTTGCTGAATGAATCCAACAGATTTTAACAGGACTATATACAAGGGGTTTACTGCTCAACCCAACATGACCCAACAGATGAAATAGTTTGATCCTGTTGGATTGAGCTTAAAAGACTTTTGTACAATGTTGTATTCAGTAAACATACATACGGTGTAATGTACATGATTTCTAAAGACTCACAATATCAAAACATGCAGTGTACCTGTATGTACCGTACCCAGGGTAGTTGTTTTTTAAATGCATCATTTGCAATTGTCCTTGTACATAATTTGTGTATACACATTACATGCATACAGTATCAATTTTAACATGTCTTTGTGTCCTGTTCTTTCTGAATGCATGCCTATCTGCGTAACAGCTGCATTATAAAAAGAATCGGTTACATGTACCTTACAAAATATTCACTGTCAAGTATCCAAAAATGCCCTTTTTTGGCTTTATAAAAGGGGAGTAGCTGTCTTGCTTACACAGTTGACTTCTGGCTGGACTTTTACCTGCCTTGCAAAATTGTCTCTGGTTAGCTATTCCTGGTCAGACATGACAGAAATCCGACCACAGTTTAATCACATTTTGCGTCTGCAAAGTCCAGCGTCCCAAATCAGTTAATATGTATGCGGTTTAGACAGCACTCCCCTCCCCCCCCAAGTCGATTACATTTCATTGATCAGCCCAGAAAGGCCTATTATTACACCCAGATTGTCCCCTGGCTCATAGCTGTTGGCTGTGCATGTTAAAAATGTGACTGTTCAATCAATGGGCCTCCATATATATTTTTTTCAAGTTTGAACAAGTCTAGGAAAATTGGTCAAGCATTCTTTTGGTAGGTTGTAATGAAATCTCACCAATCACCATTGGATTTAATGGAGTGGTTTCTTATTATTAAATTTGTGTATGAAACAAAAACATTGAGTTAATTAAATACATTGTAAGTAACACGTACCGACATGATTTACTGTTTTACTAACATGTTTATGTTTTACATGATTTACTAGCAATGAAAAGAAAAATTAGTTGAATTCATGACATTTTCCCCCCAAATACATGCGTGTTAATAATGTGATGCGATCAAGCTAAATGAGTCGTTTGTCTTGAATTTTCATTTGGAGATTCAGGCCAAAATAGGGCCACTTCATCACATCTCTTCGTGTTCCGACTTCCATAATTTTTGAACTAAAAATGGTATCAGCATGCGGTTTTCACAGCAGTAATGCTGAGATTGTGCTCTTTTCAAATCTGTAAAAAAAAACAATCCACAAACGACCCATCTAGCGTGATCACATCACATATGGTTGAACTCTTTTAAAAGCAATCACGCAGTTTCATGAAATTTGCGCTCTTACAAAGTACACATCATGTACATTACTACGCTATTTAATAGTCCCTTATTGTACATGTACCGTACATACAACGTTCACCGTTAATTGCAATCAAATAAAACCAATGAATGAATTTTTTGCCATCTGTTGCCAGAAAAATGGTTAATGTGAGTCATGCGCACACATCTTTTGTAGGCCTAATCATTGAAGTTACTTGAAGTTACTTGAGAATGCATAGCGCGGTGATTGTTTGTCCATTTCTCAACAATGAGTAATCTCCTAGGTTTTTGCCTCCTTAAGAAGTTGGGCTTATCTGGCAGCATCTTCACTAAGCATGGCCTGAAGATGGGCTTATTCGAGAAAGATTGTCAGAAAAAAATCCTTATAAAGTGGCTACGAACCGCCATTTCTTTTTCATGCATAGATCATAGAGGAACAGATCAGTATACACATAACCATACAGGTGTATTGTGTGTTAAAGTAGAAAGAAAGTGTGGCCTAGATTTAGTCTTGGATTGGCAGTAATGACCAACAAGGGGTGTGACTAATGTAAATAGACTCAGCAGAAATGGACCAGATTTGGCAATAGCCCCGCCCACTTTTGGCCGTAGCCCCGCCCATTTTTTATTTGTCTCAGTTATCACAGTGCTTTTGACTGAGCTGTTTTGGTCACCTGACTAATAGTCGTGATCTCATTGGTCAATGCACACTGTTTGATTGACTGGCAGCCATGGCATTATTGGCAGTTAGTATTTATAAGTTCACTGTCGCTGCTTGAGTCCTTTTTCCCCTACCAAAATTGGAAATAAAACTTACAAAAAAGACTCAATCATATGATTTGCTATGTATGTGGATACGTGTACATTGTACATGTTACTGCGATTAAACATTTTATTTACCATTTATAGGAGACATAGCGCTTTTCTGTGTTTTACCTGTCATGGGCGAGGGGCCTCAGATTTGTTTGACACCAAACTTCTACATCATGATAAAGGTTTATATATTCAAATTTGTATAAAATTTTCAAGAATAACTCAAAGCTTGTAACAGTTTAAGGGGTTGAAATTTGAAATTTGCATATGAAGGAACACTAAGGATGGTAAAGATGTAATCTTCCTTCCTACCAGAAAGGTTTTGTTCCTTTTTAAGCGCAAGGACTGAAAGCAGATGAGCTTAAGGATTACATTGTAAGCGTTTTTTTTTCACCGATCAATTGGAGAGGTTTATTGAAGCTGAGCTGCCGAGAAAACTAATCTTGGATTGAAATACCAGAACCGGATTAAGTGAATTGAACATTCTTATTGCATTCAATTTCCGTCTCTATCCCTGCTGTTTCATTTGATGTCTGAAGACTGGTGGAGTGAACGTGGAATCTTTTGAATCTTTTCAAGGGTTTGGTGGAGCAGAATCTCAGACAAAGTGTTAACTGTTTTAGTTGCTGTCATAGATGTTCTACTGCTTTCATATGTTTCAGCGTTGAATCCACACCTTATTTTGCTAGTCCTATGCTACATCATTACAGTACGCACAAGTGTATTGTTAGGTATGCAACCAGCACACTGTTGGCATAGCATTCGTACACCATTGCTCACTACTGAACACTTGTTAATTCTCGCAAACTGCATTGAATCATGGCCTCAACATTCCCGAAGACTTATCGCAAGAAGCGACATCATCATCATCATCGTCATCGTTTCAATCCTGCTCGCCAACACCATCTGTATGTTCATTGTGTAAAAGTTTGCTCCTCAAATAGGGTACTCAGGGTAAGTTAGACTGACCATTTTTCTGCGTCTCTCCGGAGCTGATACATTGATCTCCCCGGTCCTCCAAATATGGCCGCCAATATACAAAAGTTCTGTTCGTACAATACAGAGAGCGCTGTATCAAGATTTGACGCAGTTTTTGTTCACGTACACGTTCATGTAATATGTTCTATAGAGAACAAGTTTCTGCCGTGATTGTACAGATATTGTAAAAAAGTTAACTGAGACGTTCCAAAAGTGAACCACGACAGCCACAAAGTGAACCACGACATTTGAATCATGTCAACCATGGCGGACAAAAGGTGAACCGCAACATTATGTTAAGTCAATCACAACTTGTGATAACAAATCTAAAGAGGGAAAGTTGTCCTGTTTTAGAACACCGACATGGTTCTCCCAACATGGCGTCAATTGACTTCGAAATGTGGTTCTCTATGTCCTATCCAGTCGGTTTCTAGTACTGATATTATGCAAAGCTTCGTGTTATTTCACATTACGTACTGTCAGTCGATCGGAGCTTTATCAGTTCTGTACATACCTCAGAACTTCAAGATTACAAGAGTTATTTTAAGAGCTCCTCAACTGTTTGTTTTTGAACTTGAATTTTTATTGGTTCAAGTATTTGAATTGGCTGTTAGATAACGCCGAAATGTAAACACTACAGGAAGTATTAACGCTAGCCTGGCAACCTGACTAAAGTAGACACCTGCCTGTATTTGTACATATCTGTAAATCGGTTTAGCTTTTGCTTTGGTTTGACCGTCCAAGCTATATGGATCGGTCAAGGGCTTGAAAATGGACTCGTGGACTTTAAACCTTAGGACAGGGATTTTAGTAATCGTAATTAGATTACAGATTGTTTCACAGGATACATACATGTACAATTGGTTTAAGTTTATTCCAATTGTCAGTGTTGTCCTCGTGAATTTGATGGCTTTTTTATGCATGGAGGTGTACTCGATGCAAATATTTTGTTATAAAAACGTACTGTTGGTAGATTAGGCTGCGGTTAACATCCACAGAAATATTGGCGAACCGGTAAGTGAAGGGTCACATACTAGTCTACACAATGTATGTAAGTTCACAGTTTTGGTGTTACCTTAGTTTAAAGTTTTCAAAGGTCATTATGCCAGTAAACACTACATGTACATGTACATGTACTTCACAGATGTACATCACATCACACAGCTTCTCACATGTACATTGTTCGTGTGTGTATTTCTGAGTACATGTACTATTATGTACCTTGGTTGTGCTTACTGTCTTTTAACTGTTTACAGTCATACTAATTAGCTGCAATCTGGTACAGTCTATGTCACTTCTGTCATACAGGAACAGCTGTGGTAATCTTGCGCAACAAGGTCAAGCCAGCTTTTGTTTTTATGTAAAATTCTGCTGATAATTAGTTTACTGCGGAGATTTCGTCATGTCAATGAGAATTCCTGTAAATTCTAAAACAAATCGTTTATTTTCCCCCTTTCTTATTCATCTGTACACGAAGACTTTTTGAAGTTTGCCGAATTAAGGATGTTCCTAGCCAATAGGGCCTAGGAGGCTAGGGTTAAATTTATCTTCAAACGGTCCGATCTTGAATAATTAATACCCCATGAATACATGTGCAGTCAAACTCAAAGTTGTGTGACAATCCTTGCAAGTTCAGTAACCTGTCCTTTCCATCCCCCCTCCCCACAAGAAAGTCTGGCATCTGATAATGCTTTCTTATCATCGGTCTAATGGCATTTTGATCAGGTGTCATGCACCTGCGCTGTCAGTGATTTTGACAGATTAATTAAATCGGCAGTTCCAGAGTGTCAGACATACATTTTGGACAGTTCAACAGTGTGCATAAAGTTATAACCATGAAGTGGATTTTAATTCTGATAAGTGATAATGCATATCAGTAAGTTATTACAATAATTTAAAAAAAAGAAATGTGTTTTTCCAATTTTTTTGGGCTGTAATAAAAAATCGGCTTGAAAAACCATGGTGTCGGACGTACGCAGACAAATTGATTTTTTTTTTTTATGTACCGGTACCCATGAATTCATAATTTAATTGCAAGTAACAGCCGAAGTGCTTAACACTATATTTTCAGTAAAATACAGGTAATATGAACCAACATGACATATTGGACAATATTAGAATTTTGGCATTGAGGTTTATAATTTTTTAGAATTGCCCAAATCTCATTTGGCGAGGATACGTGTCGTAGAATCTGGGCCCAAATTTACGACGCTGCTGTTAGCGCAAAATATTGTCTGATTTGTCTCAACACAAACAATGCTTCACTTTTTAAACCCTACCCCCTCCCCTGACACGCTCTCCATAGTATACTGCCAATAGCTCATGGTCTTTTATAATTCCTTGGAATTGCCCAAATCTCATTTGTAGAGGGTACATCTCATAGAATCTTTGCCCAATTTTACGAGGCTGCTGTTAGCAGAAAATATTGTCACAACACGAACAATGCTTCACTTTTTAAACCCTACCCCCACCCCTTACATGATGCTCTCAATTGTACACTGCCAATAGCTCATGGTCTTTAACCCCCCCCCCCCCCCTCCCCGGTGACATAATGCATGCAAATCTCTGCACTCATCACCGCATCACATAAAAAGTGCACCCAGCAATCACAGCATAGAATGCTAAAACACAAAAATTGCCTGTGGCAGTTAGGGCATCGGAAAAATCGATAGATGCGCATAATATGCCACAGAGGTGAACGCACTACAGAGGTGTAAAAATGGATGCGTGTTGGCAGTAAATGCTCATTTGTATCTTTTTCAAGCACATGTACAGGTATGTCAATACACTTACATATGTTAAGCGATCATGCGCATTGAAATTTAAATGATGTATTGTTGGCAAATTTGAATTTATTTCAGCTCTGTCTTAAAGATGCGTGCCCTTTGCTCTACAAAAAAATATTGAAAAAATTTGGTCTGACAAGTTAAAATTTGTATTAAAAAAAAAATAAAAAATGTTTTTTCCCTGAATTTTTGGCAACCCCCTGAAAAAGGGCTTCATTTTGCGCATAAATGAATCCGCCCGACAAGAGATGAATTATTCTATTGTCAGACTACAACTAATCCAAATTTTGTAAAGAAATAATTCAATAACTAAATGTCATTTTCTTTTCCAGTTTGATGTCTCATTCAAAAGTGAGTAAGTTGTAATTGATAGGAAAATAGCAATTGAAAAAAAAAGGAAGAAGTTTTTTTTGGGGTGAAAGCACGTGGAATCATCTTTAACCCTCACTTTGCCCAAGACCTTGACACAGTGCATCCTCCAAAATCAGCCACACATTTTTGCCATGTACAGTAGCCCCAATCCTGCAAAATCCGCCATTTTGCAAACAGCATTTTGGAGGATTTGGGAAGGTTAGTGTTAATGTAACCTACATGAACAGGTACCGGTACATGTGCATTGTAAAAATTTGAAACATGGAAAAAGTCACTAATAAAAACAATATGTTTGCAATTTTTTTTTTTCATTTCACTTTCGAACAAAGTTTATAATGCCAACCATTTCTGCAAATGATGGCCGCTTACATGTACCGGTATATGAATTAACACTCACTGTTTGTTAACAAAAGAAAGGTTTTTTTGGATACAGAATTTCTAAGCATCTGCCGTTACATTGCATTTTTAATCCTCAACATCAAAAGATTAATATTTCATGAATCCTGCAGCCAAGCCATGCAATTCCTCGTTCGATCTCAACGTCCACCAACCATCCAGACTCGCGTTGTAATAAAAAAAACAAAATCCATACAGCCTTCACATTAAATAACGCCGTGGACCTTGTAAGCTGTGACATATTAAAAAAAAAAAAATCCCCAAGAATCCCCCAGAATGCACCAAGGTGTTTGGCTGTCAATTCGCGGAGCACGGTTCCCCAGTTGGTTTTGCCACCCTCATAAACTGCCTCCATTGGTTCGATCAATTATTTGGTATTGACTTTTCAGGGACCGACAATGATTGACTTGCGCAGTTTATGGTATTACATTTACAACGTTCGTACATTATTTTTGGTTGCTTTTCGCCGTCTAGATACAATTGGAGCCGTATGCTCTGCAATGCTGTACATACCCGTACATGTGCAGTTTATAATATACCCGGTCGACTCGATGCAGTACTTTTGTCTCGCATATGTAAATCATTGCCACCATACATTTGTATGTCATTAAAGCCTGTTACTTATATTTAAATTAAAGGGAATGAATTGCTTTTGCTGCAATTTTCAGAAATAAATGGATTTGGAGGATTACAATGTTATAGGAAATATTGTTACACTGACCCTTTTCACGTTTTGGGTGCGTAGATGCTGGAAAAACCAAGAAAACCAATCATTTTTTTGTAGTCTGGTTCCTTGACCCCCCTTAAATTGAAACGGAGCAATTTATAGACTTTGGGGAATTGTTAGATCAGAAAATCAGTCTAGCAGGCATGTACTTCTTCACAGGAGTGTAATCAATTGCAAAGAAAATGCAGACGAACTAAATATGAAAATTACAGTGTTTCTTGCAAATGTCGGCACACCAGGAGCCACAACTTTACAGGATGCTTTAGACTGTCATTCCCTAACATTCCAGCAAGATATTTCGTGATAATTTGACCATTTTGTTTTTTGATGTTTGCAAATGAATCTTTTCTTTAAAGGCACGTAGGGACAATTGCACATTTTACCCGGAAATATACAACGTACCTACGGATTTCACAAGAGAATCCTTGCTCAAAGTGATGGATACAACTGTTGGACTGGTGTCAAATACGCTGTGAAATTATTTTTTTTTTCCTGAAATGGTATCATATGGAAGAAAACGATAATGGAAGGTGGTTTAAGAAAAAATGTTACGTGCGTCGCCAACGGAATCCAGTTACGAGACCCCAAAAATTCTGCTTTCTCTGATTTCTCGAAATGCATACTGGTACAGCGTCCCCGGAACTGAAATTGAACAAGAAGTGTTGCATCATGCACCGTTCTTCAGATTTGGAGCAATTTTGTTGCCGCAAATGGAAAAAAAAATACACACAAAAAAGAAAATGTTCCGATGTACCCTAACTCCCTAGGCCCTTTTGGCTAGGAACCATCCTCAATCCTGCAAAATCCTCAAATTACCATATGTAAAACTTGGATTCAGCCTCAATCCTCCAAAATCATTTCTTGAATTTGTTCTGTAGAGGGGTGACCATTGCCTCAGTCCTTCAAAATCCTCCAACAATCACTATTAATGGGTTGAGGTACCGTTAGTGCCGATGACATTCGGAAGCAGTGCGGATGATATCGAGCATATAATGCAGGGCTCAAGGCTGGGTACTGACTACGAAATTGATACAATGGCTTGCATCCTACAAAATCAACTGACACTTTTTTTCCATTCAGTCTCAATCCTCTAAAATCCTCCAAATTGCCTGGAGGATTTTGGAGGATTGAGGAGGGTTAGAGTTAAAGATGATAAACATTCAATCCAATTTTACATTGAACTTGTTTCTTTGAGTGAAATGTGCAGACTATTCTGAGCCGAAGAATAAACATCGTACATGTAGCCTGCCGCCCTCAGTTGAGTTAATATTGTCAGCGGTTTGCAGTTTCGCTTTATGGTAAACCCCGCAAATTAAGTTTCATCTCTGCTAATTCGATAGATGATAACCTTTCTCCGCCAGGTTTGTTTTCCTTGTTTTGTAATCACGAAGTTCTGGTTTTTCGCCTATATTGTTTCACATCCTGGGGTTTTGTTTGCGCAAGATGGAAACCAGAGAACTCCATAGAGATTTGTGCAAATACCCTCTCATCCAAGTATTACAACAACACGTTTAAAGGGGCATTCCCCATTATTGGATCAGAAAAACAAGTTTTTATCTTTTGACATTAACTGAAAATAAATGTAGCGCAAATAAGTGGTTGAGCATAATATTAATAAAATTATATTCACTGCCATTTTTGACAAATCTATCAATGACGTATTTGGCTATCAGTTGCTCTTTCGTAACACACGTTTACAGTGCATAGACCTTTTCGGACCATATGTTGCATGAGACGGCTTGAAAATCTCCTTACCCCCCCCCCCCCCCCCAATGCATTATTCCTAAGCCAAATTTTTCCCTCGGACCTGCGCATGGTTACATTAGAGAAAAAACTGCTGTGGGCGTTTTGACATTTTCTCGGAGAAGTGCAGGTTAACTCGTGCGCAGGCACATACATGTACTATCTATCATTGGTTTCAGGGTACATTCTCCCAGCTAGCCCTAGCTCCATAGGGTATGGTTTTCATTCTAATAGCCTGCTAAATTGTCACCCGTACCTCGGTAGTCCGGCACGTCAAGTGTCGGTCAGACTCTCCAATAACTGATACTTGAGGTTTCGTTTGAGGGGCGTTTTTGAGACAGCTCCGAAGATGTATGTAATGTGATCTACAGTGGAGACTTGCGAGAAACTCGGGCGTTCTGGTAGTGCAAAACATGTATTTTTTTTTCATCAGTAGTGACTTTTGACAAATTTGATACGTGCAGTTTGATAAAGATATGGGCATGTATTTCAACTGCCTCAAATTCTGCTTCGTGTGTGGCGTGTATTCGAGCTTATGCGCACCGTTGAGCTATGCTTGGAATCTCCCGGGTCCCATTGCCAAACTTCCTAAGACTGGATTTGATAGCCTTCTCTACAGCCGCAATGACTTGACAGTGCTTGTCAGGAATGGCTACATGAGAGGAACAATCTCCAAATCCAGCCTTGAAACAAGACTCTCTGCTTGTTGACTCTCTATGTCATTATTAAGTACAGCCCGGGTTGATAACCTGCACGTGTAATGCGCATGCAAAGCATTCATGCAAGGTGAAAGCATTTCGTTGGATTACGCATGACAAGTGTAATCTGCGTTATGGAATTACATGTACATGTATGCTCGTCCAGACAATACTTTTTGTTTTTTTAAGGCTGTCCTGAGGCAAACGGCATATAATATGATTTTTGGACAAGATTTGATCATATTTATCCGTATGTTTTCTGTTTCTACAGATGCAAGTCGGGGACATCATTCTGGAAATAAATGGCGAACTCGTCGAGGGCAAAACGACAAAAGAAGGTAAATTATGAAAACCGAGATGTGGAGTTAACGAAGTGTGCTCTGATGACCGAGATTTTCTGATGTGACGTGACGTGCATGTCTGGCAGGAAATCGCAATTAAGGCGCTGCTTAAACTACCAGCCTGTTGAGTGCCAGCAATACGCCACGGTCGCGGACAGCCTACTTGGTGTGGATAACACCCGAAGACACCTGACCCGTTTTACTGTGAAGTGCAGCTGCTTATTACTCACTGAGTTTGCCCAAGCCAAGTACTCTAAAGATAGCTTATATGCTAAAGTTTCAGCTGTATATGTACTGTTTATGGGATCCGTGCACAAGTAGCCTTCTGTAACCTTAACTGTTACAAGATATACATTGCCAACGACGCCCGACGCTCACCAAAAGATGCCACTCGTTTGTGCACATTCGGAATAAAAAATAGTCGTGTGTACATATACAAAATGTACTTGGCGTGATACATGTTCGTGCGCAATTCAGTACAAGCATGCGTGTTAGTACTCCAGATTGGAATCAAGTTATGTGAATTAACTTGCAAAAATGTTCTTTCTCCATCGGTGTTTTCTTGGTATTTTTGCGATGTCTAATCCGATCTGCCAATGCAGTGCACCGCGGCCATGCATAGACTGGTTACCGCATTTCCATCATGCCTTCTTTGGCCCTTTTGGCATGGCGGGAACCAGTCATCGCTGCATTGAGCATTACGCACATGTTTACATATCGTCACCACAACATCGAATTGCACACTAGTTATCGCGAAGCGAGCTTGTAAAAACAATGGAGGTTTCTTAAAAAAAAAATAGCGAATGTAAGTCGGCAAACAATAAGTATAAGCATTTTTTTATGCGAAAGGGTTGTTGAGAAGTGTTTTGTGAAGACAGAAAAGACAACAGGATTTTTTAAAATTTATTTATTCATTTACTATTATTTATATTTTTTGACTTGCTGATAAAAATTTTAGGGTTGCGGCCTTAAAATAGGGTCGGGCGGGTAACCGGAAGCAGAAGTAATTTTTTTTGGGGGGCCTAATGTTGGCAAATGTTGTACATTACCTTTAAAGGGACACGTTCTTGTGCACGTGATCTTGTTTTACTTTTCTCCCGAGGACAATGCTTTGTGTTTCCCTTTGTCCCTGTAATATAACACTCTCCTACAGACTAAGCACACGAACCTACTACAGAGGACCGTTTTGAATCAAAAGACCCAACTCCCGAGGACTGAAAGGATCTGTTGTTTTCCTTTTGTGTGTCGGTCCTCGGGGGGTAGAACACGTATATATGTAAAGCCTGTATGCATATAATTTGTACACGGTTGCCAATTATATTTGCATTATTTCATGCCCATGGAACCACACTGACCAGTCACCTGCCAATTGTCCTTGTAGCCTGAGTGGTCAGCAGCTGACCAGAAATGACACCCTGGGTGGTCATCATCCTCCAATGACCAATTACATTCCATACATCTGGAGGGTGCGACATGTGTCCTGACTGACAGCCGTACTGACCATTTAGGGTTGCGCTTGAAAAATTTCATTTCACAACTGTGAAGTGATGTATAGTGTGGGCGGAATCGATACATTTGTTACGCAGATATGTACATTTTATAAAAAGTTTCCCTTTTCTTTTATCCGGTGTGCGGTGTAAAATCATGTCATGAAAACATTAAATAGAAAGAGCAACTCCAACAACCAAAAAAAATGTTATTTGTTTTTATAACTGTTTTTTTCCCCTCATTTTCCCCAAGAACAAATTAGGGTAGGGGCTGTCAAAATAGGGTACAGGTACATGGAGGTAGGCTAACCGGAAGCAGAACTATTTTGGGGGCCTTAGCACAACATTTTTCTGCTAGCATGGTTAACACAGAATGGTGATCATAAGCACAGAATTTTGTGGTAAGCAGAGCCATCAAATTGGGCTCAGTTTTAATGGCACCCATGCAGTGTAGTCAATTACAAAAATATCTGTAGACCCAAACACATTATAACCAGTCGCTTATGCAGCTTCTCTTAGCTAGGTAATTACACCTGTAAAATATGAGTTTGTAATAAATTATTCTTGGCATGAGGTAATTCTCAGTAGCTTTTTGCATTAGTCTCAGGGTCATACGGTCCCTTGCTCTATGTTACATGTAACCATCCCAATAAGCAAGTACATAGGTTCAGCATCTGACTCGTCACAGTATTTTTTTAATTTTTGGCCGGGACGTGAACTGTATGTTCGTAAATGTTCTTCCCTATTCCCAACAGGCTGGCTTCAATTCTTGCCGCAGCATGAGCACTTGACTCGATTTAAATCTAAGTCAACACAATTTGTTAGCATGCTTTTGCTTGTCAACCTCTGCTCGGATTTCACCCGTTGTGATTTAATCTTCAACCCTTCCTCGTCATTCCAACCCCCCCCCCCCCCACCATTCTAACTTATCCCACCAACAAGCCAACATTGTCTTAGGTTATATCGGGTTTGCCTTGGCGTAATATATCTGATACAGCAATGCAACTTGAGCGACGGCGACGACGTCACTGCGCTGGTCGGTTGCAGCAGGCGGTTTAATCACTTGATGCATCTGCCTGATAAATTGGACGTTTTCCTTGGTGGAGTCAGCTTCACTTAACCCGGGGTCTCCCCCTTCCGCGGCTCGGGGAAGAAGTGGATGAGTGAGAGAATTTCATAAAAAAAAAGGCCGAACAAACGTCATGTTTATTTGTAGTGAGTGTATACATTCATATGCAATCTTTTGGATTTTGTTGAATTTTTTTTCCCTTATCAGTCGTCATACCTGTATATATGTGCGCGTATTTGAAGGGAGAGTGCAAAATTGAATGAAGCAATAGCTTGGACGAAATTAAAATTACAACCAGATGGCGGTCTTTTCGATTTCGAGTGTGAATAAACGCTTGGTGATTGAGCCTGTTTTCATCAAAAATTTTCCTATGAAACATTCAGTTTACAAAGTACATGTAATTTTTTATGGTCCTTACGGTTTTCATGCCGAATTTAGTGAATTTTTTTTTAATGTCATAGAAGGAGCCCTTTATCAATGTCACATTTTGAAATTTGGACAGTTTTATTTACATCCAAAATTGAAGAGAAAAAAAACAGTTGGAGGACCAAAATTTGGAAAGAGGTATTAAAACATTTTAAAAAAAGATTTTGATTTTAAAACTGTAAAAGTTACCAGTACTGGTACTTGGTAAAATTTGACTAGAACCAATCAAAAAATTCCATGGGATTAAAATTTTGCCCATTCCATGTCAATATCGTCCCCTCCCTACTGTCTTTTTGTACCCTCCCATTCGTCTCAACTACATCGCGTTTTCACCCTGATACGCCTATTCAACAAAGCCAAAATATATTTCCTACCACTAGTGCAATCTCCATGTACATGTAATCCAAGGGCCAATTCCATTGAGCTGCTAAGCACAAACATTTGCTTAGCATGAAAAGTCTGCCCTGGCAAAAACAGGATTACCAACCAAATGTCCATGTGATGTATATTGCTTGTGATTGGTATTCAGCTGTTAGTTGCTTAGCATGAAAATCACATGGAGTTTTGGCTGGTAACCTGCTTTTGTGATAAGCCAGACTATTTTGTGCTAAGCAAATTTGTGTGCTCAGCAGCAGTGTTTTGGACTAACCCTGCCCATCTACATGATCTACATGTATATAAGCTTTATATTGATGAGCTTCCCTCCAGGGCGTGCATGCAGGGAGATAGTTGGATATATCACACCATACGTATGTTATATCTCTCTTATTGCCCATGGTCATCACCTTGATGGGTGCAATAAAGGCACTAGGCAGTCCCAGGTGATGTCTTGTCATTACACTGATGTGTCAAAAGTGAGAAAATGGGGATCGGAGACTTGTCTTCGCTTTTGTTGTGTGTCCAGGGAGATGTTTGGAAAGGGGGCATGTGTAGTAATACCGCTAGTTCTGTTTAGTATCGAATGATGTTGGTTTTAATTGCACCATTTGTACATCTGCATTGCATACTAATACATGGTGGTAGTCTGTGGCAGAGAAATCTCTACAGTTTTCAGAGTTTGATTGTTTCAAAGGCCTTTTAAAGGTAGATAAATCAGTCATCATTGGTGCATTTTGTTTTGGTTTGAAGCAATGAAAGTGATCAAATCTAAAGACGGGTGCTTAAATGACTAACCCGATGAAGGTTTAGCACTGTGAGAAAACAATATTCCAGGATCTCGCTTTCAATTCAAAAGTTGCCGAGTCGTGTTTTGAATTATGCCCGAAATCAGCATCCGGAACATTGTCTCATTCAGCTGATTGCAGAGCTGCATTGAATGTCACACACTGATCCGACGAATAATAGCAACCACGAATCCTTGTTTACGTTGTGTCAACGCTTGCACACACCTATTCACGGATTCGCCCAATTACAAGCCCACTTCTAATGGAAATTTCCAAAAATGCATCACTGGACACATCTTTGGAAATGAACCTCTTTTATTGTTCTCTTCAAAATAAGAGCATGTCAGAAGGAATAATTTCACAGGGAATTTAGCGTCATTAATATCTTCCAAAAAGTAAGCTTTTCAACAATAATTTGGTCGGTTACTTTTGGATAGCTGCGAATGGTCTACTATAAACTTTTGCAATTATCAAGAATAAATCTACTGATAAATGTCAGAAGTTGACCAAAAATTGTGCATGTAGGCCTATAGATATGAACAGAGTTGTACAATTCTGATACCAATAATTCATCGTCGAAATACAGTCCTTATGTCTGACTGACTTGACAAAAATGTGGAGAATGTAAAGAACAAAACTAAGACTGGTCTAAATGGATTCCAGGCACAAATATTAGAGCTCTTTGATCACTTTTTGGGAGCGCAGTTGACGGGACACACCACGTGCGTGTACTGGTTTGCACTTATGGCGCCAAGTGCATGTTTGTCCATGTACTGCTTATTTTATTCTGAATTGTGCACAAACTTGTAGCGTCTTCCCTCGAGCGTTGTCAATGATACGTTTGAATGTCTCTCCCAGTGGTCTCCCCCAACTCCCCTTTGATAACCGTTCAGGAGTTACTCGTTTCCAGTTTGCATGGCACTAGATTGGCCTACGGGCTTGCATCTTATAATAGCCAAAAACATATCAACTGCAAGCTTTACAAAATGAAAACGAATTCTAATCAGCAATCTTTGACAGAAAGACCTCTCCAATCTTGTTTTGTAATCAATCCCGGCCTCTTGTTTCCACATTTCCTCATCCATAATCCTTGGTGACATGCAGTGTACATCCATCCTTCTCATATTTCCAAAGTAATTCATCAGTTGTCTTGATCCGCCCTCAAATACCATGCAGCCGTCTTTTTGAGGCCAAAGGAATACGGTTACAAGTTTCTGGTCAGTTTTGAGTAATTCTAGTCCCATCGTTTTACACAAATTTTGAAAATTTCATACTGTACTTATCAGTGTGTGTGGTAATATGAATATTATGTGAACACAATGTATTACATTGGCTTGGGTATTGATAGTATTTAAAAAAAAAAATTCAAATTATTTTTGTAATTTAGCAACTTAAATAGACTTGCAGATGAGCAATTTTGCGTTATTTGCTTTGCAAAATGCAAGTCAATTTTAACTTTTTGTGATACAAAATCTCACAAATTGCTGTACTAACATTTGTTTTGTTCTATTCTCCATGATAAAAAAATGTGGAAGAGTTTGTTGACTTATTGTTACACACATGTATAATGAAGAAGATCATTGTTTCATTTTTGAGTTTCATAATTTAAAAGTTCTTTATAAGAGTTCTGTATCCATAAAATTTCATACACTACGGTTGAGAAAAGCCTATTCAAAAGACATGTTGTTGCAGTGACTTTGTCAGAAAATTTGAACCCGAAAAAACAGGATCGCCTTTCCCACTTGGCCAAATCCTCATCAACAACACCAGCGCATCATTTCATCTTGTCTCCTCGCATATAAACCCTATCCTCCCAGCACACACACATACATATGCAATCTTCCCTCATGCTTATTACTGATAAGACGATAACTCCCCAGACGTCTTATTCCCGTTTCTTGTTTCCCCTCCCTCCTTTGCTCCAGTTGTCACCAGTTTGATGCGTTCACCGGACGACCTCATCCTGAAAGTCAAAGAAGGTAAGTTGAAAGCACTCTGCTTATTTTTTTTTTCGTGTGTGTCTTCCTCCTTTTTGTGAGTATTTGATTTGTCTTGTCTGTCTGTTTCAACCTTAGTACAGGACCTCGTCAGCCTGCTGGAGTATGTCTGCGATTATGTCTGCGGCATTAGATTAGCGCACAAATCGTTGCATGTCTGGCAAACCGAAGATCCATACACGGTGGTGTTTTGGAGATGTTATATGCCTGGTCGCTAGGTCTACCGGTACGTGTGTAATTGCAGATCTTGCAACGCTACATGATGCATCCTAATTTGCAGATTCCGTACACATATTGTACATTCATTTAAAAGTGTCATTTTTTGGTTCAATATTGTGTTAACTCCTATATCATCACCACAACTTCTGCACACTATTCCTTTTAAAGTTCCATACCCCGTACGCTTCATAAAATTGGTTGTTTTTTTTTCCTTCTTATGAATTTCAGTATAATTTGTATGTTGTGTTGTAATTAAAAAAAAAAACTATTGCGATTTTGGCCATCTGCAACCTTGGGCATCTGCAATGGCTTTTGTTTTGCACACAAATGAATCCGCCCTGCGAGAGCCGAATTATTGTCCGGCAGTCGATAATTATTTTGTGAAGAAATAATGCAATAACTAAACGTCGGTGGATTTTTCCTTTGGTGTCTCATTCAATAGTGAATTAACTTTTATGTTGCTAGGAAAATTGCAATTGAAAATAAGCAATTTTTGGGTGAGGTAAAACGTGAAAATATGGTAGCATTGGGAATCATCTTAAAAAACTGGGGGAAAAATATGCTATACAATTATACAGCTCTTAAAAGGGGAAAGAAGAATGGCGTGAATAGTAAAATCATCTTGCGGGGTGACCTAAACTGAGCCTCGTTATCCAGCACTCGAAAAATACTCCTCATTGTCTCCCTTGTTCTCAGTTTTTAAAGGTACAGCAGTACACAAATACATGAGTGATTTGAATGCTTCTTGTACTAAAAGAAAGCTTATTAATTGGGCTTTCATATCCTAGATTTTGAAAGTGCTACATGCAGAACTTCATTAATCAATTGGTCCTGCCATTTGGGTTTCCTAGTTGTTGTTTTTAAACTCACCCTGTATAGTGTCCACTGAGCTTAAACTTTCACAGGTTAGTTGTTAGATTTTGAGCAGTTTTGTTGCTTCAAAATGAAAAATATCACAAAGACTAATGAACTTACGTACCTTTAAAGGTTTTGCGTTATTTATAGTCCCATGTTGACCCGGGCCGACTGTACAGCTCCTGGCCATGTCTGTCACCCTTCTTCATATTGCATTTGCATGGCTGACTAGCTGCGGCAAGCCATGCAGGCAACATTACATGCGCGGCAGTCCCTTTTAACTTTGAGATCTGCCGATCTTGGATGCCATTTTCCCCAGAGTTGTCACTTCTGCTTTACCTTTTTTGGTGAGATTGTGTTTTTGGAGAGGGATTTAACCAGGGCTGTATTGAGGTTTAGCGTGACCTTTACGTTTTTGCTGACATTATCCACACACAAAAAACCAACAACTGCAAGTCTGTTTCGATCTTAGTCTAGGTACATGCACATGTAAGGGTACATGTTCAGTACAGTGTGGCAAAAAGATCTGAGTTTTACAAATATTAGATGTCTTTATTTATTGATTAAATTGATTCCCGTCACATCCCTCAACTTCAAATTAAAAAAAAATGCTGTATATTTTATGTTGGTATGATGGCAATTCCATTGTCATGGACATTACATTTGGAGGCAGTTTTTTTTAATAATTATTTGTTAATTTGAATCAGAGCTTCAGATTGCTCAATTTTTATTTCATAGTTGTAACTTGTACTGGTAGAAAACATGTACATGTAGTATGTTTTTTTGACAAGTCTAAATTAATTAATAAGATATAAACATTACAAACAAGCGCCATCATGGACATTGCGTTAAGGGAACTTAGATTTCCTGAACACGCGTATTGAAACCCAGAGCCTCTGAATTCAAGTCAGAAAAAAAGCCTGAATATTATAACGAGGGAGATTCAAGCGTAGGGCATACTGGAAAAAAAATGAAATTTGATCTGGATTTTTATATCCCACTACTTTTTTTCTTCAAGGTTTTAAACTGGTCGTGTCAGAGGCCAAAGATCGGCAATGAATGAGTTTGTCCTTCACCTTTTTTTATTGGGTCACCTGGATTCGCTCTTGGGGAGCTACCTGTTTCGCTTCGACTCTTGACATCCACAGAATTAATTTGATTTCGTTTTTTCCAGATTTTGCCAATGTTATGTCCAAATTAATTTGACTTCCAATCCTGATCTGGCCCCATAAGCTACATTTTGTATTTGAACTCTGAAGCCACGCAACTAGAACAAGAAATCCTGTCGTGGGAAAAGGAAACGCAACTGCGTCTCTGAAAAATTCCTATTGTCTCTTTATCCTGACTAGCGACAGCACGTACCCGCAGATGGGAATAATTTTCAGATGTCCTTCGATTGCATCTGTGTAATGACAACCGTCTGTATATTTTTCTAGAAAATGCCATGGTGCATTTGGTTCCTGTTGTTCGTTTGGAATTATTTCCTCTTCGCAGACCCAGCATTCCAAGTATCATCCATAAGAAAAATAAAGATTGTTATGACAAAACTGTTCGTGTAACTGTGGGATATGCCATGCGGTATTGTCAATGTACACATGTGCATGTTCATGTAAATTTGAACATAAATACCGGTACATGTACACAGCGAGTCCGTGACAGTGTTTTGAAATAAATTATTGTCCATATTACATCCATGTCAACGTAGTCCTGAAAGTGATACTGATAGCCTTACCCGGGAAAAAATTGTCACTCTACAGTTGCTGCAACATTATACATGGGTGTGTGCTCGTTAAAAGGAAGCCAGTGGCTTTGTCTCTTCCTTTAGAACCTTTCAAGAGGTACATTTTGTAAGTGAAGCTCTTTTGGCTGTTTTGTAAAAAAAAATTAGTCATTTGTGTTGCCTCATAAATTTTTAGTACATTATGCAGAAACATTTTACTGGCGATATATAAGCAATTGTATTTATTTATTTTTTCAGATACGGAGACAAAAGCAAGAGTACTCAAGTTTCTGGAGCCGCTAGAAAATCCTCCCGGGTCCAACCCCAAGATCAAAGTGAAGTCCATCGGTCGCGCCAGCCCCAAAGTGAAGCGACAGAAGAGCAAGGAATCCTCTCCGTCCAGAACTGGTCCAAGCCCTACGTCGACCCCCAATGAGAGGAACAACGATAGGCCCGAGAATGGACGGACTAGTGCAGGTTCGGATTCCCCGTCGCAAAAATCGGATGCCAGATCGGGGAGAGTTGATGGCCATTTAGGGCAGAATGCGTCCACAGCTGTCACGAGTGTAGATTTAGAAGTCAAACAATGCAAGAGCGGGGGTGTGATTATCGTCGAGAGCCCTAAAAAATCCCAGCAGTCTCCCGCGAAAGCCAACAACGTCCATTCTCCGGATCACAGGATAGCTGGCGGTGGCCCCGTTAACGGGATTGCGAGGGATCGATTACGGGAACGGGATGTGCCAAGCGCCAGGCAGGTGTACGCAGCCAATGCGTACTCGTTTAGCTCCGATTCCAGTATTTCCGACATTCCATCCGTGCAGGTTATGACCACGGTGGCGCAGATACACCGAGAAGACTCGTCGCTTGTCGCACGGACGTCAATCGAACAGGGGAAATCTGATGCGGCAGACGGTCAGCTTCTCAGCAGTCCAAGTCACAATCACAAGTACCCCAGCCAAGAATCTGATTTCAAGCACAACGATATCAACAGGAACATTAGCAAAATGCCAGTTGTTACGTTAGCCGAGAGCGAATCGTCCCAGAGTGAGCTATCCTCCCAAGCAAGCTCTTGTCCGGAGGAACCACTCACAGACTCGCCTCTCAGAACTCAAAAACTCGCAGCGACCTCGAAGCATCCCGCTGGTAGGGATGCCACCGAGTGCGAACGTGCCACGCAGGTTGACGTCTCGGTGGGAGGAGACAAGGAAACAGATAGCGTGACTTACGACTCTGGATACGCAAGCACGTCATCTGTCGCCAAACAGTGCACAAACCTCTCCCAGTCCCAATCAACTCAGACAAACTTGGACCCTGACACCAACAGGTTGGTGGAAAACTCCGTGGACGAGCAGCCCACGGATGAGTCCCCAAAGGCGGCTGCCCTGGTGCGTCATGGGAGCGATGCCACGGAGACATGGAACGGGGGAATGGGTTCCAGGACATCCAGCGACCACAGCGTGAATTCCGAGGAATCTGAGTGTCTAGACATGGACAGTTTAGGTAACGCTCTACAGGCCGGCAGCAAGAATCTAGACGTGCCGTCAGCCCAGCGGCTTGCCAAACGGTTATTCCTGTTGGATGGATTCAAGCGGTCGGATGTCTCCAAGCATTTAAGTAAAAGGTAAGCTAGAGATTAAGAGTACCCACGGCAGACCGTTAAGAGAAAGTTGCACTGTGGGGCACTTTAATACAATACCACTCACAACACTCAGGCGATGTTATTTTATACATTAGGTGTTATTTTTCCAAAGGCTGTTGCCAAAGTATCAAAACATTGACCAAAAAAGTGGTTTTTATTCCATCGGATTTCCCCCCTTGTTTGTTGGTAAAATGTTTTTGAAGAGAAAAGGTTACACACAAGAAACTTCCTCTAAACTGTTTCTGCGACTGTGTTTGATTTGTGTGGAAAAAAAACCCCAAAAAACTGCAAACACATATTCCATTCACTAAAATGGAAGCAAACATGAATGGTAATATAATCTAAATTTGGTCATACGGGGTTTAGACAACTCTTCCATATTTTAATGATTTTTTTGTCCTCCAAAAATTGGTTCAGTTTTGGGTGACTAAAAAAAGCAAAGTGTATCCCTGCAAATGCAGGTACTCATCATTTCAAGACGCTTTTCATATGCCATGTTCTCGACATTATCGATTTGCACAAAATGCATCAATGTTTCTAAAGGACACCAAAATGTACTGCCACAAGATATAAGGAAAAGAAAAAAAAAAATAAACAGAATGGATTCTTTAGGAAAAAGGGCACCTTCAGACGTCATCTTCCCAATCCCAATTTGATATCTTAATCAAATTAAGCCTTCTGCGAGTGTTATCGCAGAAGGCCAATTAACCAAGTGGACAAGCCATCTCCGTGGACCTGTGAATTTGACGGCTGGTTGACTGCCTGAAGCTAAGAGTTTTTATTTTTTCCCTCGGAGCTCTAGTATGGAATTTCAAACCCGATGAAATCTTTCGATCCCTTTCCGATTTTCATTCATGCGCTCGTAGGAATGTAAAAATTAGTTGTAAACACAGTGTCATTCACCGATGAGTTGCCAAACTTTTTCAGGAGGACTGGATTGGTATTTTCTTTTGTGCCCACTAATCCTATTGGCTACAATCAAATTTCATTGAGTTTTACTGAGAAAACAGAATAATTGACTGTCAGTCCATTATACTATTTTTTTTTGGCTCAAAATGTTAAGATGAAAAAAAAAAAAAAGACGAAAATGTTTACCTGCCTATCCATCGTAACTGTTTTCATTGTAATAGATTTAGGTAAAGTATCAAAATAAAAACGACTTGTTATACAGATGAAAACAATGTACGGCAGGTGAATTCAAACATTTTCGGATCTGCATCATGCTGCTTGTATTTTAACACTCCAAAGGAAGATGTCTGTTCTGTCTTCTGCAGGTCTTTGAGCGTTCATACCCCCTATGCCACCCCTCGCCCTTGGACCAATCCATTTCCTTTTCAACCATCCACTTCCTAAAATCCATCTATCGTCAGGTTTAAAGTGCTCAGTCACGAGGGCAAACGAACCCCCCCACCCCCCCCCCCCCCATTTGGCCTGAAATCCACGGTACAGAAAGGCTAAAACTAGCGAGCGCTTAAACTAATTTATTATTTGTCAGGCCTTGGTTCTCGGTTTAACCCTCCATGATCCATTGAGGGCGGTGGGGGTAGTAGGTGGGGGTTGTCGGGGGGCGGGAGACAGAGAGGTTTTTCTCACTCGTCAATTGTGTGATTTAGCTTAAGTGCAGCACAGAGGGTAGGCTTGTATTTGTCCACTCTTCTAAGCAATACGCGGTATGTACTGGAACCACACAGAACTTGGCACTATGTTTGTGAGAATGAAATTAATTCCCATTTGTTACATTCGCACATGTACATGTTAAAGTAAATAAACTTAACACAGTTTTGATGTGCTGAGTTACATGTACTTGTGGAAGTGGAAGGTGAGATTCAAGTGTGTGCATGTACCGGGTACATGTAGACAGAGGAAAAGATGGATCGACAAACAAACAGATTGGATGAAAGACAATTGTACAGGGAACGACAGACAGACAAATAATATGTACTTGTAGGACATGTAGGATGGGATAAAGCTGGTACATGTACATACAAGCAAACTCTTTAACCCTAACCGCCCTGAATCCTTCAAAATCCTCTTTGCCAAAGTGGAGGAATTTGCAGGATTGAGGTTACGTACATGGCAACAGTGCGTTACTGATTTTGTAGGATGCACTTTGTCAAGGTCTTGGGCCGGACCTTGTGTTGTTTTGCTAAGCCATGCATACACATGTAAATAAAGGTGTGGATTATGCTTGAAATCCTCCATACTGCTCCAGGATGTCACTGGCCAAGTCTCAACATATTGACAGTCACTGCCGCAGGATTTTGCAGGATTCAGGCAGTGGTCACCCCTCCACGGACCATATTCAAGAAGTAATGGAGGATTTGCAGGATATAATCTATATGCTATTTTTTCCGTGAGGCCAATTGGAGGATTTTGCAGGATTGAGGCTACATCCTAACAAAAACATGAAAAAGAACTAGGGAGTTGGGGTTAAGGTTTGAGAAACGTAGCAGGAGTAGGGACTGTTTGCTTGAGATTACATGCTTCAAAGTGTAAAGGATACTGTCACATGACATTAGAATTCACTGGCACCCATTTGATGTTAATGCATGTTTTACTGGTCACTAATAAATTGCTGGCTTTTAAATGAAAATACTGTTAGAACAGATTGATAATTTAAAGTATAAATATACCTGGTAAGAGAGAACAGAACATGCATGATTCAAATCAAAAACTTGAACATACATTAGATGGAAAAAAATTGTCAGCGTTATTACATTGACACATACAGTTAATGACATTAGTACATGAGATAACAGAATCGTGGTTCAAACCAAATTTATTAACACAATTAAACAGACAAAGAAACATGAAACCTGCACATACACGTACATGCATTATATGTGTCCGCAAATAAGCCCACCACGTAGAGTGTCATCCTTCTCCCTATGTTGTGTACACACGCACACCTGCCTAATAAATTGAATCAATTGTATAAAAAAAAAGGAAAGTGACTAATCTAAAGATTGTGTTGAAACCAGGTTGAGCAAAAATTTAAATTGAACTGATCCGAATCCTTTGTGTTGACACCTTGAATTTTTCAGTTCTCTCTGGATTTAATTAAGACAAGTGTCAACAAATACATGTATTTTCGTACAGTGAGATGTGTATTCCTGTATTGGCAGACTTTTGTGAGTGGATTTGGTTAGAACTAATTCGAGTACCATATGTACATGTACATGTAGCATGGATCAGACTGTTAAATTTCTTCCGTGCCTTTGTACATGTACCTTAAGAATTTAAACCAAATGAAAAATGAAAGAAAATAAAGGGATAACGATGATAGAATGCAGCTACACTGAGCACTACTAGACTGAAGTTTTGGCTATAATGAACGTCCTCTTTTGGTCCAGAATTGTATGTGAAATTATACCGAGCGTTGATCTCTATGGGTTCCCAGCGTAAACAAGAGAGGGCGCCCTTTACGACTTTCAAGAGCCGAGTGGATGGGACACGCCGTGTGTGCGTACTGGTTCACTCAAGCATGCGCAACTTTACTTACATTTGAGGGAGTTCTTGTGCCTGGAACCCATAGCAAAGTTCCATTGCACCAGTAAAATGTTGTACATATCACAGACAAGTACAAGTATGTAATTCAAAATTAAACTCTCTGTGCCGTTCTTTGGCATTTATCCTAGGAATGACTTCAGCAAACTGGTTGCCGAGGAATACGTCACCTACTTCGATTTCAGCAACCTACCCCTGGACATCGCGCTACGCAAATTCCTGGCCAAGATTGCGGTGTCCGGTGAGACCCAGGAGAGGGAGCGCGTACTGCTTCACTTCTCCACGCGGTACCAGCGATGCAACGAGATCGAGTACCGGTCAGCTGATGCCGTACACACCCTGACGTGTGCGCTGATGCTGCTGAACACCGACCTTCATGGACAGGTACGGTATATGTACCTGTTTGCGTATTTAGGTCTTTTTTATAAACTGAGGGCCTAACTGCACAGCGGACGCAAAATGGGTTAGGAAAACATATGGAAAGACTGATTAAATTGGACAAAGTGACTATGGAGTACTGAAGTGTGACGTCATTTAGAACCAGAAAGTGTAGTGCAAACGAATGGAGTGCCCGCGCGTGTTGGTTCTTGGGCTGACTCACGCGCTAATGTCTTTTACACACATTTTGTGTGCGTGACGTATTCACTTTGGTACTCCATAACAGGCATGCAACTTTTCCTCAGATCCGCTGATTTCCTCGTTTTTGACTTCCCACGAATGCATTACAAATTGAAAAACACCTTACAAAGTCTCGTGTGGTTTGGAGTTTCCTCGTTTTTTTTCTTCAAAATTCTCAATTGCATGCCTGATATTAAGAGTGTTATATTACAGGGCATTTGGCAAATGATGAGCAGGTTGCCTGTAATATGCATTATGTTCTGTTTCCCTGAGGGGGTTCTGGCTCAGCCAGCAGCCTCGGGCTACTGTCAGTTTCACACCTTACTGTGCTGACTGCAGGCCTGGCTAATAAACTCTACAGACACATGGGAATCAAAATAAGGGCATCCCTTTTTATTTCTGTGGTTCGCATTTCTGACCCGACCCAATTTTGGGCTACTGACACACCCTCTCCCCTCCCAACCTCCCCCCTCCAAAAAAATCCCCACAAACACACACAAATTAAATTCCCGTCTACCCTGTCTGGAACCCTCAAAAACCACCTGTCCCAACCCCCCCCCCCCAAAAAAAACACATAAATTAAAAAACAAAGACCACAACAAAACAAAACTCCCCTCCCCCCCCCAAAAAAAAACTAATAATAATTATAATAAAAAAAGAAAAAGAAATGAAACTAAAGTATTATCTTTTAATAGTTGATTAATTTGTTTGTGCCATAATCATGCCAGTGTTGAAAACTCAATAAGATCATTTGGATTTTCTTTTGTTGCTGTTAACACTGCTCAGATAAACTGAATCCTTTTCGTTGCGATGACTTTTCATCCCGGTCATTTTTGTTTTTACTTTGGAATTGTTACACATGAGACCGGGGGAAAAAATCTGCTCAAACACAAATATTTACACAGCGGATCAATATGACAGGTGTTTACAAATGTATATAAATCTTAAAGTGCCGTCAGTACCGTACATACCCTTGTTCCCGGTACGTCGTTTTGTTTATAAAACAGAACAACTTTTCCCTTTGTAAGAGAAAATCAGTGGGTGAATTTCAATTTCTATGAGACTTTTTTTTTTTTTAAAAGAGGCAGTAAAAAGAATGAACATCTGAGGATTCCCACGGCAAAACCAAAGAGAAAGAATATTTTACCTCACCAGAAATCGTAAAAAGTTCCAGTCAAGTCAAGTCTAAAGATCCTTACTATGTTTTGCACTACGTCCAGGTTTTCGCTAGCACAGTAAAGCAGATTTTCTTTATCCATTAATTCAAAGATTGAACGGAATTAAACGCAACCGCTCTCAGATTACTGGCCCGTCACTATTGGTTATTCTCCATGTTTACTTAAATGGCTCTGTTCCTTTGGCTTCCCAGGAGTTTGCCGAATAAATTGCTCTTCGTACGAAGCAAGGATTTGTTTTCTCAGCTATGTTGTACATGCATGTACATCCATTATAAGCCATGGCTTTTCCCGTATTGTGTCAAAGCACAAATTTTTTTTATAAATAAAATAACTGAAGATATTTTGTAATGCATCAGGTTTTCAAAGTGAGAATTATGTTCAACAGCACTTTTTTTTTCTTTGGCCACACAGTAATTAAAGATTCTCTCCCAGGATTAAGTTTTTGTATAAATTATGTTGAGATGCACTTTATGTAAACTGTGCTTCTACAATTGTTGCTACAAGAAAATTGTCTCACTTAAAGGATCTAAAGGAACAAAAGAGTTTGAATGGCTAGATAGAACTCTCTTACTTAAAAGGTCTTCTCATGCTTATCCTTGTGGAACAAAAGAACGCACCTCAAACATAGCTGCAGTGCAAATAATCTAAAAGACTAAAAGTGTGATTAGTGTAATCTAGATTTCCTCTTTTTCTTCCTTCTCAAAACCCCCCAGAACATCGGCAAGAAGATGTCGCTGAGTTCCTTCATATCCAACCTGGAGGGTCTGAACGAGGGTGAGGACTTCTCCAAGGAATCTCTCAAGATGTTCTACCAGTCCATCAAGTCCAAGCCGCTGGAGTGGGCGTGCGACGAGGATGAGAAACTCCTCAAGCGAGGGAGTAGGACAGGCAACGGGACCATGACCATCAGCGGCAATCCGTTCCTCGAGGTAGGTGTTTGCAGGATCTAGTCTGAACATAACTCAAAAGGGCAGAATATTGCGAACAGCCATTTAAAGATGCATTCCCAGATCCCTGTGTTATTTTCGAGTTTCATTCCGCAAAATGGACTCCTTTTCTAAGCTGCTAATTTTCTAGCAATACAACAGTTATTCAGTTTTGAATGAGACATCAACCTACAAAAAAAATTGGCCCATGGTTAGTTATTGAATTTCTTGACAATTTTGGATTCTTGGCTGCCAGATGTAATTCCCGTTCTCGCAGGGTAGGCTGGTTCCTGCCCCACAATTAGTATTGGTAATGTACAGACTGGGAGCCAGTCTGCTTGCAAACAGAAACCTTTTTTTACCCAGAGGTTTGCAGACGTTCAAAAAGGGAAAAAATTAGTTTTTTTCGGTTGGAATAAAACTTTGAAGTTTTACATGTATCCACAGAAAAAAAACAAATTTGTTTTGTTTTATGTTTTTGTTTGTTTGTTTGTTAAAGAGCACGGGAACAAATTTTAAGTCTGATAACGGGGAGCAAATCGATTGTCAGATTGACCTATGGCGTGGGGGTCAACTTAATTTAAATATCTACTCGTATAACAATAGGGTGTTGCATAAAACATGAGTGTGCAGAAGTAGGCCAATCAAACCACATGTATAGAGGTGGCACAGCCAATATATGAGGCATGAGGCCGTTGCCTGTCCTCATATACCAGTACATGTGTGTTTAAGTTCAGGTCTCCGGTCTAGTTGCAGGATCCAGCTTTGCAAGGGGATAGTATACAAATATTGACTGCTCTGATGGGGTGTAGTAAAACTAGCCTCCTGAGGTGATCCATGGAGCATTCTGTTGTCCCGTGGTGAAGCCAAGGTGATGATGAAAACGTGATAAATGAGAGACGTCATTTCAGAGAAGTTTTTGGTTTTAGTTTTTTTTTTTTTCAAATGGAACACTTGTTACTAGTTAAATGTAACCAGTTACAGTTATAATTTTCCATTTTTTTTTAAACAGTCACAGTATCTTCAACAATGTTGTTATGTCAAACATAACGTTTATCATGGGTTATGGTTTCGATGAGGCAAAGTTAATTTGTTTTCCTATTTTTATAATTTTTTTGCATCATGTTGGCTGCAGTATCCATACATGTGTCATTATGGAAGGCAGTGGTTTAGTAATACAATAAATTTTTAAAAAGTTGTTCATTGAAGTAAAAGCTTACAATTCCGTTATGTATTTTTATTTCCTTATTTTTTTACATGTACCTCAACAATGTTGTCATCCTTCAACCTGTCTATCCTTTCATAACCAATATCACAAAATCCGGTTCAAACCTCGACCACTTTAATCCCTTCCCCTTGACAATCCTTTTTTTTTTACACGCCTATCTCCCCTCAAAGAAGCCCCCTGTCCCCCTCCCCTTCCTTCCTGTCCCCAGATGGCACCCCGCCTTGCCCTCTTGTAAACACAACAAAAGCCAGAGAGGTCTCCCTTAATGCCGACGTGTCAGATTCCATTCCCGTCACTAGAGCTCAGAAAGGGTTAGAACCAACCAGAAGTGGAGGATTAAGTCTGATTTTTGAGAAAAGGGTTTGTCATCAGTTCCTAAAGGAGGGCCCTGAATAAGGAATATGGTCTACATCCTGAACTTGTGTAGGGTATGCTAGGAAGTTTCACAAGCTTGTTAGTTTGCTAACATGCATACACGCTCATCTGGAACATTTATTTATAGTCAAGGTTGTGACATGTTTGACTGTTCGTAAGGACTACAGTTTTAACGGATGTATATGTGCCTTACATCTAAGGTTTTGCAGAAGTATGGATTACCTCACTTGATCGGGACAGCGAGAAGTTCTGTGTAAAGATTGTCTTTTGCAAAAGGATGCTTTCTTGTCTCCGCCGTTTCCTGAAGAGCAGACGTCTTCATCGAGCTTGGCCGCAGGTGCCTTTTTCCAAAGGAGAATTCATACATCTGGATGACTGAACTCTCACAATTTTGATGCTGGATTTCATGTAAAAGCTGTCTCTTTGTTTGGACTCGGTGCTGGGATTTTGTTGAGAGATCGTTTGTAAAAAAAAAATGGACACGGATTTAAAGTCTGAATCGATGCCGGATTTGGTGAGAGTGTACATGGTGGAGAAACGTACACTACTGGTAAGTTGTGGATATGGGCTGCTTGCATTTAAGTATTGCTTCGGAGAACAAGTCTGATGAGTTAAAAAAAAAAAAAGACGAAAAAAAGAATACTGCATTTTATTTTTGACGTTTACACACAAAGGCGATTAGTTCTGCAGTGTATGAGTGCAGTGCAGCGCAGCAAATCATTAACAAGTTTTCTCTAGGGAGTTGAGATAAATCTAGGCAGGATTAAATACATTTCCACCTGCCAATTAGTGAAATGTCAAAAGATAATTTGGTACTGAATGTTTTAGATCAACTGATTATTGAAGCCCATGATTATGCAGATGAAGCCCTTGAAGTGGACAATCGAGTGCACAGACGTAAATTATATTTTCAATGAATTGATTTTTTTTTCTAAAAAAGAAGAAGCTAGCTCTAAATGAAAGCAATGTTTATAAATAGATACAGATAGTTTGCTCGAGGTCACCGACTCTTTTCCGTCTCCATTTTCATTATCTCCTGGACAAAAATTTCCTCTACTTGATTAGGAGTCTAGCCAGTCTATCTCAAAGAACCCCCTCGAGTCTAAAGCACATGTACAACATGTATCTTATGTGATCGTTGATTTATGCATTAACCCTCCTGGGCAATACACTCTGTGCCAAGTTGTCCTTGAAGTCAAAATCAATCAAGTGACTGTTTTCAACATTTAAGAGCTCCCAGGCTATTGACTGGTTGTCTGGCTACGACTGTTTATGTAGCTTGATTCAGCTATGCTTTGACTGTAGGTAATTGATAAGCCAGCTGTGTTTACCACTTGCCTGTTTTTTGTCTGTTGACTGAATTTGACTAGTCACAGTGCTTGCTGAAAATATGATCTGACTGTTTGTGACTAGCCTGTATAAAAGGCACGGCAGGGGAAGAAGATTGATTTTTTTTGACTGTCTGTGACTGTTCAGATAGAAGGAGAGTTAATGTGTTATTGGCTGAAAAATACTGTCAATTTTTGTTGTACATGTATTTGCAGTTAATACACATCTTGATGTGCATGAACATGAATGTGTGTAACATGTACATGTATGATGTACAAAATATATTACTGGGAGACTACATGTATAGTGATTTGAACATTTTACATGTACTTCCTTTTTCTTTCACTGTACAAAACCAGTGTGGCAAAAAATCAACTTCAATCACCATTGTGAATGGATTGGATTTTTGTGAGTGTCTTTTGATTCTCTTAACTGTGGACAAAAGAAGGATTACCCGGACAAAAATGGAACATTCGGATAAAAATGAAAAATGTTTCAGCTTTGTTTCGAACAAATACCGATACATGTATATGAAGAAAACATGTTAGTTTGGAAATTTAAAGGTACCGGTAATAAACACTTGTACACGTACAATGTCCCATTACTGAGAAATCAATTTTTGCCTGTGGTGTCAATTGGAGACAATGTGGCTTCACTACCCAACTTTAACATTTTCCCTCCACCCCCCCCCCCCAAAAAAAGAGAAAGCCTGTTCACAATAATATAGACAGATCAGTCCGGCCATCGACCAGCAAATTCAGGTCTACGCTCACCGATGTTGGACGCTGTTGTGTTTGGAGTAGTTCTCCCGAGCATTGGGGCGGGCTGTTGTAATAATAATAACCGACGTCTTCTCAAGAAGGAGAAAAAAAAGGGACATTCTCTGCCGACGACGTAAACAGTGTCCATATGTCAGATCTATCTAATGTGGTGACATCCTGACATTTTGGGGAGAGGGGATCCGTGGACAAACAACCCAATTAATTCATGCAGACAAGATGTTTTTGTTAGTGATCATAATTTCTTTGATACTGGAGGAGATGTGAAGTTACACGTTTATTGAGAATAGGTCAAAGTCTATAGGGTCACCTACATGTACACTACCCTTTGCCAACTTGGTGTCCCCCCCCCCCAAAAAAAATGTGTAAATGCGTTGGCACATGCTGACAAAAGATGTACATGTACCGGTAGCTGTGGCTCTGGAAGCAAGTTTCAGACGTTGCCTATAATTAATCACAGTGGCTATTGTGTTACACAGATTCCGTAAATGCTAAATCCATTGTACCAATGTACAGTAAAAGGCAGATACAACATGTATTTAATGGGAATATACAACATTTGCAAACATCAAAACACAAAACTAACATTTGTTTTTATGAAATAACTTACTTGACTGTTAGTGAATGACAGTCTAAAGCATCCCGTAAAATCATGGCACCTGATGTGCTGACATTTTCAAGTGGTATTTTTTTCAAAAAAGTGGTTGGAAAAAAGAGGTGTTTTTTATTCAAATGCTGCCCCCCCCCTCCCAATTACTACCGTATTTAGATAATCTGAATTTTGTTTGCAATCGATTACACTATGAACGGGTACAAGCCATCTACAAGCCAGCTACACATGTAGACTGGTTCCCTGACCTTACAATTCTCGGACGTCTTATGAATTGCCCCATTTCAATTTAAGTGAGGTCAGGGAACCAGACTACAAGAACATGATTGTTTTTCTTGGTTTTTCTAGCATCTACGAACACAAAACTTCAAACAAGTCAGTGTAACAATAATTGTCATAAACTACCGGTACTGATCCCCCTTATTCATCCATTTCTAAAAATCAGAGCAATAGTCCCTTTAAAGGTTGACTCGTTCAGGTTTTGGCGATGTATAGGTGCCGGTACATTGTACATGACAATGTACCGGTAAATGTTCAAATTCATGTGGAGATCATCTACAGTCTCATGTTGCTCAAGTGAGTCATGAAGGTCGTGCTTGGGATGTATTACATTCTTTCCTTGTTTCATTATCATTTGTTACAGTAGGACTGACACTACCCACTCCGCAGTTGAATCACCCCTTTAAATTGGGCTGGGACAATAGGGTTGGGTAATTTGTGGTCGCCGGTTTAGCCTAAAAATAGCAATCATAGGCTTAGGATTTTCTGGCTTAAAGACCTTGCAGGCACCGCACCCAAATAAAGATGATTGGTTAAGTAATAGTAAATTCTGTCCCCAGCCAATGTAGCTCATCACGCCAGTGTTCATCTCTGATTTCCTTGGCATGAGACGACTGAGAATATTTTTATTCCCCCTGGATGGGATGCCAGTCCATTGCAGGTTACTCCCTAGCTAATGCCGATACCCACATGTATTTACATACATGTACATGTACACTACTCCTTGTTAGAGAGAGGCAAGTTGAGGTGAAGTGGCTTGCCCAGGGACACAACATATTGCAACCTGGGGCCAGTTTCATGCAGCTGCTAAGCACAAACATTTGCCTAGCACAAAAAAAAGTCTAGCTTATAAAAACAGGTTACCAGCCAAAACTCCATCTGATTTTTATGCTAAGCAAACAACAGCTGAATACTGCTCACAAGCAATATACTTCACATGAACATTTGGTTGGTAATCCTGTATTTGCCACGGCTTTTCATGCTAAGCAAATTTTGTGCTTTGCAGCTTCATGAAATTGGGCCCTTGCAGGATTCAAGCCCCTGACCCTCTGATCATGCGTCACAAACCCTTAACCACTAAGCCACACTCCCCCCATTGGTATATTTAAGGGAAAAATACTAATGTGGTTAATTAGATTGTTTCAATTGTAAAACGGTGAAACAGGTGTAGGCATGTTGTGGTACATGTCCGGGTTTAGTCATAAGGTGGAGATCTGGCTAACTTCTTGAGCTGTTGCGGGTGCTTTTTTTTGGCTCGGTTTAAAGAGAAGCTGTATCCGAAAGCTTCAGAGAAGCTGTATCAGAAAGCTTCAATTTGTCGAATTGATTTCTATGTCATATCAAGGCAGCAAAGATGGAGATGTCTAGTAAATTATCATGCAAAAGATTGTTGGTATGGTTAAAGTGCTAGACAATCAGACTATGGGGGCACTGTCCAAAGCAGACGATATTTGACACTGTCAGACATCAGGTGGCAAATTGTGCAAATAGTGCGGCAAATTTGGCGACAGAAACATGATTTTGCAAACAGGACAACGATTTTGCCAACAAAACTAATAATGGGGGGGGGTGTCACCCACTACCCCCTCTAGCCACGCCCCTGAGTGGAACCAAATAGCATACAGCTATATTACATGTACCGTGCAGGTCATTGGTATAACATCATATGATTTTGTTTTCTGTTTTTGTTTTTGTTTCCTAGGTCCAGAATGACCCTAATGCTCCAGTTTACATCAAAGGTTACATTATGAGAAAAGTAACCAGGGACGCTGAAGGAAAGAAAAGTAAGTCTTTCCTCTCCTCTTTTTGTGTAAATAAGTAATATATCTGTTTAAATTTTTTGTAATCCTGACGTTCATTGCTTCAAAAGATCGAAGACCCAGCCTCATTAAGTTTTTTTTTTCATGAATTGTTTGGTTTCCCTTTAGCGACGGTCGGTTGAAATAAACAGAGTAATTTATTTTGCCGGAACATTTGACGTTGATTCAAAGTCGTGATTTAAGTGATGGATCGTTTGCAACCATTCATGATCCTCAATTTATTCTCATGAATGACCCTATTAGTCATAAATTGGTCCATTGAAGACGGTTAATGGCAGGGTTGACTAGAGACCAGAATATTTTACAAAATGAAATCTACATGGGACATTTATGAGTGGAAGTTCTGTTTGCAACAATTTTTTTTGAGATTGAGTTAACTCTTGAATTTTTTGTTTGAATTGGTGGTAGTCTTTTAGGGTTACAGTACTTGTATTTTTGTTTTTATTCTATTGCAGATCCTAAAGGGAAAAGAGCGTGGAAAATGTTCTATGCAACAGTGAAAGGACTAATTCTATATTTACACAAGGTAAGAAAGTGATATGCGTTGTATCAACAGTGGTTACATTAAACCTAAAAAAAAAGATTGGGTAATTTCATATCAGCTACGTTTTGCCTGCTACAAGTAGACCTTCTTATTTACTGGATGGTATGCTAACTGATTAGCTGATGAGCTGGTTGGCTGACTACCTGGTTGGTTGGCTGACTCCCCGGTTGGCTGACTAGCTGGTTAGCTTAATAGCTGGTTTTCTGAGTAGCTGGTTAGCTGACCAGCTGGTTGGCAGACTACCTGGTTATCTGATTAGCTGGTTGGTTGGCTGACTCCCCGGTTGGCTGACGAGCTGGTTAGCTTAATAGTTGGTGTGTCGAGTAGCTGGTTGACAGACTAGCTGGTTATGTAACTAGCCGATTATCTGACTAGCTCCCCAACTGACTAATCGGCTGGTTTGCTGACAAGCTGGTTGGCTGGCTTGTCCAGTATAAATAGGGTTATAGACTAATTGACTGACTAGCTGGTTAGCTGACTAGTTTGTTGTCTGACTAGTTACCAGTACCCGGTACTTAGCTGACAAGCTTGGTTACTCACTAGCTTGTTGGCTAGCTGAATTGGTTTGCTGGCTGACAAGTAATGCTTGCTTTCTTAATACCTCGCAGGAAGTCGCCGTAAAGTTGTTCCATAATGTAATCTAAATAAGTATTGTACAATTTTTTTTAATCTTCTACAGTCCGAGATGCACCATCAGATGCACTTCAACAGCCCCAAGGAAGCGGTCAGCATCCACCACTGTCTTGCCAGCAAGGTGCCCAACTACAACAAGAGACCCAACGTCTTCAACCTGCGTCTTGCCAACTGGAAAGAGTTCCTCATGCAGTGTCTGTGAGTATATACCAGGGGGGGGGGGGCAATTACAATTTTGAGATTGGAAACCTGTGCCAAATGTTCTTGTGGTAACATGTTTTTTTTCATAGCAGAAGACATTGTTTGCGAGGTGTTTTGTCTGCTTGGCGAAAATCAACTTCAGAAGAGTTCAATTTGGAGTTGTAGTATACTACTCGTTCCGTCATATCATAGTTGCACTTCTATTCATTATAATTATGTATCCTTTAAAATATGTATATTTAACACTGGGTTGTGGTACTCACGCAAGTTACCAGTAGTATCTAAGTCATACACATACCTATCAAATGTAATCCACTACAGTTCTAGAATGGTACATCTTCTGGTGTTGTATCTCTGACAAAGAGATCACCAAAAAGCGTTTTTACCCGCTGCCTTTCTAAGATTTTAACTTTTTTTTACAATTTTCAACTAAGATATTCCCTTTAACCTGTATTCTCTGGTATTATCCTCAATAACAGCAAACATCCCTTTTTTCCAATACTTTCTCTTAACTATTTACAACCCTTCACGTAAACCACAACGTAGCAAGTACTGCTACCCATTAATGACCTTTGACCTCTCCTTCCAACTCCTCCCATTTTGTAACCAATCAGACCATGCGATGACAAGCCGAATCAGGAAGCAGGCGCCACTACTGATTCTAACACACCCCAAGGTTCCAGGCGAGTAGTTGGTGTCGAGACTGAGATTTAATAGCGTGTAGTTGGTGCTGTGATGAAGTTTTTTTGCATGCATCTGTTTAGATGTGATTTCCCTGTGAGGTTTTTCAGTAGTTTTGAAAGAACTCGCCGCTAAATCATCGTTGTGCTCAAATATTGCTTGCTTTGGGTGTCATAATTTGTTCACAGTTTTGGACTTTAACACAGTTCCATGTCGGACATTTTGTTTTTATTGAGCATTTTTTGGGTGATGGGACGACGCGTTAGGTGCTCCAATTATTGAAGTTTTTTTGCTGTTCAACACTTTGGTTTCGGAATATGGCATGGATTTCATTTCATTTATAACCCTTACCCATTCCACGTCCGTTTAAAAAAAAATCTTACATTGTCTTTGCGTGTGGTGTTTGTGGTAATTTCTGGTCATACTAAACCTTGCAACTTCCAAGGCATTCTTAATATGACTGACTACTGTTAGTGTTAGAATCTAACTTGCTAATTTGTTCAACTTTGGACTTTCTGTCCTTTCCCAGTCACGTTTAGTTTTATTTTACGCGTTGACAGAATTTTTGAATCACAGGTCAAAAATCCTTAATTTCACCCATATGACCCATATTTTCACAATCAATGTGAACCTGTCATTTAAGGTGTTTAATATAGTTGTACTTGAACAAGTAAAAATGACCTGGGATAGTTTTCAGTGTAGCTTGTCGGCTTTGATTTTAGCTTGGATTTTAACACAAAAGTTACTGTCATTTGGAAAACACTTGTCAGTTGTATGCCCATAGACATGTAGAAAGAAGCAAGATGGTACATTGTAAGTCACCATGACAAAATTGCAGCTTCAACCAATCGGAAGCCCCGATTTGGAACGCTTTTGTAACCCAAGCTTTTAGAGTTGTGTTTTCTGACTAATCAAATGTTAACTTTTCTGTCAAATGTCAGTGGAAGCACAGTGGGCAATGAATGATATTCATTTATTTGTTTGGGGTGTTGGGATGGACTGAATTATGCCAGACACAATGTAATGCATGGCGCGCTCCACTGGTACATGCTTTGGTATTGGGAAGACGTACGGATACGTGTTGTTGCCCGCATGCAAAGTTGGTCATGTGTCCTTGGCACCAGAAGCGCGGGGAACCAGTGTAGAGCAACAACAAGTTCATGTACCGTACATGTATGTCCTCGGACGGAGATCTTCTGTTGAGAACGGTCCTCACACATACATGTGCTTAGTCGATGGGAGATTATTATATATATACAGGGTGGCCCCCCCAAAAGATTACACTTTATTTCTTAATTTCAATGTGGTTTTTACCATATACCACCGAGATATTATGGTTTAGGAATATCTTTAAAAAATATCAACATGTCTACCCAGTTTGAGAAATCTGCGTTTGAAAACTTTTTTGGACTACTCTGTGTACAATTGACCTATCGCCGTTTGCGAGTAAGCCACACCCCTTAGACAACCCTATGGAGTTTTTGTACCTTAGGATTTGTTTGATCCAGATTTTGCGCGTTCTTTGTCCATTTGTATATCATGTAATTGGACAATATTTCATAAGCTGCGATTCTAATGCGATTCAACCGCGATAGGTCAATTGGAACAAAAGGCGACCAAATGCCTTGTTCTCAAACGTTGAGGTAAAGTACAACTGTTAAACACACTATACTGTTTACTGGCCCCTCTTGACATGCAAGTATCTACTACAAAGTCATTACTAATGATCATTTTGTTGTTACGGTTCATTTATTACAGTGACACACAAGATTTACAGAACTGGATGCAAGCATTGAACCTAGCCTCAGCGGTTCACTCTGCTCCACCATTACCGGCCGCCGTCGGTCTGCAGAAGACGTTCAGACGACCGTTGCTACCATCGTCACTAACCAAGCTGAACATGGTACCCATTGCAAGATTGGAGTAGGGGAAGGAAGGGGATTTTGTTTAACTCTTAAAAGTGGAATAAACACCTTACTCTTTTTAGAAGTATTTAAGAATGCTTTCCATCTATGTCTAACAGTAACACACATGCGCACAAACACCAGTTTTACTTCTTAAATTCTCAGTATTTTCACAAATTAGTAGCAGAAAATGGTATTAAGCTGCTTTGCAGCATATTGTCAAAACACTAGCAAGTACATTTTTTTTGGTTTCTTCCTTTCCGGAGGAGAGTTAAGAAAACTGTAAAAGTAGGGTTTAGGGTGGATGGCTGAAACACTGTGTCGCTTGACATGCCAATGTGAGTGTGAACTGGTAAATATTGATGTACTGAGTTGAATGTTTAGTGACGACACATCTTCGGCAGCATATTAGTGACCGAGCTGACGATGCCACTATCTTTTATTTGGTCTTCCTCTGCAGCAAGAGCAACTTGCCAACCACGAGAGGAAAGTAGAATCCATAGAGCAGGAGCTGGAGGACCATCGGACCTACCCTCCCGATCAGGGCCAGAGGACATCCGTGATGAAGGACTACCAGATCAAGCAAGAGTTTCTGGAATTTGAGGTCAGAGTTTGTCTGTTGGTCTGTCCGGATTGTGTGTCTGTTTGTTTGTTTATTTGTTTGTTTTGCTCATGGAGAATCCTCTCAGTTTGGGACAGAGGATGCCAGTGATGAAGGACTACCAAACCAAGCAAGAGTATCTTGGAATTTGAGGTCAGAGTTTGTCTGTTGGTCTGTCCGGGTTGGGTGTCTGCTTGTTTGTTTGTAGAGATGTCTTTATTACAATTTGTTTGCTAATTTTATCCCCAATCTTTCTTTTTATCCCAACAGTTGTCTCGCTTCAAGACCTACATCTACTTACTCCGCTCCCAGCCCACCTTCCCCATCGGCAAGTACCCGCTGGAGGAGGTCATGCCCCAACCCAAGCAGTCAGTGGACAGCATGTCGTCCTCCACGTCAAGCATCTCGTCGTCGGAGGGGAGTCAGGGCGCCAGTCCGCAGCAGCAGCAACAGAACCAGGTACAGCGGGGGTTTTCCAATCGCTACAGCTATCGAATGGCCATCTATAATAGCAATATCGGGGTGTTCGAACAAAATGTCTGATCGGCCAAAAAAACACAATTTTTTCTAGAGAATTTATTGAGCTGCTAATTAAGCCGTTATGAAGAAAAAAAAGAACAGATCTCATGTGAAGAGATCGTTGGGTAATACATCACCAGAAACAAGTTCTCTCTGCTGCACTTAAGCCAGTAAAAACTTAGTTCTTGCAATATGAACAATCTAGCCAAAAAAAGTTGCCAAATTATTTGGGGCAAGATTTAGTTTAAAAAAATGTTGACATTGCAAAGGGATTTTTTTCAGAAACCACATTTTTTTTTGCGAATATGAACAAGTGTAATGGGTATATATAATCAACTGGGCTAGTTGTAACTAACAAAACTAACTGAACCAATAAACTATCAAACTTGAAAGTTTTTAAACGGGAAGCTTAATCATAACATCGTAAAAAGTAAAATCCAGTTATATCCGGACTGTATGTGGTTCAAAATGTCATTTCTGTATTCCATCCTCATTTTCCGATTCAAGTTTGTCGGTTCCCTGTTCATACTTACCTCCATGTAGGTACCCTTAGCTCACAATTTATTCAAATCTTTTTATGTACTCCATTTACAATTTCTGTTCCGGGCTCTGCTTCATATTTGGATCCCAATTCTGGTGGTTCTTCTGTGCTAATTTCTTTTCCTCTTTAGTAAAACTCACCTAAATCTTTTACTTGTAAAAATTGAAAAAAATTTGAAACCCATAGTCAACATCTGTTCTCATGAAGTGTCATGAAGGCATCCAAATCAAGTAACAAAAAAACTCACAAATTTCCTTTTTTTTCAGAAGGGGAGAAGGGTTTTTTTGTAAAAAGAAGCAATGTATTGAGAAGTCAGACAGATTTGGGAATATTTTTCGGATAAGGAGGAGATTAAAAGTTATACAGACAATAGTCGCGGTCACAGATTTCAAGTGAAATCTAAATTTATATTCTTGACGAGAACTGCCGATTAGCCAGATGAAATCAGTTTTTTCTTATAATCAGTGAATAGTAATTTATATATTGGACGTAATGACTATTTTTTGATATGGGGAAATAGAGGAAAAAAATCAGATAGATTAAATACAAGTAGTGAAACGAGAGGAGTAAAGTAAGCCACAATATATATGAGTGTTCCTGTGCAATTCTAAATATTTTGTATCGTATCAATTGCTAAGCGTTAAGATTTAATTGAAATTTGTATTGTTGGCACCTGCTGCTCATAACAAGCTCTGTGAGTTGAAGTAAGCAGATATGTATACGTACACACGTAGTTACTATTAATACTTGCCCCTGTTGACATTGGTTTGAATGTTTTATGGTGTCCGTGTGTAAGTACTCCCGCAGGGGTTACAAAGAGAGTAAGGTGGGAACTTTTGAAGGCATTAATGCTGTACGCCTGGTGCTGACATGAACTACGGGTTCGTGGACTTTCAGATGAAAATTTATCATGCGTACTTTGCGCCATGCGCGCACCAACCAGTGCGTACCACGGTGGTCACAAAGGGCCATTTTCTGTTCGTGCGGAGAATCCATAGTCATTGAAATTTAAGCTTCTGCGCAATTTCTTAAATTTTAATATGCAGGGTGAGTAAAAAAAAAACTCATCCCAAATGGCAGGACCAATTTTTGAATGAAGTTTTGCCTGTAGCACTTTCAAAATCTAGGATATGAAAGCCCAGTCATTAAGCTTTCTTTTAGTACAAGAATCATTCAGATCACTCATGTGCTTTTCAAGTTACGGCATTTTCACCGCAAACACCGTTTTAAAGTTCTGTCCACGTATCACAAAACAGGTAAGTGTTCTTTTAGCAAGACGAAAACAATTCTCATAGGGAAGTATGCGAATTGTTTTCGTTTTTGCCGATAATTGGTCCAGCCATTTGGGATGGTTTTTTTTACTCACCCTGAAGATTACTTGCAAAATTGGAAAACAAAAATACAGATAAGGCTGGGGAAAAATTGTGTGGTTATGGTAACGTGGCAAAAATTGTCCAGCTAGGTAGGTAGGGAAATAATTTTGTTTTGTAAGGTTTTTACGTTTTGAATTATTTTAACTTTTTTAATTTAATATTGTTCGTAACATGCTAAACATAGCACCACGTCTGTCATATTATCATGTAATAATTCTAATCCATGAACAAGTTATGTATTTAATAACCAGTTTCAATGGTTTCACCTTGTTTCACCTGACCTACTAATTTTGCTGGTTTCCAATAATATTTATTTATATTTTTTTTGGTTTTCAACTGAGCACAGTTGGAGATTTTGTGACCTTCGGTTAATAACACAGGTTGTTTGCAACTGTGATTCGTTGTAATGGTCTTATGTGTAACTTGTGCCATTTGAATTTCTCAATAATTGTTTTCATTATAACTAAGAGATATTTAAACACAACACCCATAAAAAATATCCTGCTTTTATCACTGTATTGGGTTACTACTTTCATTTGGAATATAATAACAATATCTGCTGATATTAACCATGACTAACCCACATTTCATAGTCCGTTATGCCATGAGATGTGCCAGTTTTTATTAATTTATTGGTCTTTTCACACAATTGTCATTCCTCAGTCTACGGCTGAAATTACACACGTGTCTATGGTAGTGGCTGCAGCCACTCCTCATAGACTCATGTGTAATTTCAAAGCCGTAGCCAGGTAATTCGGACACGGCTTAATTTGCACTGCGGCTTTGTCCTGGTTGCACTGAGCCCGAGTGGTGATTAGTAGACTTGCCGCAAGTCCTTCACCAGGACAACCGACCTTGGCACACCTACTGGACTGTTCAGATAATATCAGTGTTCAGCTAATATTTAAAATCGTGTATTAATTACATTTCTTGTGCTGTGTGGAAATGGTGGTAAGTTGTCACAGTTGTCATCAATTTTGTCATTATGCACGTCTGGCTTGTATGGAAGAGCACATCAATATTAAAATTCTACTTATTTAAGGGAATAAATTAAAAACAATATTTATTTAAATTATTCAATATTTTAAAAAATTAAGCTTTTGTTATGCGTAGGATTTTAGTTTCTTTGTCACTGGAAGAATCCATCTTTAAAAACAAGAAAGAGTTAAAAAAAAATCCAAGAAATTAAAATAAAAAATGGAAAAGACAAACATCAAATTTATGATTACTTTGTGATTGCCTTAAAGACAAATTGTGATTCGCGTTACACGTATCTGGAGTGTCATTGGAGCTCTGTTTCCATGACAATAGTAACTCGGGTCGTCACTGCAGTCGTCACGCTGGGGGTCCGGCACATTTCATGCAACTTAACCATTCTGTTATTACTCATTTTATGTTCAACTAATTTTTTGTCTTCTTTTAATAAAAAAGGTATTTATTTTTATACTTTGATCTAAGCTTTTGTGTGTTTTTTAATTTTCAAGGTAGATATTTTTTATTTGGCTGCAAATGCAAAAAAAATAGTTGCGTAGGATATTTTTGATGGCAAAATAGGTTTGCTGGTTAAAAATATTATTTGTTTTCTTTTGTATTGAAATACAATGCTGCTAAATGTTTATGGTAAAAAACAGCATTAAAATGCCACTGCCAAAATGACTAATGTTTAACTTCAGAGGAAGTGTAGCTTTCTGGCTTGTAAGAAATTTGCTAAATTTGATTTGGTTATAAAGGGCGCCACAAAAAATACATGTAACAACAAAAAAAGTGATGCAGATTGCAGAAATTCAAATTTATGCTAAAATATCGAAATAAATAATACATGATTGAAATTCCCCCTATCAAATTGCTTGTTTGTTTTTGTCTTTTTAAAATTCTTTTTCATGTAAATAACACTTGTATGTTACATGTAAATTCACCATGGAAGGTTATGATTGCAATTGTTAATTTTCACCTGGGTATATTTTTATGATTTTTTTTTTTACTTTTGGTGGTACATGAATTCTTGTTTTATTTCATTTCAAACCCAGTTTGGAAAAAAAAAAGATCTTAAAAAGGAGTATATTTCAAAAGTTGCATTTGTTGGACTAACATTATCATAATTTGTAAGATTCTTATGATTTTGTTTTTATTCGAATGAATAAATCTGTAAAATAATTGCCAAGTTACACACAGAAAGAAGGACATGTGTAATATACTTGTAATTTCTTGCCTTTATAAACGTAATATATTAAAAAGTAACATGGAAAGAAGCTTAAAAGACTTGGTCTGTTTTTTGAATTTTATTTTTGTCCATTTTTATTATTTCAAATCGCAGGTCCTCAGTTTTGCAAAATGGAATTGATTTGATGGCGCAGAAATACTGTAAGCAGAAAAAGCCTGTAAGCACAGAATCCTCAAATTACAGGATGTACACATGCATACAAACCAAAATTGCCTGCTAACCCGTGAAATACATGTATGCTTACCATTGGTTTGGAAGTTTCTGCTAAAGTTTTAAAGCAGGGATTTTTTTTTTGCAAGGTAAACAAAGCAATGAAATATGGTTGCCTTTTATCCCAGTACATACTGGGATTTTGCGAGAAGTGCATTCGTTTTCATGTGAGGCAAGCCATACAAATGTTGCCTCCCTTGACACTGATGCACAGTGAATAATTTATTTTGTTTGTTCTGGTTTGTTCAGGGTTTTTTTTGAAAATCTTGTTTCTTCCTTTATCCTGGTTTTGCAGCGTCATAAAAACCCAGCCTCAAAACATTGTAACTGTTTATCCATTTGCTGTCGTTATATTTTTTTTCACAGAAAAAGAACATTTGTTTTGAATAGGGTTGTTAGGTAATATACATATTCTGCATATTAACACAAGCCAAATAATCCCATCATCACTTAATAACATTAATTAACCAATGCACTGTGGAGACTTTTATTTCAGTTTTCATCCCTTTCTTTGATAATCCTAATTTCTTTGGGTAAGTTGGTATAATGTCATGTGCATGTTATTTGGCTCTTGTTTTTTTTTTAGACTAGTGGCAATTTTATTTTGGTATGCTAATTGTTAAAAAGCTACAGAGCAAATTGCAGGCCAAACGAAAAGCAGAATGAAGTTGTAGCTATTTTCACATCTTCCTTGATTTTTCATATAAATTGGGTTTGATGGTTGTGTTTAAAAGCAGCATTAATAAGCCAGTTGGGTATTTCAACTGGACATGCACACAATGATGTGGGTCACTGGTCAGCAGGGATAATCGAAGGCTCATGAACGCGCAAAGAGACGCTCGCACGACGCTCGCGCCTTAATTACGAGCAGAATGGGAATTCACGTAACATCGCATAACATTGCGTCAGCGATTTTATCCTGAAAATGACCTTTGAAATGGAATACTTCGTCGAGATACCGAACTGGCTTATTGAACACGCATCATTTGTTGGTAAACGGTAACATTCATCTGTGTATGTGGTATTCTGGTTGAGGGTTTTCTTTGCATCAAATGCAGCTTAAGACAAAATAACTAAGAGTGCTGAACATCTCTAGTTGTGTTTACAGCATTTTGAGAAATCACAAGTCAACTGAGAAAAAGTCGGGCATGACGGACCCCTTGCACACAGCGCCCTCGGTAAGGCCAGGTTTGGTGACAATGACAGTATACAAAGTGTCCACTCATGGTTATCACGAGTAACAAAGACCTGTCCACCTTGAGGGCGCTCTATGCAAAGTGTGTATACCTTTTATTTTTTTCTGAATTGTGAGTTTTCTAGTCATACTTTTTGCACGTGCAGTGTTGCCATTCATTTGATTACTTTCTCTGAATTCATAAATGTATTTTATTTATGTTCTTTCCAAATTGGACATGCTGTGCTAGGATACAATTTCTGTTCAATTCATGATTTGCTCGCATTTTGTTATTTTTTTTTTCCGGCAGGTTCATTTGCAAGCAAATTTAATACCATAGCCTTTCAGCAATTTAAAAGCAGCATCATGATTACACACATGAAGGTTTTTTAAAACATAATCTGGCACAGAAATTCATTTATGATTTGCAGTATTTCATTGAGCTCCATACTGCTTGATTGAAAGACGGTGTGCATTAAAAAAAGAAAAAGGCAAAAATTATAGCTAGTGCTTGCACAGAAATAAAGCTTAGACGGTGCAAACCAAGAATTTAGAAATTGGAAGTGATCTTGTGTGTGCAACCTTCCTTTAATCTTCCTTGGCAACTTGTTCTTCTGTAGACGATTTGGTCTTACTTTGTGGGTTGCATGCTGACATCTAGCCAAGAAAAAGTGCTGTTGCAAAACAAAAAAAATCTCAATCCCACACTAATGCATGGCATGCATGCATGTCTTTTCTTTTTGCATGTTAACACTGCAGATGTACATGTATGATGATGGTGAAGTAGTCAACCGTTACTATGACAACACGGATGACACTGATGAGGAAAGTGACTCGGACACAAGTTATCAAGGGGACTATTCTGTGATGGCGGTAGCACCTTTCCCTATCAATCAATTCGACGAGATGACCAAATTGTAAAAAAATGAATATTCATAAAATGGACTCTTTGTGCCTGTCAGTCATACAGTGCACATTGACCAATTAGATCGCGACTTTTTGGTCAGGTGACCACTGTAGCTCGGTCAAATTAAATATTTGATTTATCAAAAAAAAAATTATTTCAATTACAGACTATTCTGAACTCAACATCAAGAATTAGTGTATCATAATTGACCGATCAGTTACTTATTTTATATGAATAGTCATAAAAGTATATTCAAAGTGTATTCAATTGTAAGGTATGAATAAGGCATTATAAGCATCAAATGTATGTAAAAAAAAATAAAATTGGTCATTATAGCTTTGTTAAAACTATATTTGTTAATACTATCCTCATTACCCTATTTATGACATACAAATGAGAAAATGGCCATTCTAGGACTCGAAAAAAAAAGTGAAACACACAGACAACTGGACTAAAGTTACTAGAGAAAGTTTCATGACCTATCCAGGTCACTTCCTCAGCACAACAGACTTGGAAGTTCATTGAAATAGGCAATCAAGTTTTATCACAGTATTTTCTTTTTAAGTTTTGGAATTTTTTTTTTTTTCAATACTGAACAACTCAGTCACGGAGAGCTAGTTTTCACATCCGTAAAACTATTTTGTTAATTATGTTAATTAATTGAGGTAAAACAAATATGTAAATTGCACCAAATTTAATGAAAACTTGAGCCGAAGAAAAAGTGTGATTAATAAGTTTTCTGAGTTGCAGCACCCTTTTAAACACTATTCATAAAACCTGAGAGAGTTTACCCATTCCTATTGGTCAAGCACGTCATTTAGGTGGTTTTAAACTGCCGGTAAAACACTGCTGCGTTCTACACCACATCGCACAGTATGCGCCTCGCACAGCTCTCTCCATATAAGGAGATGTTTAGCACTTTGCGCGCGAGGCACATACCATAGACATTGCCAGAGGGGTGTTTCCACAAAATATGAAGTAAAATTGCTGGACAAAATCGTTGAAATTTTGTCAAGTTTTGACTTTTTAAAAAACTTTTTGACCGAAAGGGTATTTATGAATGGGAGTGAATATGTGCTTGGCCAGTTTTAAAACAATTACGTTTAAAACCGGCTTGGGGCCTGTACGCAGATAAATTTGACTTCGGCCAGTGTGTACATGCCCCTAGCCTGTATTAAACATACTCATTTAAAAATGGCCAAGCACGTATTGATTTCCTTACTATAGCTTGATGTAAAAACAAACCAAAAAAAACAAACAAAGGACCCAAAGTGAAATGTTTTTTGAAAGAAAATGTTTAATTTTATTTTTACTATGTTAAACCAAAGTCACAAACAATGGTATGTAATCAGATGTCACTTTATTAAACAAAAATTGTTGAAAATAAACATGTTATTCCACAAAACTATTTACTTGTGAAACAAAAGGTTGGTTGAATTTGGGACAAAGCAATGATAACAATTGACATTTGGAGAAAAATATTTAATTTAACTGATCTATTTATTGGGTTCACTATTATTCCCAAAGGGTTATTTACTCAATAAAGTAATGCTCACTATTAATTATAATTTAAACAATTAGTCGACACATTTATCTCATAACTTTCAAAATGTAGGGACTATTTTCAAGATGCCCACGGAGTAGCAAAATCATTCTTTGTGACATGCTCTCTAGAAGTGACAAGAATATATCATCTCAAAAACAAAACTTCACATTTTTCTATCCAAGGGCATTTAATTTTTGTCACGACTCACACCCAAGCATTGTTCTCATGTTTCACCCTATATTACAAATAGTCTCTGCCAATTTCAAAACATCTTCTTGGAGAAGTAACGGACTCTGAAGGCTTGCTTCATTTCCTGCAAGGGGTGTTTCATCTCGGAGGGGGACGGAGGGATGTCGACCAGTCTCCGGAAGGCCGGCCATCGCAGGAGTGCAAATTGTCCAAGACCGACCAGACTGGAGGACAGCCAGTAGAACGAAAGAGCCTGGCAGAAAAGGGAATCAATTTCAACAATTAGCTCTTGTATTACATTGTATCAAATTGTATTACATTGTATTAAACCGTATGACATTTTATTACAGGGTACTTATTATTTAGTTTCATTACCAGATGAAGCCAGAAAATTGAAGCCAGAAAAAAATTGGGAAAAAAAACCAGTTTCTTACTGCTGGCATCATGGTTGCTATGGGAACCATTCCTAGAGAAAGTAGGCGGAACCAGTTGACCAGTCGATGTTGTAACAACGTCAGTGGGCCACGCCGTAATGACCACATCTGCAGAAGTTAAAAACAAAGGAACATTTTTCAGGCCACAAGTTTTCAAAAACATGGAACAGCAGTGTATTAATGTGACTAGATCCTGCTGTGTGAGAAATTTCAAAACAAGTTTTGAAAATATTTTGAAATGTATTGAACTACATGTACCAACCCTTGCTTTTTTGTGGGGTGTATTAAGTGCATGGTAGTAATACATGCCAAATCACTCCAGCTGAAGTGTTTTGAAGGATGCTTTGGCTCGACAGCCAAGTAAATTCTGTAGTGCCTAACAATTCCAATCCTCACCTCAATCAGGGCTAGATTGACCACGCCGAGCATTATGGGTATCGCTAGGTCAAACTGGGTAAGGTCCGAAAACCACAATGCACCCTGGGTAGCCAGCTCCGGCAGAAAATCTACGTCCATCTCTGCCAATTGCCAGAGAAACAAAAATGATGATGTTATAGGGGAAATGTTGCTGTTATCTGCATGGCCATAATTTACAAAAACTACATAATTTATACTCGATGACTCGGTCAGCCAGTGGACAATACATTCGACTGACCCCTCAGGTCATCAGGCAAAAATGGGATTTGAGCTGAATTACATGGAGCTAGGGAGTTTTCATATTAAAGAAGCAATTTTTTTGAATAATCAGGTCTTTATTCTTTGCTGTGTTTTTAATCGAGCAATTGTCTTGGACAGTCTTACCTGTACTGAAAAGTTCTGGGTATTTGCCGGTCATCTGACCAATAGCCATGGTCAATGACGACCACACACCCATCTGCACAAAGCCAACATAGAAGATCTTCCTGGACTGGCATTTGTTGTCAAAATGGAGCCGTGTTACCATGAATTTAACCTGAGAGGGAGAAGATCAAAGATGATTGTTTTACTTTGAGTTTGACTTGCCTTGCTGTTAATGAAGGCTTGCGCTTGCACCATATGAATCTCTTTCTCTTGATAAATATTTTAGGTTCTGGGAAGAAGCAATTGTACTTGTATGTGAGGCTGCGTAATTTGACCAAATGCGAGGTAAAAGCTAAAAATAAATCAAAAGTCTGGTCAAAGGTTAACAGAGGATTAACAATAAACGAAGGAATACCTTTGTCGTGGTTCATTTGAATGCCTTTTGATGGACTTGTGTATTTCACACGACTGTTTTACTGGTAAGTTGTACTGCCCAAAATTTGTCTTTGCTAAGCCAAGTTGTATACTTAAGAATTCACCCCAATAAGCAGAATTTCCTAAAATTGCTTTTCAATTTTGTTTATTTATAGGTCTTCCCAAGAGGCTGACGATAACATCTGTGCATCTACCTGTTGGCTATAGACATTGGCCATCTCTTTCTGGGACCAGTTTAATTCTTTGGCCTTCAGAGCAACTTGCTGCTTCATGTGCTCAGCGTGGGTGTTTATCTGCGGTTGAACGTTCTCAATCTTGGCCAGAACTCGCTGTTGCAAGATGGAGAACGGCAAGACGAGCGCACCACGGAGGAGAAACGTCGTCACGAGGATTGTCAACCACCATGGTAGTGTCGACAGTTCGTGGATGTGCTCTAGGAATTCATAAGTGCACTCGACCGGTGTCGGCATGTAGGATGATGAACTGGTGTTTGCGACATTGATGCAGCGTCTTTGTATTACCAGTGAAGGGACTGTGGGTGAAGTTGCAGGATGGGAAAGATATGGGAGAGGAGTTCTGCAGGAGGGCAGATTTGAGTTTGTCAAACAGTCATGTGACCTCGCCAGGTGAGAGAATGTCCTGTGGTGCGGTTGTTTGTGATTTCTTATCCGCCAGTGATTGAGACATGAGAAGACGAGCGTTGGTTCTGCTGCACTGATGCACCTCTGTAAACTGGACAGCTGTGATAGAAAATAAAGGAGTTAATGATAAAATCAAACAGTTCAACCATAAAACTAAATTATTCAAAAGATTAGAATTAATTTTGACATGTAAAAATTAAGGAACAGCTACACATGGATGATCGACTGTTGCAATCAATCAAAACCAGTTAAATGATTAGAATATTCAGCAATGTTCTTCAACTTTTTGAATAGTTTTCTTCCCATGTGAAAGCAGTTTGATAATAAAATAATCTTTGAAGTTTTTACGTGGCTCAAGGCCCTAGCCTAGCCGCCCAAATTGTTTGCATATTTTTTTCTCTAATTTTAATATTGTTGGCAATGGCATGGTCGGAGGTGTAACAAAATAAACAATAGCTTAACCTGATGACACTGTGTGACGGTGACAACATCATCATTTTACATGTTTTATTTGACGAACCTGAAAATGGTATAAAATCCTTCCATCCGTCAAAGATGATCTAGTCAGTCTTGTAAGTGCCATTCTGGTGAAGATGGTAGCTTCCCCAGCAGTGCGCAGGGGGGCTAAAAATCAAACGTCGAGGAAAATTAGTTAAAATCATATGCATCCGGCGCGGCACGCTATGTCATGCTCATGGTCAGTAAGTTTGCAAGGGGTGGGAGCTATAACTAGTATAAATAAGAACTGTGAAATCGGAAGCCAAAACGCTACGATTAGTGAATATGCACGCATTGTGGGTTTTTTTTTTCACCTTGAAAAGGCGATAGTCGGTCACAAACCAGCCAGTATTACTCGACGTACTCGCCGAACTTTTCTTATGAGCGCAGCCATCTTCGATTCACAAATTATCAATAGCGCCCTCAAGTGATGTGGCAGTAAAACTCGGCCGAGCCTAGCCAGCGAGGACGTGTCTTGTGTTGGTAAGTCATTTGTAAGTGGAGGAATTTTCAATTTTTTTAAGGTGAAAATCTATTCTTGGAGCCTTGAAGGACAAAATACTGCTTCAACAAAGGCCAGTGCACAGTGCGTGGGATTCAGAACTTAGCCTGCGGTAGAAGGTCGTTGAAATAAATGAAAAATAACGGTGACATTTTCGCAGAATGGTCCGTAGGCATTGGTAGGACTCGTCGGGTCTTCATTGTGAATTGTGCTGCCTGCTGGTCAACTCGCCCTGTCTAACTTGCCTTTTTCCATAAACGGGGTCAAGGTACCAGGCTTGACTTTACCCCTCTGCCACCAATAATAGAAAAAATGTAGTGTATTTTACCGTGAACCGATTTAAAACAAAGAAAGACAATTTGTGCTTTTGTTTTGGAATGTAAATATTTTTGTCAAATGTCGAGCATGGCCACGGGCCGGGTCTCAAAATCTGGTCACCAAACCGTAGTCCAATATTTTCCCATCAACATGATCAAGCCATGAGTTTTTATGCGTCCCTGTGTATACATGCGCATGTGCCCAGGAAGTGGAAGTGCCCGCACAAGAGCAGAAAAAATGATGGACTGGTTCAAGGTACTAGGCCTATAAACACGAGAAACATTTCATAGAAATTTGCATTTTTTTACTTGTTTTAAAATATTGATGTTGGCGGAAAAGAAAACTTAAAGTGGTAAAAAAAAAAATTGGCCATTCTGTTTAATGTTGGTTTCATGTAGGCCTAACCATCACTCCCCCCCCCCCCATCAGACAATTTTCAAAGTTTATTTCAAATTTTCCTGTGAAAATTAGGCCCTATACGTAAATTACACAATTAGATGATGAAAACACGTAATTATAAATTAATACTGTATTAAAGAGTTTTTGTCTTGTTTACATGTACATGTAAGTTGTTGGGAATATCTACAAATGAAGCTGACAGTCATGACAGTGACAACCGAGGATACATGTACCATCCGATGAAGCATCTGGACTTGAGATTGAGGCTACATTGAAGAAATCCTGAACTTGTATCCGACAGTAAACCTTCTGGATATCATCATGGTCAGGATTCTAGCCAATGGCGACATTGTCCAAGATGATGACCCACGAGTTCAACAGTCCTCACATTCTGGCAACGCCCCAGCCAACAGAGGCTCTCGAATGGTGAGATTGTGTAGCATGCATTGAGTATTAAAGTCAAGTTAGGCAAAATATTCACATGAGTGCTAGGCTTACAGTGGTGCGTTCAAGGATCATGCCAAACCCTTTCTTTGTAATTGTTAAGGTGCTTGCAAAGTCTATAGAAGTATTAGTACTGTACTGCATTAGTAAAGGATGAACTTTTGTTTACGTCTAATTTGATCTGGGTATAAATGTTTTTTTCCACAGGGCTACATCCAACAGAACACGGAGCCCCATCAGTACGGCCACGATGGTCAAGGCGCTGGAGGACACAGAGTTCAGAACGTCTCGATATTCCAAACACTCAACCAACGTTTACTGGATCTAGGCATTCCCTGCTTCAACATCGGACCTTATACCATCCAGCCTATCGTCACCGTAGCCTTCATTCTTGCAATGCTTATCTTTGGACTGCCTGGCTTACTGTTCGCCGGGCTCCTGTTTGGGGTTGTGATGCTCAGCGGTGGGGGAGGAGGCGGCGATGACGGTGGCACAGGGGGTGGGGGAGGACAGAGCACTGGGCGTGGGGACGGACAGCGGAGGCACAGAGGTGGACGGGTACTCCGACACAGATGATTCGATGGAATTCATTCATTGACTCTTTGCTGCATTTAGTAATACTGCCCTCAAGTGTTTATGCACCCTGAGACAGCAAATTCTGGTGGAACGATTTTATCAATGTGACTTCCCAGGGCCAGTGTACATGTGTAAACAAAAATAATTTTAATCATCTGTATTATATTTTTGTTTGTTTTCAACTCTTTGAATTAAAGCGAAGTAGAATAATCTTTTTAACATTCAATCAAATTTCTTTAAAATATGTGGTCCAACGTCACATTTTGATAATGTATTTTTGGCAAGACCAGATTCAGTGACCAGTAAAATTCAAATTCAAATCTACATATTTAAGTCTCAGTAACTTTTGAAAATTTGTAGTAAGAACTTTTTAATATAAATATGGGAATTTAAGGAGCTATTTGCAAATCTTGTAATAACGCCTTCTTAAAAATAAAATTTATTTTTGGGGGATGTTAATTAGGAACATTGCCCAATTGTGATGTGCAATGTACATGTATGTAAGGCCAAAAAAAAAAGGTGGGTTTATGGTAAAGCTGTAATATTTTAGGTTTAGTTTGTAACTTTTTCTTTTGTCTTTTATGCTGTTTGTTTTTTCCTCTTTAGGACACAATTAACGGTGTTCCATTTTATTCACCTGTTTTATTGTTTAATTAACCAATAATACAACTAAGTTGCATATATGGAAGACTTTTTCTCAAACTGTCAAATAAATAAATAAAGCCAAATATTTTGGTCAGCATAGCCAAAACAGTTGGAGGTCAACAATTTGGCCCTTAACAATCCAGACATGTCAGGTTACTGTAAACACATGTTTTTTTCGACGAGCTTAAGTTCAACTACATGTTATAACATTTGGATAATCTTTTCTTGTGGAATATCTTTCTAAAGTGAAGTCAGCTAAGTGGCTTGGCATGATGATCAGTCGAAATAATTGGCCTTTGCCAGGTTGAGTTAAAAGAGAGGCTCTACTGGCAGACATTGATAAGGCCAAGAAACAACATAATGTGTTTCCTATTACACCACCCAACCTATAAAATTATGCAGAACCTAAATCTTTATTCTATATTTTGTATAATGTACAATGTATAACATAAAAACGTACGGCGCTGCCCCCATCCTAGTTTTTGCGGATTTCATTTCTTTGAAACTGTTGTCAGCGCCATTCAGCGAAGCCTATTAACAAAAGCGCAAAAAAAATGCAGAATGAACACTTGATTAAAAAAAACAAATCAAAAGAAATGTACCATTATCCCAACCTATTTTTCTGGCTTTAAAAAGTTGGGACCAAAAAAATGCCCAACACAACCCCTTACTTTACTTTTTTCAAACGTAATAGGAAACAACATTTTTTTGTCTTAGCCTGACTTGAATTGGTTCTCAAGTAAATTCATAATATAGCAAGGGCGGATCCAAAACCAAATTGGGGGGGGGGGCAAGTATTTTTTTTTTCACAAAAAGGGGAAGGTGATTTCTCAAGTAAATTCATAATATAGCAAGGGCGGATCCAAAACCAAATTGGGGGGGGGGGCAAGTATTTTTTTTTTCACAAAAAGGGGAAGGTGATTAATTATATAGTGTGCACATTTCCACATTGTAATATTAATACTAAAATGTAATTTGTAGCTGATGGTTCGGGAGGGAGATGCGCAAGGTTTTAATTTATTTCCTGAAAATTTGACAAAAATGTGTCTTCATTTCTCAGATTAACACCCCCCATATGCCAATTAATGTAGAAGAAGAATGTAATGGCCAAATCTACTACCTTTTACTATATAATTTACTTTTAAAGTAATTTTACAAAAAACTTGTGGATTTACAAAGTGATTATACTGATCTGGCCAAATCTAACTATCTACAACAAACAAAGGTGCCATATAATGGGTCTCATATTTTCATATACTTTATTTAATAGACATAAATAGCGCCTTTGAGTACCTAACTGTTATTAGATACGTGCGCTATAGAACACTCTGGTATTATTATTATTATTATAAATGGGTTAAAAAATATATTTACTGAATAGTAGAGAAGCAAAGGGACTTCAAAAATGAAGCAAAAACAATCCAGTATTTGGGACGTTTCACATTTGTTCTCATACAGTTGGTAATCACTACATTAGATAACGACTTTTAATTTTACTGTACTAACCAAATAGAAACTTGCTGACGTGTCAATTTTACCCTGTGAAATATTGGCTGGAATTAAAATAAATGATAAAAACGGCATCTTCGAGCATTGTTTCTATTTGAATATTCAGCTTTTTGTTTTTTGTTATTCAAATGAGGTCAGGGGCCATTTTTTCCTCTTTTTTTTGATTGCGCAATCTAATCTTTAAATATAAGTTCCGAGCACAAATTTTTCGAAGAAGCCAGTGGCCTGGCGGTCTAGCCTGCTGACCGCCAGGCCGGGGTCCCTGGATCAAATCCCAGCCGGGGACCCGGGAGGAGAATTTTTATTCACAGCAGTGTTAATTTATAAAAATAAATAAAATAGTGGCATGGGGCAGGGTTGAACCGCGTACCTTCTGCATGCCAGCTCTCTTTTTTCCCGCTCTGCCATGGCACTTTCTTGAAAAAGTCTCCGGTTTTCGTAATTAAAACCCTTAGGTTGTTTGTACTTAGAGATTTTTCAGCTCTGGACAGAATTTCAGATTTCAAGGGGTACCCCTTGAAATTTTTCCAGATCTGAGGGTCTGGGAGGCTGAGGGGTTTGGAGATGGAGGGTAGGCTTGGGAGCTCAAGAGTTGGCTGGTTGATGGTTTAGAGGAAATTGGACAACCAGTTAAAAAAGCCTCTAGTTAAAGCTACTAGTTTTGGGAGTTTATAATCTTGGAGGTTGTTGGCTTTAAGAGTTAAGGGGCTGGACTTGGGTTTGGGGACTTTTGTAGTTACTGTGGAGTTAAAAAAAGAGCAGGATGATTGAATCTTAGCAGATCTAACTGTTGGAAGGCAGATGGCAATAAAGTGTTACTACAAACACAAATTTGTTTTTTTTTCTTCAAAACTTTTTTTTTTATTTAAGTCTGAAAGTGTTGAGGTCACTTGAAAATGCAGAACAATAAAGCAAGTATTTTTAACAGAGCTTTATTTACAAGAGTTGACATTTGTCGGTCTTCAACATTCCATTTCTTGCTGTGTCAACAATTTAAATCACTCGTATTTGTGTACAAAAGTACTACACACATTTGAAGAAATTTAAACCAATTTTATAATAGTTTGGTTTTAATAATAGGCTGCTTTTTTCTTTATAAACATTCCTTTGCTTAGTGTTTGTTTTACAATACGAAATATCAGCTCAATGCATTAAGGCTGCTTCATGCAATTTTTTTGCTATTCAGATCAAGAAAATGTTCAACAAATTATTTCAATTCTTTAAATTGGTACTGTAAAATGCATTTCTTCAAAGCACAAAGTTTCCATGCAAAATGGTGTTGCTCTAATCTTGATTACAGTTTTTAGGTGATAGATACTGGTTTAGCACTATTAAAACAAGCAGCATTTTTATGCTTAAATTATCCATTTATCATTCATCAAAGTACTAATTTATGCTAATATCACTGACATACATGCGTTATAATTGTAAACATCATGGATTGTGTAATTTGATTGACGTCGTCTAAAGTAACAATTTTTTAATGCCAATGTATGTTATAGAACTGTTTAAATTTTGTCAACAATTGCGTACGTCGAACATAATGCTATTGCACTTTTTGAGTACATAATGAAATGCTGATTGTCCATCTTGGATGCGTTAAATAAATAGTTGCCATGGTAATACAATATATATATAGGAAAAAAAACAAGGTGTGTAACATCAGGTTAAGGTGATTCAACACAGAAAGCACTTTTTTGATAAAAATGTTTTGTTTTCATCAACACAAGGTTGTACGAAGTTGGATCTTTGCCCAAATATTTTTTCTGGACATGAATTAGCTACATAACAAAAATAACCCTACTTTTTTTTCTCTCCTGAAAACGTTTAGTTGAAATACACCTGACTGTACAAATATCCCTGTAAATACAACATTCCATGAGCTCATCAACAATTCAGTGAAAAAAATCCTTATTTACATGGATGGATAAAATTCAGGGTGAATTTACCCAACTACTGTTTCATGCAATACTTTTTTTTTTAAAGGCACACAACTGATGTTTATCGTCAAACTTTAAGTACATTTTCAGACATATCTTCAGCCAATATATTATATAACCTGTTGCAATATTCCAAATATTTACAGAAATGTAACATGTCAAAAGAAACTCGCCAAAACAAAAACAAACAAAAAATTCACAGCAAATATATATCAAGAAAAAAAATATAAGAAAAAAGCAATACTTCAGTTTCAGATAAAATTTTCGTGTTTGAATGCCATTAAGCTACAGAACAGAACATAAACTAACAAGCACAAGTATTTGAATTCCTGTTCCAGAAATTGAAAAGTCATTTGAAGTCCCATTCACAGAAGCCATGTCCGAACGAATTGGCTGTGGCTGGCAATAGTGTGACGTCACCTCCAGCACTTTCTGCACGATTGGAACCGAAAGTTAACGCAGCTCAAGTATTTGTAGCCAAAGGGCGCTATTAATCAGTGGTGCGCGTGTGTAGTGTATGTAACGAACTGGATAGGAAGCTACTGCAGTCACTTCCCATAGACGTCTGTGTTAGGGCTAGCCGTACCCAACTTTTCGTTTTTAATGTTGAAATCACAAAAAGATAGGAAATATTAGTAGAGGTTCAAATTTAATACTTTTTTTTTTTTAATTTTTTTATTTAAGGGGCTTTTATAATGCCTTTTTGTGTGCATGTAGTATACACCACATAATATGTGCTCAATAACAAAATATAACTTAAAATTCCATTCGGTTCTTCTTTCCTTCAAAAGAGATTGCAAAGAGCTTTAGTACTAAACAAACAAAAATAAATGTATCACACAGAAGAGTAGAGACAGAAAAAAAATAAATAGATTTTAATAAAGATACTCTATACAAACCATGCAGTTGAACTGCATACCAGTACTGCGTATTAAGAAACCTTTTTCAGTTTATACACACTGCCACCCAGTACTGTGCGTAGCAATAACATTTGTGTCCACTGTCTTCAAGAAGAAGTGGAAGTGATCTAAGGTATTAAACGTCAGCAGTTTTTACACACTAAACATTTTAAACTCTGAAAAAAAAATCATGCATTTACCAGCATGCATGTTATAAGAGTACACAACTTCTTAGTTAACAATTGCAACAAATTCTTTCGGTTAAATATTGCATGATCACCCACTGCTACAAAATATTACGCTTCTAAAATGAAGTGAATCTTTTGTGGATCCCACTTCTGCCACCACATAACCTTTGACCTTTTTCTATGCAACAGATGCAGTGATTTGTAAAAGTGCTGCAATTTTTCACTGGTAATCTGTTTTTTCTCTTAGCATTTTTTTTTCTGTGCTAAGCGGATTTCTATCCATGTCATTAGCCTGCGGTTAACATCAGCATGTGATGTAACTTACGCCTTCACGATCAAAGGTAATGTGGTGGCAGAAGTGGGATCCACAATGTTAACAGCAATGTGCGAACATCTTTAGCCAAAATGTTGACAAAGTCATAACCAAATCTTGCTCCTGGCTCCCTGCTTTACATTATGGTGCAGTGACTTTCGGTAACCAGCCATGCGACCGACCTTGTTCGGCTGGTACCCGAATCGTCGACTAGACTTATCCGACTGTAGACTAGCATGGGTTTGAGTGAGAAACAGTTGAACTATGGTTAACCATAGTTCTCGTTCAAAGTTGTTGGAGGACCACCTCTCTGATACTCCAACTTTGACAAGTCAGCCAGTAGGTCTATCGCCCTCTAGTGTCAGCACATTGTCGTATTGACTGGGGACTTCTGTCCGTCGGGATTACTGTTCTGCACTTGTACCATGTGATGCTGGGGCATCTGAGGAGTCATCTCCATCCCTTCCCCCGAGTCTCTCTTCTCACTGCGCTCCCTGTCCTTACCCTTCCGTTTTTTCTTCTTGTACTGTCCGCCCCCGCCACCCCCACCTCCACCGTTGGTGGCCTCTGGACTTTGAGCTTTAACCCTTGAGGACGGTGTGGAGGGGTCAAAGTGCTTCAGGACGAAGATGAGGTCGGTGGAGAGGAGCGGGAACTCGTACGGTGGGTTGGTGATGGTGTAGCGTTTGGAGGAGGGGGTGTTCGTGGAGAGCGTGGAGTCTCGGAACCGGTAAATGCCGAAGCAGAGCATGCCAAATTTCTTCAGGGCGTCAACGAAGAGGTCGCCGTACATGCCTCCATCCTGGAAAATAAAAAATCAGATCATTGATTTATTAAACAGATACATTTCCTTAGCCAAAATCAGAAAACAAAATTAGAAGCGCTAGGACCCAACTCGCAACCTCTTGCTTACCAGTGTTATCTTACCGCTCAACCACCGACCTTGCCAGGGTCAGATGGCTGGTTCGAATCTGATATAGCGCACAACAACATGATGCCTTCCCCACGAATGGACCAGTCCAAATTTGACCATAAGCCCCGCCCACGTTTGGTGTGTACCGAGTCACCTGACCAAAACTCATGATCTAATTGGTCAATGCAAACCGTTTGATTGACAGGATAAAAGGGATGTTATATAGACTTCAAAGAAGACTAAAAAAATTGAAACTTTGGGTACCTACCCCAAATAGCGAGAGGGGTCCGTCAATCAGCGATAACTGTGCCACTAGACATCTGTCCCGATTCACTAGGAGCTCCGCGGTACTGTACCCAGGCTTCATGTCACCTCCTTCTGCTAGGATCTGCTCAAGTTCGGGTGTGGCGCCCCCTGTGATCAGCGTTCTTATCAGGGTCAGAGCATTGTCATTGAAGTACGTCTGCAAACACAACAAACAAACAAAATGGTCTGGTCACTCAATTATTCATTAATTGGCCATATTGATCAGGAGTACATTTTGGTTTTTAGTATGGTTTCACCCGCAACCTCACTTGTGATCAAATCTTTTGCAAGGGTGTCAGTCTAGGAGTTAATCTGGGGTACTTCTTCCCAGGAACAACCGACCAGTAGGGCGACTGTATGTGCATTGCATGAGCTAGATAGCTACTTAACCTTCCTGACACATTAAAACAGCAACTGATAAAAGAAGCGAGTGTGGTTCCTATATACGAGGTGTAATAGAGTTGAGACATCACTCAAGATACTTACAGCACTCATTAATGAGTCCAAGACACTGACGGCAAACGCTGTGCCACAAGCGAAGGGTTGGGTCAGGTAAAGTTCCGTGTTGGGATCATCATCGTCATCTTGGTCTAAGAACTGGACGTTGCAGTCATTTACTGAAAAGTAAAAAAAAATGGCAAAATTGGGTAAATTAATAGGCAATAGCTCGCAAATCTTGAGCTGTACGGCAAAGAAATCCACATGAATTGGGACTGCTACTGTCACTTGGTTTGGAATCTTAAACCTCTGGTTACTACTGCTTTGTATAGCCGAATTCGGCAGCCAGTTTCTGTGGTTGCAAGTGGCTCGCATGAGTCGCGCTCAGGGAGTACGCACGCATTCCGGGCTCCTTCGACCAATAGGAATGCCTGTACGCATCGTCTTTAAGAACGCGCGCAGCATGTGCGTGAGCGTGACACCACCGCAGTTAAAGCTTCTAATTCTGGTCGCCGGATTCCACTATACCAACTAGCTAGAGTTGGGAGAGTACGTGGACTACGCCTCTGGGGTTACACTATTTCTCTGGTGCATTGGAACCAATGACAGATGTCTATTTCACTCATGAATATGGAAGCGAAGTGGCTCATGAATATGGAAATGAAGAGGCTGCACTTAGAATACGAATTGTAACAAATGTTTTAACTGGAAAAGTGCCCAGTGTAAAAGCACATTTTCAATGACCTGTGCAAAATTGCTTAGCAGATTAGGTTCTCGGCAAACATTTACGGAGAACCAGTCAAATGCAATGTACATTGCATGAACATTTTGGCTGGTAACCCATTTTTGCTCAGCAAGCATTTTCTGTGCTTGAAATTGGTCCCTGAAGTCTTGTGTTTGAGGAAATAGTCGTGTAACACTCACCAAGCTCTGTGATCATGGGGACGTTAGCTCCGACGGCCGAGCCTCTCCTACCGGGCTGATCTGGGTTGGTAGTCATCTCCAATCCAGGCAGCTGCATCGGCATGATGGCTGTAGCAATGGTTGGCATACAAACAAGAAGTGAAATACTTGGCTATTAAGATAAACTGTGACAATGGCATTTCTTTGTTATTGTTCACCCACTTTTTCCTGTATTGAGACTTTTGAACAGACTAATTGTGATTTTCTTGAGAATGGATTTGTGACATGCTTCATGAACACATTTGGTGGCACTGTGAATGTTTTTCTTGGTTTTGATTTTTGTGCGTTATGAAATATCAACCACTCATGTCATACATATGTGACAAAATGAGCTTAAAGTCTGACTTTTTTCAACAATGGAGATATTTATTTATTTGGATTCTGCAGAACAAGAGCGGTCCTGCAATGGTACATAAAGTTTAGGGGTACTGAGTTCAGTAACGGAAATATAAACCACCAACTTACTTGAAGTTGTAAAAACTGATTCTTGAGAACATGGCATTTAAAAATCCTGCAGTTGTGTTACTGTGAATGAACAGTCAACTACTAAGGATGGAATAGGTTTTAAAGATGTTTGACAGACCAAAAAATATTTGAGAAAGGCAAAAGAGGACTTACAGATTAAGGTTCACCTGAAAACAAAAATTGACCTCCCTTCAAATGTTTGCTTTGTCCCACTGTACTGCAAAATGGCAATTTCCAACTTTAAGCTCATTTTGTGGCAACAGGTCACAATATGTTCATTTTTCTTTAGTTTTTTTAAAAAAAAAAAAATTTTTGCCAAAAAATGCTTGTATTTCTCAACACATTCTCGATTTATCAGTTTTAGAGGGGGGGGCAGGGACATTTTGCCGCCCCCTCCCCCAACTCAATAATTTTACACCACTTTGTCTTTGCGCCTCTTTTTTTTTTTTTCTTCCTTTTTGTGTGCGTGTGTGTGTGTGGCTTTTCCAGGGGGGGGGGGCAAGCAAGTGCCCCCCCCCCCCTTGGCCCCCCTCGCGACGCCCATGAGTGTGTTAATGCTGAATACATGTGATTTTAATGCATTAGTATGTATGTATGGAAGAAACATGCACTACGGTTACATCCATAATGCACATAATGCTTTTACAGTCATACCTGAACTAGGCATAGAAGGCTATGGCTACAGTCTACTGGCGCGCAGTTGCTGAAAGCTGCACCCATAGTCATAAAATGCCTGATTCAGTCATGCTTATAAACATGCAGTCTTGATGGAGGAGGGCGTGCTGAACTCAAATGACATTTGACCTCTGGGATGGATGGTTTCCACGACAACCACGTTTGTTGCTAATAGGTTCAATTTTGCATTGGGGGTTGGGTGGTTCTTGTAAACTCAATCAGGGGATTTTTTTTCATCATCCCTTACATGCCTTGCAAGAAATGAAGAAGAACTTAACATTTGTACAACTTAAGAGAGAAGAAAAGGAGAAGACAAATTTTCAAAAGAGAAAACTGATCCATCTATGTATACATGGAGTCTTCAATAATAAATAGAATGATTTCTTCATCTGTTTAAGTCTTACGGTGGACATTTCTCAGCTGGATGGTGTATTCAGCTAGTGGTTCAGCCTTTTTTCATGGAATCTCAAATATCAGAAATCTTGGTAATAGCAAAAAAAGGGGAAAATGCACATCTCATCACATGTAATCATTCCTCTTTTTTTTCATGAACCATGCATGTTAGCCTGCTGCAAACAAGTTAAAATTATGCAGCTGCAGAATTCCTACTGAATGGCAATTTGCTATCGTTCAGGATGTCTACCAAATTTAAATATGCAAGAAGCGCCCTCTATTGACCAAAAAGACATCTGATCGTGTGACCTTACTTGACCCCACTTCAATGACAGCATACGTGGAATAATATCAGTGTGGCTGTACCTTTGCTATTATTAGCTCCTTAGTTAAGGTATTAAAATTTCTCCCCCCCCCCAAAAAAAAGTAAGCTATAAAGTACACCCAAATGATGACACTTTACACAGAACACGTACAGGGTTAAAACCCCACAAAACACACAAGAATAGGTGAAAGGAAAGTGAAGACACAATCTAGACAGGCATGCAAGGGTAGATGTCTGTGGTTAGTGTCTGGGGGTCTGACGAGGGGTTTGACCACAGGTGCATCATGACGCCTGTCACCTGCCGGTTTCAGCACACCCTTGCCATCGGATGTTCCCACAACATCTCCCTCCTCTATTTCTCCATCGTCGTCGTCGGACGAGGCGATGGGGCAGGACCCCTCGCTTCGGTCCCCACCATCATCACCTTGTTCTTGGGCGGCCAGCAGACCCACCGAGTCGTCGAACATCATGGCCTTGAGATTGAGGGAGGCTAGAATGGTCTCCTTGTCCTGCAGGCTCTGGTCTATCGAGGTGCTGTCGTTGGCGGACAGGATCACGCACATGTCGCATTGGTTGACGTTGGCGGCGCGCAGGTCGGCGCGGCTTAGAGGAGACCCCTAAAGCAAAACAAAAGCATAAACAAAATTTCAAAAGAGTGCCACAATTTGATGAGGATAAGAGCTGCCCAGTTTGTCAGTAAATTTTCACATTAACTTGTCAAAAAGACCAGGGAAATCTTACATTCATGATGTAGACTTTGGGGAAGTTCCTAAGTGTCTGCCACTCCCTGTCGATGTACTGGATGTCACCCAGCAAGACAATCGTCTTCAGCTGCTCCAGATGAAAGTTGCTGGCTCGCAGCGGCATGACGAAGTTCCTCAAACCGATGAGCGGAGAGTTGCGATTGCCGAACACGCAGACCACTACGTGGCTGGACAGGTTGGTCTGCTGGGCCTCCTCTCGTGTCTAAGGGGGAGAAAAATAAGCAGAGTATTCTTTCACATATAGCATTCGGTACGGTGGGATTTGAATGGTTTTTGGCCCTTTTCCAATCTAGATCAATTCAGAGCAGTGTTGTGGTCAAATCCATCACAAATCTTAGAAGTCCTCACAAGTCAATCACAAGTCCATCACAAGTCCATCACAAGTCCATCACAAGTCCATCACAAGTCAATCACAAGTCCATCACAAGTCCATCACAGGTCCATCACAAGTCAATCACAAGTCAATCACAAGTCCATCACAAGTCCATCACAGGTCAATCACAAGTCCATCACAAGTCAGTCACAAGTCCATCACAAGTCCATCACAGGTCAATCACAAGTCAATCACAAGTCAGTCACAAGTCCATCACAAGTCCATCACAGGTCAATCACAAGTCAATCACAAGTCAGTCACAAGTCCATCACAAGTCCATCACAAGTCCATCACAAGTCAATCACAAGTCAATCACAAGTCAGTCACAAGTCCATCACAAGTCAATCACAAGTCCATCACAAGTCCATCACAAGTCAATCACAAGTCCATCACAAGTCAATCACAAGTCAATCACAAGTCCATCACAAGTCAATCACAAGTCAATCACAAGTCCATCACAAGTCCATCACAGGCCAATCACAAGTCAGTCACAAGTCAGTCACAAGTCAATTACAAGTCAGACACAAGTCCTCCAGTCCTCCATGGCCTAATTCCAGCAACCTTGAATGTTATTTTGGTTGGGCCTGTATCTGCGATGTGGAATTCATCACAGTACCGGCAGACAGACTCACCAGGAGTGCATAGGAGGAGGTCCTTTCCTTGCACCAATGAAACATCCCCGTCGAATCAAACTGGAAGGTGTTGTCGGCATCGTTGAAATCAGGCAGTTGTTTCAGACGAGGGCTCACCCTGAAAAAAGAATTACGACAAACTTCATTTTGTGAAAATCCATCTAAAAAGCAACTCGACTAAAACATTATCAACATAAAACTCCACAAGAAAATACGGACTTATTTAACACAACCAAAAAAAAATTGATGCTCAATGAAAACGAAGAGTTTCTTCATGTTTTAAATTCCAGGCATGTTTTACGAGCTCAATAAAACAGCTATTAACAGCAAACAGCGGTCAACTGAAGATTTTACTATTGCTCTACTGGGATCACATGATTGTCACATGACCAAGACAGAGGGTTTGACTATACTCCAAAAATATGTTGCCAAAAAATGCGACAGACTTACCTACTGGTGCTGTGCGTACATAATGAAGTACATGGGATTCGTGTGGGGAGAGGGGGAAAAAAGATATTAATCATGTTATTGAGGGCAACAAGGGAAACATTTTACTATCACTACACGACACACATCAGTTTCGCAACTCAAGCACGGTAGTCTCTACATGATGATCTATATTGTGCACTGCAAAAGGAAAGAAAACCCGCCAACCGGTGATGTGTGTGGAAAAAAAAAAGTGACGCGGAAGCGAAAGTGTCAACGGGAAACCGTCACCGTGGCTACAGAGTGAAGATGATGTCAGTTGCTGGGGAGACAAAGATGATTGTTACCAGGGAGACGAAATGACAATAGGATGTGTTAGGGTGGTGATGAGTCTGGTGTCGGCCTCCTCATCACAATGGTGGTAATCGTGCTCCACTATGAGTGAAAAATGTATGACTCTACAATTTTGTTAAAGAAATCAGCAAGGTACTAGGTGAGTTAATCAAACTAGAAACGGTTAAGAAATTTTATTAAGGAATTACAAAATCCCGAAACACCAATTATTCTTGGGAAAAAAATTTTCAAACAGACTTCCACCATGTGAGCTACTTGAAAAGCAGCTTTTAAAAAATGGTAACTCATTGTCTGATTCTGTGAGTTACTTGAGTCTACGAGTTGCTCTACATAGGACACCATGGTGAGCTGAATGCTTTCAAGAGCTGTAACAAAATGGACTCTTGCCAAATCAGAGATGCCTTCAAACACACGTCCCAGACGATTTTAAAAGATTGAGAAGCTCAAGAAATCACTGAGAATTTTTTGGGGAAAATGTTCAGCAAGATAATACCAGTGTTTAGATGAATGTTTACATTATGCCATTGTTTTCCCAGAGGTTAAATCTTACGGTTAGCAAAACTACAGTCAGATAGTTAGCCTGTTACACCTGATGGAAAAGGAACAGCTAGTAGTGGCATTATCGGACAACAGTTCATATGTTGCAAGAGTTCGTGGTGTTCTGATGCTTTCATACTGTTCAACTGATTTTTGGAGGTTTCTTGAGGAAGAAGAATGAGACAATATAAACAAAAATAACCAAAAGCCGTGTCTGTTTTCAGAACTTATGGATCTGGGTTTACAAAAATTTGAAAAGTCTCTTTTTTTTAACATTGAAATTTGAGTGTGCACAACTATTATTCGACACACTTTGCATCTGCTGTACAAGGCAGATATGATTGTTTTTGTTACGAACAGTTCAAAGAAATGAAAATGATGCATCTCATAGACTCTTGCAACACTCTTCGTTATCCCGCATGCAAGGGTGGTAGCGAAGGAAATGACCACGGCACACACCGGTGAGGACACACACACCCCCAGGCAAATACCCACACGCACACCCACACCCACCAAGTCGGTTTGGGGCTGCGATCCCCATTCATATACTGCATCCTTAGTAGTAGCTGGCCCAGCGATCCCACGCAGGGACGCGGCCGGTCAAACCGGACAGGACGACGAAAAGCATAACTGATGCGACAAAACAAATCAAAGGGTGAGGCATAAAGATTTCGGAAGTAAAATAAATGAAAAACAATACACGAGAAATGCTGTCAAAATGATGAAAAGAAGGCAAAGTCGTTCAATGTGCTTTTTGTAGTCTGTGCAAATAAAATTCCCAGAATTTGAAACACTGGTGATTGTTACTATGGTCAGAGAACAATTCCATGAAAGGTGTCAAAAAGAAATAAGAATTGATCAATTGAATTCAGCGGCCATGTTTGAGGTGCGTTTTGATACATTAATTCAATGATTGTACAATAGGTACACTCATGCATATCCCTGTTGAACAAATAAAAGCACACGTCCCAAAGACGGCTGCAGTGCAGACGATCTGTATCATTTGGAAGATTTTAGTAAACAACCATTTACAAAATTGGAAAGGGTGCCAACTTGAAGAGCGTAGCGAAGTGTTTAATGTGCACAAGACATTTTAATGAATTCTAGCAGTTAATGTATATTTTCAAGTGTACATGGTATTATACTATAAAGTACGTTTCCTTTGAATTAGGAATCCAGTTTTTAACAAGACATTTAACCAACAACGAGTTGTCCCAGTGCCTAACGCCGTCTTTCCATATGTCCATTTTCAGTCCATTTGTTTGTCTGCATGCTTGTTTCGGTCTGTTATGAACAGTTATAAACTGTAGGCTTAAAGGAGCATTACAGCCTGAAATCCCCTAAAATTTCACGTTTTGGGTTGTTTACTTATAATCCATTTTAAAGGCCTGGTTGGAAGGAAACTAACCCATTGTCTTACCGTTCCCAAGAAAAAACGAAAAACCCTGGTAGTTTACATCGGACGGGACGGACATTTTTTTACATACTCATACATTTTTCAAGTCCAATCTATTCAATGTATCATGCACTTTCTGTGTGTGAATATCGAATACACACAGCACCAATACACAAAATGTTATTTCTCAAACGTCTGCATAATGCGAAACCGTATGGCTGGATTCACAACTAGCACTCAACAGCCCGATTTTTCGGGGACAAAATTGTGACCCCTGAAATTTGTTCTCGCATGATTCTCGCAAGAACAACACCAAAACGCCCAGTTTTTAAAGGATGGTTAGAGGATTATCAACCTTTCTTAATCATATTACATTTCTGTTTGTCTATTTTCAGACCGTGTTCATAAATAAGAACTCTGTCGCTTTGTTTTGTTCACTTCAACAATGAACACGGTCTGAAAATAGACAAACAGAAATGTAATATGATTAAGAAAGGTGGATAATCCTCTAATGGTTGTGTGGACATTCATATCCTAAATGTTCTTTCCAATTATTATACTTTCGTTTAAAACACATTTTTGTAGACCAATCCCCCTAAATGTTCTTTCCAATTATTATACTTTCGTTTAAAACACATTTTTGTAGACCAATCCCAGGACGTAATGTCCCTTTAACTACGCAACGTACGCAAAAAAAGGGACTGAAAAATGCAAATATGGAACGGCGGCATAAGTTGTTGTGCAGTCTGGTTTCCTGACATGTATTATGAGAATACAGTGTGCAGTCAACCATCGCCGTGATTTGTCTGAAATATTGCTCAGCCAATGAAAAAGGGTGGTGCGTCAGTGAAGCTCATTTGTGCGATAAAGCAGGTGACTTAATTTATTAAAACTGTCATTATAATATTGTCATGGTAACAACACACATCAACAATCGACTGCTGAGATCAAAGCTGTAACAATGACAACTATAAACAACTGAGGTTCTTTATGAAAAAAACACTATTGGGGAAAATAATTTCTTTCAGATGTCTAAAATGTTGATAATATTTTCAAAATGCCATATTAAATTGTACAAATCAAGAAAAGAACCACCACCTGTACAATTTTTAAATAAACCACTCCTTTCCACCACCAAAATAGACTATCCCACAGTAACTAATAATCCTAATTCTAACTGCATACAACTCGTATCCACCACCAATATAAAGACTATACCACACTAATCTAACATTGACAATTCCAGCAACATATACCATGTATTACTCCAACCCACCACTAAAATAAAGATTGTCCTATGACACCCTCTTAATGGCAATTCTAACGGCAAATCCACCACCAAAAAAAAAGGATTAAAACCATTTATCCTCCAGCAACATAAAAATGGCAGTTTCAATTTTGTATATTACTCAGACCCAACAACAAAATAGCGACTTTCCTACATCACCCTTATCATAACTTTCCAACTACGTTACAAGCCCACCACCAAAGCAAGGACTATTCTCCGACAACCTAATAATGGCATTTCCAACTGTGTACCCGCCACCAAAATAAAGACTACCGACCGTAAAAAAAAAACCTAAATATTTTCCGGCCACAACCTAAAAATGGCAATTAAACCTACATGTCACTCCAACCTACTGTGACTCACAAAATAAACACCACCCTTGTAATTGCAATCTTAAACGATCTTCATAGTGGCAATGCATCACTTCAAACCACCACCAAACTAAAGACTATCCTACATTATCCCAATTATTAAAATCTCAATTCTGCCCGCCACCACACTAAGGAAGCCTCTACAGCCCACACCCCTAACCTTCTCTTTTTGTCTTTCCTGATAGGCCGTGACCGAACGGTGTTTGGCTTTCGCGGCCCACCATACCAATCCTCATCGGTCGGTGGGTCCAGGCTGTACGGTTTCTCTGCGCGGTTTGAACTACGTGTGTGGATGGGAATACAGCTTTGTAGGCTAGGTTAGTAAAAGGCAGACAAAATAAACAAAAGGACAAACAAAAAAACATTTTAAAGCAGGGTTAGTCGATGCAACGTCATGACAAGACTGTAACACCACAATTACATGAATAAACTTATCATCGAAAATTGAAGTTGAACTGTTTTACGCAATCAAGCATGCATTGCGTAGTGCTGAAAATGTTCCCAACATGCACGCTTTTGCTCGAAATGTGTTCGAAATACAACGCAGCTGATGCGTGTTATGCAAGTTGACGCTCAGAATGCCGATGCACGTGGCTGGTCTGTAGAGTATGACGTCATCTGAGAGAGACCTTTAGTCTACTTCCAAATAATGCTTGGTGTAAGTATTCTTGTCTGTTCATTATGTTTATTGATTTTTTAGTTTGAAACACTGATTAAACTTTTCACATATCACAAACATGATGAAACAGTCAAACAAATACTCAGTCCCCTACATGTATTTCGTCTGTGAGAGATCTTGATGTGCATGTTTGTAAAACAAATCTAGATTACATGTCCATATCTTGGAAGTTGGCACAAAGCAGTACAATGGGAAGGATAGCTGAAGAAACTACACCCATTTGGACTACAGGTGCCTGACCCAAAGCGTGCCCAACATCACTATGGTAACATTTGTCATAATATTGCGCAGTGGCCTAAGTCCCCTCTCTGGAAGCAAAAGCAAAGCGAAAATTTTATGTCAAGCAACATTTGCTGCGAAGAAATGGAAAAAAAGTGTTCATCTGCAAATATTCAGCACGAAAACTTGATGCAATGTCACCAAGTCGTGTTCAAACTTAATAAAAACCATGTGTTGTTAACCATTGGCACATTCATCGTCACATTCCAAGACATTTATCCCATGTACCCTCCACGGTTGCGCACAATCCCAGCCACTTACATCCTCAGACTGAACAAAGCTTGAAAAATTGTAACTTGCAGAATTTGCAAATGTAGCTTGGTAAATGTCTTACATGATCCTTCACAATCATCCCTTTCACAAGGACAAAAACTAATGTACGTACTTTGTATTGTTGAGAGCCATGCCGTTGCTCTTGTCCTGTCTGCTGCCCTCAAGGTTTGACGGAATGCTCAATGCTGAAAAAAAAATAATTAAATAAAATTACGAACCAGAAATTACTTCCGATTGCCGAGTACAACTCAAACGTGTTTTGCTAAGAATCATCCAGTTGAAACTAGCATTTCATCATAACATGCTGAATTCCAAGCGCCTGACTAACTGACCGACCAATCAACTGACCAGCGAGCGAGCCACCTAGCCAGCCAGCCAGACAAGCGACTGACCAACCAAAAATTCATCCAACCGTCAAGCCATCTTATTTGTAAGAAAACTGAGTCATAATGTACTTCTCATGCATCCAAAACATCACGTTCATTCTACAAGCCACAATATCATTCTGAACCAAAAAGCATCTGTCAATAGTAAACAATTAAAATAAACATGCTTTAGCGAATACGTGCTTGCATCACTCAAAATGCTACTCAAAATGCTGAATTATTGAAAATCAAATTCAGTACACATTTAATCAAACTAAAAATACAAAGAGCAGGCTAGATGGTTGCAGAAATCTTGCAGGTGATTGGTCAGGCGACGTCATGTGATACTGTAAAAAGAAATGCACAGGCTTACAACGCAGGGTGTTAATAATAATCAAAAGGGTTACATTGAAGCTGTACAAGTGATACAATGGTGACCAGCAGCTAGATACCGATTGGCTGGGTGTGATCATGTGACTAGGCAGTGCAGCTGTGATTGGCTACTAAGTAAAACAATGTCATTTAAAACAATTGCAGCAAATTAAAAAAAAAGGATCGCTGTGAAGAATAGTCTTGTGTCGCACAAGATACTTGTGACTGAAATTAAATACGACAATTTCACTGCATTTGTTATTTTACATTTCTTTTTTAGTTAATCAGTAAAATATTTCTTTTCTACATTGAAAAAAAATTACAATTCTGTCTCCCTGTATGATTGAACAAGTGCGGTAAAAACAGTTGTACCTTTTCAATGTTTTATTTTTTTTTAAATCTACTTTCTGTTAGCAAAGTATTTAGCTTTTACGCACAACAAAGTACTAGCAATGATTCCAGTCAAAATAAAAAAAATAAAAATTCTTACAGCTACCAAGTCTCTTCTTTACATTATCAATGTAAAATTTGATAATGTAAAAGTTGTAAACAAAATAATAAAATGATAAACATACAGGGGAACAAGTATATAGGATGGGGAACAGTAAATAAGGGGAACAGCACGGTGATAGCAGCTTTCAGTTGGCGGTGATGAATGGCCATTTCTCAACTTGATTTGTTTGCGGGATAGGCAATATTTTCCCTTATTGATCCCAAATGGGGATCAGGTTGGCGTAACGGTACTTCCCAACATGTGGATTGGGTTTTCAGTCCCTGCCTGATTCCGTGGGTTTCCCCTAGAATATCATTCTGGGGGTTTCCTCCCACCACTAAAACTGTTCCGTCAACATCTTCTACCGAGGGACCCCATTGGAAACAAGTCGAAAGACTTTCGTGGAATATCCCAGCCAAATGCCGAATAATCACAAAACAAACCAAAGCTAGATCATGAAAATGTATGAGTTATCATAAACCTTACGCATGTTCACATTGTCAATGTTACACACACTTGTGCTGTCATCTATTGAAACTCAACTAAACAGTGATAGTGCTGGAAATATTTGTTACAAAGATACATACATGTACAGCACCGTATTTCAAAAAAACCTTGGCTGGTGGAAACTGTACGAATTCACAGTTTACGCCATAATGTTTAATAGACGATACTTCTAGTATGAATTGCATAGTACAATCATCACAATGCATGTGCATGGGAGAGTATGCTCAGACTTTGGATGTAACTACAATTCGGGCGATTCACAATGCAGTGCGCCACCAAGAGTTTGCCATGGAGAGTTCATTTTTCCCAGTTCATTTTGGGAGATGGTTAACAAATTTCGCAGCGCGGGACATTTGAAATTGTTAGCTTTTCCAGCCAAAAAGTTCGTAAGCATATGATTCGAGTATCTGTTTGCCCTTTTCTTTTCGTTTTATCAATATGAAGTTTTTTTGTAAGGCGGCAGAACGCTTTGCCCCAATCTATAACAAATTAGCTCAAGTTTCCTACTGACACTCGTTCAAATGGGCCATGTTTTGTCGACCGTAAACTTGGAAAAACGAACTCTCCGTGGCAAACTCTTGGTGGCGCACTGCATTATGAATCGCCCGAATAATACAACTGGGTGCAGTTAAGACTTCAACTCAATTTAGTGGCTCCTCTAACCATGAGTAAAGAGACCTGCTAACTACAGCGAAAGAAATTCCACGCTCACAATTAGCGTGTTTCATGATTTAGCAAGGAATATTGGCTTAAATTCGCATGCATGTACATCCCGTAACTAAAGGTTTCCATGCTTACAGGGTTAGCGCAGAATTTCAGTGTTAGTACTGTGGCCACAAAATGGTGATCAAAAATGCGGATTTTCATGGTTAGCAAAGCCACGAAATTGGGCCCAGTTCTGAGTTTCGGGAAAAACCAGCTCAAAAAAGTTGACTTGAACTTGATGACAACACAAAATGGATCAAATTGGCTTGAGTTTAGACTTGACAATCTCAACAACACACTTTTTTAGGTCATGGTATTAGACTCATATCCAGGCTAAGTCCATGTTTTATTCCAAATCAAGCATGTATTCAAGCCATAGCTCAAGTTAGTTTAGACTTGAAAACAGGTTATTGATTTTTTTGTATGCTTTTGTGTTTTTATTCAAATCAATTTCAAGTCAATTTTTTTTTAAATCTGTTTTGACCCATTTAGTTCCAGACTCGACAACATTGCTAAGCAGTGATACTCATGAATATTCAAATTAAACAGGTGACAAGAATCCAAACTGAGGTTTGGTTGATTAGCATACTAGAACAGTGTGCCGCTGTGCACACCCACTCATGAATATTCAGTGATCCCCTTACCAGTATCTTGATTACTTATAACCTCATGTTCCTTGAGTATCTTCTCGTCCGTGGTGCGTGTTGTTAGAGCACTGCTTATGTCAGCCACTTTGGGGTTAAATTTACGCACAGTAAAACCAAGCACATAGGAATGAAAATGTTAATAGTTGTTCGTGTCTCGGGGTGAGTTAATGATGCAGGGTCGGCGGGATTGAACTTTGACCTGTACTCACAGGCGAAAACTGTTGATACTGTTTGAATGGTGGAGAGAGATCTCAAACGAGCTATTGGGTCAAATGAACAAAGAGACAAACTTTACTGTCTAACATTTGACGACAGGTTACTATGACAATGGAGAATAACTGGAAGGCTGTTCCTCTACATACATGACACTGCCAAAACTTACTTCAAACTGCTCTTCATTTAAGGATTTGAACAACTTCTAAAAACAATTTAAAAAAACAATTAAAAAAAATACCAAAGAATTATGTGAGGTGTTCTTTTCTGCCCAAATATTCTATGTTGCAGACCTGTACATCCAAGACAACAGAGGATATCTCTGGGAAATTGACTTCCACAGTTCCTGGTTTGAGTGCAATACAGTGACTGTTCACTTCTATGTTTTGAATTCAAATGTTTGAAGGTGCCTCCAAAAAAATTTGCTGTGCAAAGTGTAAGATTACCTGAAAAAGGATCATAAAGGTGCAGATTACATGTATTATTACTTGTGTGAATTATTTTTTTAAAAATTGTGCCAATCTTTTGCTGAATAGCTATGAAACATCAAAACAGGACTGAATTAACGCACAAATACATGAACTGTTTAAATTACACATTGGCCAAAATGGACATTTGTTTTTCTTCAGATCCTTATGCGCTGACATTATTTCATTTTGGCCGTCAAAAAAAACCCTGGTCATACAAGCCAAGTGGACTGATTGTCCAAATGACCACCTAAAAGGCTGAAATGTAGAATAAAGTTAACATAAATGACACGACAGAAAAATTACTTAAAATTTCATTCTCAAATTTTTGAAAGTACAGAACGGAATGAAGGTTGGAATGGAATAAAAGTGGAAAAAGGAAATCATGCAGGGGAAAGAAATGGACATGCAAATTTTACAAGTGAAAAGGAGCAAGAAAGTAAGAGAAACCTGAGAACTTATGGTGTTTGCGTTTCCGAGAACACGGCAGGAGACGCCTCAGGCCGTGACGATTGCTGCGTCGACCTAAATAGTCCGCTATATAGAGGGAATAAGAAAGTAGCCCAGGAAACCGATGAAGACAGAGTACCAACACCAGGATGACAAATGGTAAACCATTTACCATGTCACATGTGGGTACAATGACATCGTAAGCAGTAAACCGTTTACCAATGGTAAGGACCAAGAAAGAACAGGTTTAATGGTTTACCATGGTACATGGGGTACAATGGCAGTTTATGATAATGCAGGTAGGTAAACCGTTTAGGTTTAAGTAATGAGGTAAGGTTTAAGTAATGAGGGGTTTAATGGTATACCGTGATCAGATAATAACCCCATTTATGCCGGTATATGAAGGTTCACAGTTCATGACAAGAGGGTAAACCGTTTACCAATGGTAAGGACTATGAAATGAGGGTTTAACGGTTTACCATGGTCCCACAAACAAAAGTGTCCCAAATAAATTAAGGCTCATGCAGGGATAAATCATGTTAAACTGGTTACCTATGGTAAAGTCTGATGAGGGTTTAATGGTTTACCAGGGTCAGATAATAAAACCATATGGATGTTGATACGTACATGCATATGTGATGGTAAACTGTTTACCAAAGTAAGCTCCATGGTTTACTAATTATTAAGGTAACATAATAAATCCTCTACTCTGATAAATAAAGGTTCAAGGTAAACCAGTCCTTGGTGCTTAGTGTCCAAAGTAGAGAAAGCTCAACAACAAAATCTATAAAAACTCATTCTTGACTATTTGGAGGACAATCAGTAAACGTTTTCTCAGAATTTTAGTGCCCGCAAAAGCAACATGAATAAAATATCCTCTATCTACAATTATTTCTAAAGAACTGTCCACAATGGACCAGATGAAAACATTTCCAATGCTTAAAGAACAGAAGGCCCTACTAAGTTGCTACATTTTGGCATAAATAAAATTTAACGAGAATTGGAATAGTTACCATTATCGCAGTCGCACTGTTTTATCTTCTCAACAGCTATGACATCATCGTGACACACCTTGCAGTAGTAGTAGGCCCTGAGCAGAGAGGCACACAAAATGAAAATGTTACAATCTACACTGCGCTACTATGATGAGAATTGGTCTCTAATGACAATCTCTGTTTGTTTTCAAGAATAAATTTTATGGATCACAGAATTATTACGGCAGAAAGGTGATGGGATTGTGCCTTTGACGATACAAGCATGGCATGTGGCACACAGTCAGAGTATGTCATGAGAAAGATATTTGGCTATTGGGCCGTCGCAGATTTGTTCTTAAAAAAAATATGGGTAGAACAACAAGCGATGTCAGCCATTTTGAAAATTTTGAAAATTGCTTGTTATTCTACCTACATTTTTTTCAAAGGACAAATCTGTGATGGCCCTATAGCCAAATATCTATCTTAAGACACACTCTGACTGTGTGCTAAATGCCATGCTTGTATCATCAAAGGCACAATCCCCCCAAATGTCTCCCCTATCTGCCCCACTAAATTAGACAACAGTCATTCCAGACATTTAGACGCAAGTCTGAATATTTAACTTAGAGATAATTTCTGTGGCTGTCTCCGCTCTTTTCTTACGAGAAACTTGTAAAGTATATATATTTTTAGCTCTCACCGTTTGACCTCCTGAGCTGAGGGAGCTACAAAAAAGCCTAGCGTCCCTTCGTGGATCTTGATATGTGGACCAGGATTGATTGCAATTCTAGAGAAACAAAAAAAATAAAAATGAATAATCATAATTTTAAAAACACATTTAGTTTCTGAAATGGTCAATGAAATACATACAATTAGTCTTTCAAGGCGCTGCTTTAGAGCCTTAGTTGACCGCAACTCAGATGACTCCAGTTCCTCAGCTAATCTGGTGCATCATAATGGAGTGCAAATCTTGAAATATCTTTTGGATTTAAGGGTTGTATTAATTTATTTAACAATGATGGTCACTATTATTACAAATAATGCTTTGTCACAAGTGTCACTTGACCAATTCAAATGCCCATAGATGTTGTTTCCCATTTATACAACTGACATTTATTATTTTTTTGCCCTCTTCTTTTCTTATTCTACTCACATGCTTTCAACTGTGTCCATGTTGGACTCCACTGCTATCAGCAATAGCTTCAATTTCTGAAAGCACACCCTGAAAAGGAGAAAAACAGGCAGTTATTTTTCATAAAAATCAGGCATCACTAGGATCTCAATACTCAAATACAATTATGTTAAGAACAATCGTCCTTTTTCCTTTTTTTCCAGATACAGACATTTCTCTATTGTTACATATATAGCTTTGTATTCCATTTCATGTTTCAAAGATAATACAAAGTTTTAGATGAAATATCAAAAAGAAAATAAATACAAAACTGCAAACAGATAATAAGTAAACAGAACATCTTTTTGCTAAGTTGATAGTTTCTTTGCTTAGAAACTGTCTGCTCAGCCTCCCCAAGAAATTGGCCATCAGGAATGTAGACAAACTACAAAAACGCTTATTTCAGAATTTTTCCAAATATGTTATCAATTAAGAATGCAAGTTTTGTAACATGCACCTCTGCCTAACAGAATTTGTCATAAACGATTTGATTGGTTCATTGGATCAAAAAACAGGTTACCAGCTAAAAAGCAGTTGGATGTCTATAGCCTGCAACTGGTTCCCAGCAGATATTTTCGCTCAGCATATAATTACATAGAAGCTTAGTAAAGATGAATGTGAAGATTTTGCACTTACTGAGCCACCTCGGGGAAAGACAGTCCAGTGAAAGATTTGGAGAGGTATTCTGTATACATCTCGTTTCCGCAGCCTTGTAAGTAGTGCGTCTGCCAAGACACTTTACGACCCTGGTTACAGGTGTGGGGGAGAAAGTTATACATTCATGATTTCATCAGGTTTCATTGCAAGCCCTTCATGGTAATTTTTCTTTTTTAGAGGAAAAGCCAGAACCTGGGCCCAATTTCTTGGCTCTAAACCACAAAATTCTGCGCTTACGACCACAAATTTTGTGATAAATGCGCTAGCAGAACAATTCTGTGCTAAACCGTAAGCACAGAATCCTCTTATAGTTACAGGATATACGCATGCGCAGAAGCAAAAATTCCTCGTTAACGCATGAAATACGCTTAGCGTAAGCAAGGAATTTTCTGCTATAGTAAGCAGGGATTGTTCGGTAACGGTAAGCAGAGCCAAGTAATTGGGCTCAGTTTGCTAATAAATTCAATTTGAATAAACCAATAAGAATGTAAGAAATACTTCCAGGTATTGCAATGCACTGCATGTACTTCTGCCTAAATGTTTGAGCGCATGCGTACACAAAATTTTACTAATGAGCAAACTTGTCTTATTTCATGTATTTCTGATGCTTCTGGCTTTTCAACTATTTGAAAAGGAAAACAAATTACAAAATTTGATTAATTGGTGACAGGTTATAAGAGTCGGATGTTAACATAAATAACGAAAAAGTTAATCTGCTAGGTTATAGTGCTGAAAATAAAAACAATGTACTTTAATTTGTAGAGAAAAAAAGAAGCAAATTTAGTTAGCATGAAAACTCCCACTACTTCAAATATTAAACTTTCCAAGTAAATTAAAAGGAAAGGAATATATCACCATTACAAAAATAAAAGCTGTACAGTTTACATATTATATTTGCAGTATTAATTAGCATCAAGAGGAAGAAAAACAATGTCAATTTCCAAAATGGTTAGCATGTGAACAGTTTATTATAAATAAACAATTAATAATACATGTATCTCACAAGACAAAGAATTCTACACGATTCACGAGTGGAAGGAAAAAGGAGCGAATGTATAAACGAAAACAAAGCAAATCTACATTACAGAGGGGAAAATTAAGGGGTTAAATCAACTGGTTTATCATAGTGGTGTGCATTTACAAGTAGTGCTGGTACCCTGGTAGTGGGTACCCTAATGAAGTAAAACACTGGTACCCGGGTACCCGTAAAAGGAATCCAACCCCAAAATTAAAAAATCCCGGACGTTGTCTGAAGGGCTTTATAGCTTTACCGTGTAAACTGCGGCTTTCGGGAGTGTCATTCATTGCACGTTAAAATGCACTTAAACTTGAAATCTGTGTTAGTTTTCGATGTAGGCCTACATGTAGAATGGTTTTCATTTTGAAAATTCCCACAAATGGCATTTAAAACCTTTCTTTTTCATTGTCTGAGAGGGTACTAAGTAATTTGTAAAGTTGGTTACAGGTACCTGATCCCATAATCTTGAACCGGTTCCTGACATCAGCAGTCGGGTACCCAGTTCCGATGCACTCCCCCCCCCCCCCCCTTTAATTTGTCAGCCCAAATTTTATACTGTTGATCCATGCATTCTAATTGACATGGCAGTTAAATTAAAAAAAAAATATCTGGCTAAGCAGTTTTTGCCTTTAATTTCACCCTCTTTACTACCTGGACCACGGAAAAGCAGCTACAATGGGCAGAAAATGGCACAGATGTTTAATGCTTCAGAATCATAACAAGTTAACTGTTAATTACCAGTTTTGAACCAGTGTCTCCATAAATCAACCAACCTGGCACAAAAGACAACATCAACTTGTTCCCTTGGAACTAAAGACAGACCTTTTTGTGGCCAGTTTTCTCCCCCAAAAAAGGTGAAATGAAAAAAAGAATTTTGATTTTTTTTTTCTTCTTTCACATGGAGAAGACAAATGAAGTTCAGATGGAAAAAATGACAATCATGTACAACTTTGTACAACAAATGAGGACGAAAGCCAACTTGACGATCAAGCATGAGTAAATAATTTAATTGAGAACACTGAAGAATAACATGAAGCAGCTACAAGCCAATGTGTAGGGATTGAGGAATGAAGGTGAAAAAGCTGTAAGTGGGAAGTAGAAAATAGTTGGCACGTGCATGTAAAGAGATGAGAACTATTATTTACCGCAAGAACCACAGATAAGATATGGTAGTAATAGTATATTCAAATGTAGAAGTAAACTAAAGATTGCTGTGAAAATATGGATTCAATGTTGTTTTCTTTTAATAAATCAGTCTTACTGTTCTGGTACATCTTTGACTCAGTTTACCTACAAACTTTTCGGGAATGGGGGTTGTGTTGGGGGGGGGGGGTGTGTGTGATGAAGTGGGAGGGGTGAAGTGGCTTGCCCCTCATCCCCTGTAGTATGGCGCATGGTGTGATAGTGCATATGGCAAACAGGGTAACGCTGGTGTACACGCTTGTGTGGCATGAAAACAGTGAATCGGGAATCAATCTGCGGGATTGTGTTATTTCAGTGTCACTGGATGAGTTCACCATCGAGGTCAAAGGTCACATTCAACACACCTGATAGGTAGCCGCTCCGACCGAGAGAAAACCTTCACTTTCATTCTGAGGGGTCAAAGGTTGGGGTTCAGAGGTCAGAGGTTGGAGTTCATAGGGACAGGAGATATACAGGGACACACGGGAAAGTACAGGATTGGGTGCGGACAAAAAAACAAAGAAAACATTTGAAAGACAGATAGAGAAAACAATCAAAAGAGATTTTTGAGCAGAAATTGATAATAAAAACAATTCATGCTGACATTTAGAAGAAAGTTCCCTCCAGGAAAAATGAAGACAATTGGTTGTATCAGAACTTACATAAATACAAGATAAATCAAATCATACATGTACGTCATGCCAATTTTTTTTTTTTTTTAATCAGCTTTGTTCATACAATAAAGAATATACAAACTAAACAAATTTGGTACTAAAATTGGCACATGTTGTATGCTGTTGAAATATTGCATTAGTAGACAACTGCCTGGACTAAAAGGCAATTATATAAAAAAAAACAAGGTATGTAAATGTCATTGTAAATCATGCAAATAAAACATCTTCACTTCTCAAAAACAGAAAAACAATTCACAAAACTGAATTCTCAACATATTGCAAGCCAACTACAACTAACGATTTTTTTTTTTAAAAGCGACATTAAAAAATAAATATAACATTGAAATTTGGCAAAATATGCATCGCAGCAACCTTCGTTCAAGCACACTCTTAAGAATTACCTCCAAATTGTCACGAATTCTCTAAAAAGTGGGTTAATGCCAGAAAACCTAATTCGGCGAGGGCAGACGGATTTTCAGTCCATTTTTCTAGAGTTCCTAAATATTTCTGAGCTTCTATTTTCGTCAGATTGCCTTAATGGGAACAGCAAGGTCATCTAAACAAAAGGTATTGATTCATACTTGTCGTGTGACCAATCTGCAAGTACAATGTACAGTTAATCCTTGGTTCTTTATTTTCGGGACACAAAGGGAAAAATGTGATCACCACGGACAAATTCTGTTGTTTGACATTTGGAGGTAATCTTGGCGTACAATATAGGCCGTTCCAGTCAAGATTTCGTGGCATTCACATATTTTTTTTTGTTTTATAACCGAGAGACCTTTTTTTACAAGCATCTCCATGATTTTGGATCAGAGAGAACGTTTCATGCATACTGCTAATTTTGAAATATATTACAAGTGTGCAACCAATGTGATGCACAGAAAAAAAGTATAAACCAATCGGCTGGTTAGAACAAGCGATCGCTGTACACTCAGAAGTGCCCCAGTAACGGCGGAGGCCTTGTGCCAGCCATTGTACAAAATAACGGTAAAAGTGAAGTTTGGGGCCCTGTTCCATTTAAGAGAACGAAAATACACTTGTATGTTTTGGCATTTACCAAAATAGTTTGCGACGATACCAGCCAGAAAAGTCATTTTATGTTATTTAGTTTGCTAAGATACCACGCTGAATATCAGCAGGCTTAAGTTTGTAGAAAGGGGGCAGGGTTTTGATTAATGAGGAAAAATATGGGGTAAAACAATGACAGCGTTTGAACTGCTGTGACTCGTGCGTCTCTAAACTGTTAAAACAGGCAAGAAAATTGCATTTTCTTCCAAAGTAGGCTAAATGATCAAAATTACAAAAACCTAGAGTTAATGTAAATTAAAATAAAGTCTGCTTTGAGCTGCAAAAGTTATTTTGGAAAAATTTGAGTTATTTGCAAAAGTCATTTTTGAACGGAACTAGTAAATAACAGAGGTGACCTAAACTCACTTTTACCCGAATAACTGCCCCGTGAAGGCTATTCTGAACAATGGCTAGAGCACAATGCTTCCGTCGCTTTTGGGACACTTCTGAGCAAGCAACGATCAAACGCTGGGGCTGGTCTCCAGTTTGTAATGTTACGCCAGAATTCAGGCAGAGTGGGCGTCGTCAATTTGGAACAGCAATCTTGACTGGAACGGCTATTATTTCATGCACTTTATGGTATTAGAAAGCATGTCATGCAAAATCAGGCCAGCCTCTTTTCACAGATACGAGTGTACATACAGCAGGGTCAGATTCATTGGACGAGACTTGGTAAACATTGGTGTGACTAACACCCTGATTGAAGGCGGCTCGCTTAATCTGTGGACAAAAGCAAGACTACATGTACATGCACACGGGACACAGACAAAATGCGGATAATCTCCATCAGCAGCGTACATTTCCTTTCCCTGCTGGGAAGGCAACAGACTCGCTGTGGAGGTGTGGCGATCCCCCGACAGCAGCATATGAGTCTGGCCCAATCGCTAACGAAAGAGAGATGGGCACTCCGTTCCTGTTAACACAGGTTCGTCCACTTTACTGGCCCATTGTGTACACCACATGCATGACAAGACAAACGGTGGATAGCCATTCATTGTTGTTGTACATTTTTATCCTTATTTCACTATTTACATGCAATTACAATCAAGCACGACTGACGAATTGAACAAGCTACATAAAAAAAACAGATAAATATCTCATTCACATACAATGACATGGGCCTCATGCACAAGTTGGCCATTTTTGTTGTGTTTCCTGACTGTATTTCATAAATTGTGAACTGTTGAGTGGGGTGGTGCCAGACTATTTATTCACTATAGCCTCACTTTTATTATCTTTCAAATGTGGCTTAAAATATTAGAGTATGTTTAATCATAAATTTTAAATGATTCATCAGAGCAGATTGGTATTGATCTGTACCGTCACTGCATTCGTTTCTCAACACAAGCTTCAAAAATGAAGATTTTATCTCACTCGCAATCCAATATGGCCGACTCGTGAATAAGGCCCATACTAATAATAAACATGCACACGGCACATCATCCATGTAAACATTCTAAAAAAAAATTGCAAAGCACACTGTGAAAGCACAGCACAGTTTTTGTTTTCACGCCACAAAGAGGGCCTCGTGTCAAGTCCATCACGAGTCCATCGTAAATCCAGCTACAAGTACAGTGTAAATCGCATGTCATTTCAAAAATTTGGTCTAAAATCACTAGGGATGAACAATAGCAAAGGAAGATCTTCGTCACAGTTCATTTGAATAGCTTGTGACATGACTTGGGACTGGAAGACCTTTGATTGGTTTGTGACGGACTTGTGAGATCTTGCAATGGACTCGACAAAAATCAAAAATCTGAAATGAAACACTGGCCTTAACACTGCAAAACTAGGTAGCCACATTGCCTGTAACTTGTCCCAAAACTCTAGCAAGCTGACATCAAGAGATATTCGTAAGGGTGACCATGTGAGATTCACAAAATTTTAGGGGGAATTTTTCGCAGCTTACCTCGCTGTTGGAGCGCATGGCAAAGAGGTTGGCCATGATTGTGGAGAAGCCGGGCGCTAGGCAAGCCTGGGCAATGAAGCCCAGCTTCAGCTCCGCGATGCAGATGACGTCATCTCCGTCCCGCCAGTTCCAACTGGGAATGTTCAGGAGATGGGCCTAGGAATAAGGAAGTTGGTGGATTTCAAAATGAGATAACTACAAACGGATATGAGTACCATTGGATCTGTGCAAGTTGTGGTCCTTCAAAATTAAGCCTGTGAAAATCACTCCTATGGGAGGGACACTTGCACGTATTGGTGTCGTACGCCTGCAAGCCTGAATATTCGTGTGTATAAATTACTCAAATAGATGTAGGCACACCAGAAATTCAAGCTATGTATTGAGGTCTAAGGTGGGCCTCGGGTTGACCTGTGATATGTTTGTGTCGCGACAGAACTAGCCTTGGTCAAGGCATTCATTGATAGTGTCCATGATGGTGTCTTGCCACTAAAAACATAAGAACAAGCTGCACGCTACGCACTGTACGAAGCACTATCAACGAGCACCTTGACCAAGGCTAGTTCTGTCGCGGCGCAAGCAAATCGCAGATCTACGTGAGGCTGGCCTTATGCACTCTGGAGTCTGAGGAAAAGTACAGTTAAGTATGACAATAAGTTGGAGACTGTTGTGCTGCCGAGGCGAATGTCTTAAACTTCATCTGTCTTACCTTATTATGGTAATTCATAAGTTGTACAATGACCCTGCATTTGGAGTGATAGTTCTTGACCGAGATGACCCTCATGATGTTACCGGCATCCTCAGCGTCCGGATCCAGGTTGTACTTGTCGCATAGTACTAGACATGCATCAGCCTCTTTCAACTAAAGCAAAAAGACAACAATCTTGTATGTGTGCTTGGGAGGCATTATTTTCAGTATAGGGCCTTGCCCTGGTACATGTAATTTTAAAAGCACTATATACTCAGTTTTGTCTGAAAGCTTGCCAGAAAAAAAATCACACGCATGCTAAGGTGGGAATCGAACCCACGACATCCTGTTTTCTAGTGCTTCAAAATTCTTTTCACAAGCTTCGAACAGCAGTGAGAAAAAAAATCAAAACTTTCTTAAGAAGGACTGGAACTCACGACCTTCAGCTTTCTACTGCTTGTGAATTTTTATTCTCACAAAATTTCCAATTATACAAAAAAATATTAGAAAACAAAACAAAAGAGAAGGAAACAGACAAGAGAAGCAGACAACCAAGATCACTTTTAAAGAATTCACAGGGTGCTGTCATGTCTATTATTTTTGTTGTGATGAGTACGTTCTTGAGCTCTAATGACAAGAGAACAGTACTCTGGTCGGTACCAGTACACCTCCCTTCGGCTGCACAGAGTCTACGTGCATAAAACATGGGAAGTCCACATTTGTATTCTCGGCTCATTAATTCCCTGCTTGACTTGTTAAAATGAGCTTGGATCTTGTATCGACCCAGGGGGAAAACATACATCGTGACTGGCAAATTGACAGACTAGAAAATGAGAGAAAGATTGCGACAACGCGCTGCCATCAGTTCCGCATGAGCGACACGTCTGATTTGATTTCACGCATCGCGGCACGAGTTGATCCAGGAGTTTGTGACCAGAATTTGCAAAGACATGTGATTATACGAAGTGGAATCCCGAGGCAAGCCCTGGCCTAGATATTTTTTTTTAATTCTGAAGCTTTCCCAACTTTCTGTTAAATAAACAAAACAAAACAAAAGTAACGAAAAAGTCATTTGGCAATCTTACCCGGACTTTTTCCAGGTCCACTGAGTTGAGGACCGAACCTTGGAAGAATTCAAGCTGCGTGAAATGTCTCTTGAATAAAGCCTGCAGCTCCAGGTCTGGCTCTGAACTGATTGAAGAATGAAAACAGGAATATTTAGTCAAAATAATAAATTGCTAAATAAAGTGCACATACCGCTACCCGGCAAATGGGTACTGACAGTGCAGTACATCACTACTACACTCGCTCATCAGGCCCGTGAAAATATTTTAAAGACAATCTCAGCTCCTTGGGGAGTATACAGCTGCCATATCGGCACGAATTGCTAAATCAGACACACAACTATCTCGGCCCTCATAGGTACCCATGTCACTAATAGGTGGGGAGAAGCAAGCTGTGACAAAGTGCCTTGCCCAAGGACACACACACACCACAACCCCAGTCTGGACTCCAACCCACAATCTGCCGAATTACCCACAACATCTTGAGTTCAATGCACCAGACCAAAAGGCCATGGCACTTCTTTCGTATAAATAAAAACCTGATTCCGTATAAAAAACATGAAACTATGCAATATCGTTTTAATATTAAGGTCAACATTTTAGATTGAAATATACTCTGAGTTTGCTGAAAGCCCAGTTCCTTTAGATGTCTGTTAGCTAGAAACTTGTATGAAAATATAAATAAAATTCAAGATTGCTTACTTATCCAGAAGGACGATTTCAACGTTGACATCATCTCTGTCCTTGTGGAGAAAGTCTTTCAGAAAGTTTGCCACGCTGTCGTACGTGATGTGTCCACACAAGATGATGTGCCTTGATGACAAAAATAAATACATAAATTGACCAAATGTAACTGGCTGGTGGTTTAATAAAAATTATTTAAATAAATAGATTACATAATGGCGCACGTTGCAACGCATTACAACATTCCGCTCAGAGAAATATCTTTGTAACCCACAAATCCGTAGCTAATGTGTAATCTGGAGCTGTGTTTATTTCTACAATCCAGCACTAATGCCAACCGTCGTTTAGTTTTTACAACTGGGGCTGTTACAAACAAATTACTTCAACAAATATTTAAAGTAGGGTAACTCTAAACCAGGGTTCACAAACATTGTCACTCAGATCCATAAAGTGGTAGACATCCATGCCTATGTGGCTGGAATTATGAGCTTATACATGTACTTGTACACAGTTTTAAGGTACTGGCAATAGATTTTATTCATGAGTCGGCCATATTCAATTGAAAGCAAGGAAACGTCTTCATTTCTGGAACTTGCGAGTAGAGTTAAAAGCAATGAAATAAAAGTTTGTTACAAATTAATACCAGTTTCTGTTCTGATGAATAATTAAAAAAAATTGTGATTAAACATACCCTAATGTTTTAAGCCATATTTAAAAAAAAATTATAATTGAAAGTGACTAGTGAGGCTTGGCATGCACTACAATAAAAAAAAAATAGTCTGGTACCATACCTTTCAACAGTTTACAATTTATAAAATAGATTCAGGGAACACGATCAAAAATGGCGTCCTTGTGGATAAGGTCTATTTGCACATTATCACTTGAACTTGAAGGATTACATGTAGTTCTGCAATGTATGTACAGCACATTAGAGTGTGTGTACACAGGGCTCAAACAAAGTGGCATCGACCAGACCGTGTGTTGATAATTAACCAAAACAGTTATCCTAACATTGATCCAAAATTATACAGACTGCCTGTACAAGTACCTCCTTGACAGTTACAAAAAGAGAGATATTTTTAACGCAGTGCTGCCATATGGTAGGTGGTCATGTGAAGACGCAGTAGGTTTGTGCACTTCCAGAATAAAATTTTTGTGCGTTTCTCCCCAAACGTGGGTGAAGATATGCATGCATGTAATGTATCCCACAAACGGAAATCTCACAAGTGGGTCAAGAGGCGGACTCTACCGTTCATGCATAAATCTAGGCTCCTGGGGTTCACTTTTTTCCTGTCCCTGTTACATCTGACATGTACGTTTATGTGAATTCTGGAAGCATTCCTTAAAAGCAGGGTAGATCATTCGTCAATTGTACATTTTTGTTTGTTTGACAATTTGAAGCAACAAAAGTGCTGAAAATCCAAAGACGGGTGCTTAACAGCTAACCTGATGAAGTTTTTGCTCTGCGAATGCTGTATATTCCGAGAAAACAATATTTTAGGAACTCAATTTTAATTCAAAAGTTGCACAGTCATTTTTCGAATTGCCCCCTGAAATCAGTGTCTGGGATACATTTTCATTCAGCCGATTGCAGCTCCGCGATGTCACGTACTGAACTTATAATAGCAACAGCAAGCGTGTGTGTGTTGTGTCAACGCTTGCGTGCACCCATTCCCGGATTCGCTGAATTACAAACCAACTACTAACATAAATTTCCAAAGATCCGTCACTCGACGCATCTTTGGAAATAACCTGCTTTTGTTGTTTTCTTCAAAATGGCGGCATGCCAGAAAGAATAATTTCACAGAGAGTTTAGTGCTATTGCTATCTTTAAACCAAGTAAGCTTTTCAACAAAAAATTGATCAGTTACTTTTTGGATAACTGCAAATGGTCTGCTCTGCCTTTAATGCCTTTTCCCCCTACGACTACGAGTGATAAAAGCAAACTATCGGTACCTACCCAACAATAGAGAACAGTTGGATCTCAATTTTTAATGATACTTGAGAGGCAAATTACTCATTTCGAGGTACGGTAACAGGGACGGGAAATGTCACCCTCTGGACCTTCAATTGACGACCCACTCGTATTCAGTGTAGGATGAAGCCAATGGCGCCTCTGGGATTTGATAATGAAGGTAATTTGGCGGCACTGAGGAAACAAGCCCCCGGAGATGCAATCAGGGGGAAAAATCTGCTAATGAAGTTGGATCTAATGATGAACTGCTGATAGAATGGAACATAATCACCACTACACCAGTCTATAGCCTGGGATTATGTACATAACAGGTGGTATTGGCACCTTGCACTCTGTGCACGAACAAAAGATGGCGGTTTATGACAAGTTGTGAGAGCTCTGTGTGTGGTACACTCCACACTGTGGTACACACTCCATCGCAGCTACTAAGGAGTGGAATAAGATTTCGTGCTATATTGGACAAGCAACAACTCTTACTCATATTAAACCGTTTTCAAAATTCATCTTTTTAAAGCCGGTTATTGATTATTAATGTGACTTGGATGTTGAGGCTATCAGTGATGTAACTTGGGGAATGACCATGGGAAGATTTATGGGAAGATGTTAATTTTATGGGAAGATGTTAATTTTATATGGCAAGGTTTAACAGTGTTTTGTTTGTATTGGTGTATGCTTGTGTCTTTAATGTGTGATTAGGACCCTATGTGTGATTAGGACCCCAGTGTTTGGTTTGTATTGGTGTATGCTTGTGTCTTTAATGTGTGATTAGGACCCTATGTTTTTTAAAATGTTAGTTTTTGGTGAATGTACTTTAATGTGTTTTGTAGGTATCTTGTTTTCAATGATGTACAGCGCCTTGAGGTTTTAAACGTAAGGCACTTTATTAGAACTTATTATTATTATTATTATTATTATTATTACGTGTGCGCACTCACTGGCTTGCACACCCATGGCACAAATTATGTACAACTAATTTAATTCTGGATCTGCAGAAACCTGTAATGTCTTTGCATGAATGCCTGGTGCATGGCAGCAAATGCGTTCTTTTAACTCGCTCTTTGTAACCGTTGACAAGGAAGTCGCGTGCCGAGTCGATTGTCCTTGCCTACATGTACTTGACTATTACATGTAACTCCCGCAGTGCAGAGAGTTAGTCTTCCAACTCGAGAAAGGTTCTATTTACATTCAACGAACATAGCTAATATCTCTTTTTATAAAGCACCATGTATTCATGAACACTTACAACTTGTCATTATCTTCCTTACAAAGCGTCAAAATACCTGTATAATGTTGGTTGTGTTTGTGGTGGGGGAGGGGGAAAAAATACCTGAAAAATATACCAGAGAATTTTTGTCGATACACATGAGTGACAGAAAGGAAAAAAAATCATGTCTTCCCTCTATTTCATGACTATCCTTCAATACTTTATTATCAAACTTGATCAATACTAACCAGCCAGATACGGCAGATGTAGAAGGGTTTTTTCAAAAAATAAAAACGCCCCAAGGTATGGAAAAAAAGTGTGTTCTGTTTTTTTCATTATTAGTTTTAATAGGAAACCTATTTAAGGCTTAGTATTTATCCCCAGAATTTGTATTTGTATTTTGAACCAGCATACAGTATCATCAATGTTGAGTCATATTTTACGGGCTGTGTGCAATGCACCGTTACGTTTTTAGCAACAAGCTACAGACTTTCGGAAACGACCATGCCAACCAATATGCTAATTAGCATATCATATCATGCATAATTAATGATAGTATAATTCAGTAAAAGGTGGCAGAAACATCTGGCCGGCGTGTTGCCAGGCAACTCTGTTTGTTTTGTTTTTTCGTTAAGCGACTGTTTCTGGAATGCTGAGGCTTAAATTGTGAATTAAGTTATTGGAAATGTACACAAAGATGGTAAATAGCATTCACTATCTGAAGATAACAATTTGTTGTAGTTGTTGGGTATTTATTAGGCAGTTCAAAATGGCAAAAGGCCAATTTGGCAAAAACAGATAAACATTTGAACGCATTTTATACGAATTGTGCTTTCAGGTAATTGTGGTTTGAATTCTTTGTGTTTCAAAATTTTAAATTGCGTCATTTAGTTTGATTTTTTTTAAATTTAAATTATGCAGCACAATATCTCAAGATTGTGACGTGACTGACAATTGACTTATATACCTTTGCAGATACTTGTGGGGGAAAAAAGGCAGGTCAAAGATGGCCACTATGCAAAGCGTCTATTCAGAAGAAAATTCTTATTTTTTTAAAATTTCCATCTGTTTATTTCAACCATTCAATATGTTTGGCTACTCTGTCACTTACTTTCGTCCTTTCTCAGATTGGTAGGACCCCTGGTACTTCTTTCTTCTTCCCAAGATGTCAAAGCACTCTGGCAGATAGCTGGTAAAGATGGCCTATTTTGAGAAACAAAAATAGGGAAATTTAGAAAGTGAAATTTCTTTAATCTTATTTGAAGTTATCACAAAATAAGAAGTTATAACAAAATAAGAAGTTATCACTAAATGCAGTTCGGAGGTGAAGTTGAAGAATATTCACTTTTTTTCTTTGGTTGTTCAATCCATTTTTTTTGACAGTGCAAGTATTTCAGGTTTATGCAGAAACAATTATATACACATGTAATGTCTATACTTATGACAACTATTCTTGACAGGGTGTCCCCCCAAAAAGTTGTGTAAGCAGATATCCTTTAATTTCAAAAAAAAAAAAAACTACTTAAGGCCAAAAAAAAAAACAATACTCGGTCTCTGGTCAGACCAAAGTTCGCGCCACGCGATTTTTTTTTTTTTCTTCAAGCTTGGATTGTACAGACAAGGTGGGTACTATTTTGCTTTTTTTGTCCAAATTAACATTGGTGTCCTCCATAATTTGCCTTGGTGCTTTCGATCATTTGCCTTGGAGCAATTTCCCATTCCTTGGGAAATTGCACCAAGGCAAATGATAAAGGGCACCAAGGCAAATTATGGAGGACACCAATGTATAATGAGGACACAAAAAAGCAAAATAGTACCCACCTTGTCTGTACAATACAAGCTTGAAAAAAAAGATCGCCGCGCATGCTTAAAATCGACGCGCGTGCTGACCAGAGACTTATTTATTTTTTTGGCCTAACATTAGTATTTTATCTTGATGGAACACATTAATGATACTCTTGTGTATATTCAGTGAAAATGCCATGGACATCTGCTCATGCAAACCAGAGATCTAACAGATTGTAAAAGGCTATGGGTTTTTCACCCATTCCGATGGGTTAGGATTTAAGCAGTTAACTTAATTTACATCAGAGTGAAAAGGCCTATGACAATCCGATGCACTGATATCACTAACTGCGTAATTAATCCCATTGGAATGGGTGAAAAAACCCATAGCCTTTTACAATCTGTTAGATCTCTGGTTTGCATGAACGGATTTCCATGGCATTTTCACTGAAATTCATAAAAACTTTCATTCCAATGCAGAAACTTTGAAAGTTTCATTCCACATACTTTTTTTTCCAGTTTCATCAAGAAAAACATGCGTTTTTTTCAACTGCTACTCTTCAACCAATAGGACAGCTACTCACTTTTGAATGAGACTTTGAACAAAAAAAATTCACCCACAATTAGTTGTTGAAAAGAATTCCTTAACAAATTTGAGGCCTGACAATAACAGGCAGATCTTTGTATGCATTAGAGGTGAAAAAGCAAAACAAAAAAATTACCTCTAATTTTTCAAAGGTTTGTAAAAGCCCAAAATAAGAAAAAGTATGTTTTTCAAATACAAATTGAAAATTCGATAGGAAAAAAATTGAATTTGGTGAAGAGAATGTCACGAGCAACTTTAAAGTCAAAAAGATGTTATTCTTTTTCTTTCTGCTAGACCTAGTTGTGGCTGCATTAAAATTGGATGTGAATGTATTCTCCAGACCTGGCGACACGGAAATGCAATTTGGTCTTGCTATAAATAATGACAAGCTCCGCTGAATTTCTATATCCACACTATTCAACATAAATTGAGAGGCAATGGCCATAAAACTCGCCCGAGACCAAAATATAAATGACCAAGGTTGTCTGCATGTCGGATGTATAGAGTGATAATCGACGGTGCAAAAATATCGGAAAATTTGAATTACACCCAAAAAGGGTAGACTCTTTAGTAAATCAACGGTCAGTTGAAGTGGTAAAGTAAAACACGGCGCTTAATTATAAGCACTTAAAAGACTTCTACTTATCCAGTACCGCTGTCAATGAGAGCCCTAATGACCACTAGTAATAACGCGGTAACGACCCATTTAGGACACTTATCTTACAACAACAGCATCAACTCAGAATCGAGTGAGCACGCCTCCAAGACTTTCATCTGAGCATCACTAATAGATGTTCTTTCAACATAAACGTACAATTTATGAACGCTGTATGATATTCCGCTTACAGATGTCGTACAGTGCATAAATTTTAACTCGGAAAAAAATGTCCCACTCACTTGAACACAAATTCAATGTACTCGATCAGCAGAACCAAAAGAGAGAGCTGTTTTATTTTAAGCTAAAGCATGTTGACTATTTCGCTATTTTTATTCATTTTATTTTGGTACTTGAGATGTCCGTCTTGTATGAAACACAGAGTATGGGACCAAACCTTAGAATGCAAAAGGTTGAAAGCCTTTATCGCTCATGAAGTGAGACTTTCCGTGTCCAAGAAATTGGGACACAGTCATCATTCTGGACGAGATAACATACCACGCTGACAAAGATGGAACCCACGATGAAGATCCTCCCAAGAGTGGTCTTGGCGGTCTCGTCACCGTAGCCGACCGTCGACATGGTGACCACCAGAATATAAACGCACGTCCAGTAGTCGATTTGTTGGGGATTGGTGAAAGAAGTCCAGAAGTCACCCGAGTTTTCAACCTGGGTTTGGAAGGAAAATAAGAAGAAAAATATTAACTTAAAGACAAAACAACGTCACTTTTTTCGGCTGCATTGAAGTTCACTGTGAAATCAGATACATTTAAAGGCATATAACATAATTTGCTTTTCGTGCAATTTTCTTTTGTTTCCAACAACACCACCACTCAAAATCCAAACCTGTTGAAATTTCAGCTCAGTGGATAAAACACTTTTCGAGAAAACAGTGAAAAACCAATTACAGCCTTTACCCACGAAACACAATTTGGTCCATAGCACTCTTTACTTACAAAAATTTGTCTATTTACTGATCATTGGAAATCAACCTACATTTCTGGGTTTTTTCTCTAAATGACAGCAAGCCAGATGGAATAATTTTAAGGGGCGTTTAAGTACCAGTACGATCTTTAATCCAAGTAAGCTTTTTGATTATAAATTGGCAGGTAGCTTTTGAGATAAATGCAAATGATCCCGTATGCCTTTAACAGTACATCTCATGCACTTATCAATAAAACAATTTCCCATTAGCGCTTGAATGACCTTGTTTTGCATTTTATTTAAAGTTTCATGATAATTCAATAAAAATTTCAGGTTGTGGTATAGTAAGGAGTGACGTGTAGGGCAGATTGCAATGGGGGATAATGTATTCCATTTTGAGTTTGCATGAAGAAAACTAGCTTTAAAAAATTAGGTTTTAAGATAAATAATGAATTTGTGAAGCCCGAGATCAAAGTGCAAGTGGTTTAGAAAAACTATTTACGATTTAAAAAAAATATTAAAGGAAGGTAGAGGCTGAAAAGGGAGCGGCAAATTTGTCATAGATATTATGGAACGTAACTATCTATTTTTACAATGGTGATCATGATACATGTGTAGTGGAGCTGTAATTGAGTCAGTCACACGTCATCATAAGTCATCATAAGTCATCATAAGTCATCATAAGTCATCATAAGTCATCGCAAGCCAATCACAAGTTAATCACAAGACCTCCAGTCTCAAGTCAAGTCCCATTCTCTTCAAATCAACAGTGACAAAGAATTTCCTTTTGTAAGTGTTCATCCACTGTTCGTTGTGACCTGAATTGCGATTTGACACGTGATAGATCTGTAATTGACTCGATCCTATCTCAGATACCGGTAAAGATACTTTAGCCTGCACACATATCAGTGAAAACTTCACAACTTGCACAACTTGTTTCTACAAAGTCACCTCACACAACCTTTCAGAGCATCTATGATTCCCATTAAATATTCCACGTCTAGAACTGTTTAGAATGCTGCAAGTTCAATACACCACCTATGCAACTGGCATAGCAAGACAGTCTAATCACGTCTCAAAAAAGAACCGAAGACTTTCCCAGGAGGAGGATTTATCGCTCATGCCAACAGACCTCAGCTCGATGCTTAATGAGGGGGAACCAATTTTTTTTTTACGAAGCCAGCAATGATTCAACATTCCTGGGCCGAATGTCGAGGGTGGAACGCGAGAGCGTGCGGCATAAAATGCTGGAAGCTATGTTGCTTCGAGGCAGTTGTGTCGGGCAAGGTTTAACAGTCAACGAACGAATCGGTAGACATCTGTTTGGCATAATGACAGTCACTCTAACATGGTTAATGTTCCATTCTGATGGTAACGGTGGCTTTGAATGATTTAATGGGTTTCGCAGATTGGCACTATAGGAATTTCTTCTTGGTACATGATGGTATTGATGATAAGGCTTCACAGAATTTTGAGGAGATTGGGGGGGAGGAGTAGTTTCTGGAGTGGGATTGGGGAAAAATGAAAATCCGCAAAATAATCAGCAGAGGGTTTGAAAATTGCCAAGGGCCCTAGAGCAATGTAGGGGTGTATGGAATGTTTGTATAAAGCACCAATTAGGTCATATTTTTGTAATTACTTGGTTTATGGAATCTCCGCCGAAAAAAAATTCGAAAATCAAAAAAAAAATTGTTAATCGCCACCTACAAATTCCAAAAAAAAAAATTAAAATGATGCAAGTCATGCAAGTCAACATGGCAGTTCATGCGGTGCATGCTGCGCTGCTAGGCTGATTCTGCCGCAGCGCACGCTGTATAGGTGTGTCGGTCATTGATATCTTTACCCACTCAAATTTGGATAAGTTTCGGTCAGTAAAAATGAATGACGACATTTTGTTTGAACACTTTTGCGTCTGCATACCGTGTCTAAATGCTGTCCATTACTGGCTGTAAAAGGGCGCCCCCCCCCCCCACGTGTGGATATTTTTTTTTAATTTCCCGCTTGCCGCCCGACCTCGAGACCCAAAAAATCCGTAATCCAAGTATTTTTTTTAAAAATGGCCTTACTCACTTTCTTGTGTTCTTTATAAACAAAAAACACCTTTCTGGTAAAGTGGTTTTTGTTTATAAAGAAGTTAGTAATGAAGAAGTTAGTAATGGAATCCCTAATTCCAAAAAATCCTGACAAAATCTTAACCCTTGTTGTACTTACAAGGTGAACAAAGCCCGCTGCCGTCAGCCACATACTGAAAAAGATGGTGACCAGGTTGACCAGTTTGATGGTGTCGCTGGTGCGTAGGATGCTCAGAAACTGCAGGATCTCGGACAGCTGGATCATCCGCAGAGCTCTCAGGAAACGGAGACCTACAAGTGAACCAAAAATAAGATATGTTTACAAACACATTGTATGAAGACAGAATAGCAGAAAACAAATGTCAGATCCATGGCGTTGACCAAATTTAAAAGCCTCCAATTTCACTGCACTGCTAAGCACAGGAATCTGCTAAGCACGGAAAATATTTGCTTAGCAAACACAGGTTACCAGCCAAAATCTCATGCAATGTATATGGCTTGTGACTGGTACTCAGCTGATTTTTGCTTAGCACGTTACTCTGCTCAGCAATAATTTCACGCTTAGCAGAAACTATCCCTCGTTTTGGGGTATACTGTATCTCATGAAAAGAGTGTTTTTGAACAATGAGAGTACGGGCTTACCTAGCCATGTTCGTCCGAGGTATAAGGAGACAAAGATGGGTGGTATTGTGAAGAAGTCCACAATGGAGTTCCATGTTAGCCAGAACCAAAATTTGTCTGGTGCAGCGACAAACTGAGAAGAGGAAAATGATGCAAGTTTGAGATTTGCATATATATAAAGACGTTGGTACTCAGTTACCATATTAATTTTGTGACCTGTCACCAAAGAATGAACATTAGTCAAAAAGTTCCATAAGTACAACTTAAAGTCTGTCACGGCCCATCAGACCTGCGTTTATCTCCGATAACAGTTGAATGACATGACTGAAAATATTTCGTCCACCATGGGATGCTAGTCCATCGCAGGTTACTCCCCAGCTAATGCCGATACCCATTTATACTCCTGGGTGGAGAGAGGCAAGTGGGGATGAACTGGCTTGCCCAAGGACACAACATATGACCAGCAGCTGGATTGGAACCCCTGACCCTCTGATCAGGAGACATGAACCTTAACCACTTGGCCACTACAACAACGATCACTAGAATAAAGATCACTGAGATAAAGTTCACTAAGATAAAGATCAGTGTTTACACATAATTTACATGCCTTATCCTGTTTAACAAAATTTATGGTTGGTTTTACTTTTCTATTCACGCATCTTCTTTTATGTTTATTTATTTTTCCTTTCACATTGTCCCTTTCACTATTGCTGCAGATAACTGTACATGACTTCCCCAAAGGCAAAGTATTTCAGGCAAAACAACTTGACTGCAAGATCTCTGGAACAATAAATCGATAAAGATAACGATCGGTGCTTACAGGTGTCATATCCTTTTAAACACACTTCCTCTTTGGGTTTGCTTTTCTTTCACATATGTCCTTACATTTTATTTAGTTTTTCTTTTAAACTTTCCCTTTCACGGTTGCAAAGATAACAGTACATGACTTCCCCCGAGGCAAAGTAATTCAAGGAAAATAACAACTGCAAGATCTTTGGAACAAGCTAGGAATCTAAATTTGTCGTGTTTCACACTTTCTCTTTCTCGTTACTTTGCAAAGGTAAATGTACGTGACTTACCCGTAAGGCAAAGTACAGTAAGAAAAAAAAGTTGAACGCGAGATCAATTTGGAACAAGATGTCCTGGGACAGTATAAAACACCTCTCAATGGGCCTGTGAGGGAAAAAAAAGACAAAGATTTAGAATCGATACGCAAGAATTGAACTTGTTTGACTGATTGAGAGATTAAATGTTGTCGTCAGGCATGGGCTCCGTGCACACATTACTCAATTACAATGAGAGAGTTAGACAGTACTCTTATTTCCGTCGTCTGTCTGGCACTCTCTGCAAATGCTATAGGTCTGCGCACAGTCAGAATAAATTGAATTGTGCGTACTTTGCAGCATATGGGCTCGAATCAGTCTACGCATGCAATGTGTTCTTCCTATTGAGTGTTCACAAGTGGTCAGAGACAGTGGCGCACCTGGGCCCCCCCCCCCCCCTCCCGAGGTTGTCAATTTTTTTTTTGGTCCCACGATTTTACCTTGGTGATATGTATGTGACCTGTTTTCAAGTAGGGGTGTAAGTGGCGCCATCAACTTCAAAATAGTCCACCCCGAAAAAACTTAAATTTTTCTCTGCAGCCAAACATTTTGGGCAACATTTTTGAAATTTTTTTTGAGCCCCCGGCCCCCCCTAACCCAATCCTGGGTGCGCCACTGGTCAGAGAGCGCCACCTACGATGCATGCACAGAGCCCATAGTTCTGAGGAACAGGGGTTTTCCCCCCACACAATAAAACATCAAATTTGTCTCATGTCAATAATGACGTAGTCTGTTTGTGAAATGATCCATGTCCGTCTGTTATCACTGTATGTCAGTCTGCTTATAAGTGCACTTTCTCTCAACTTTCTTCTGTAACCATCATCTCATCCCATACATGTCCATCTAGTTCTTGTACAGTTTTCTCAAGTTTTATCTCACCATATTCACAACCTATGAGTGACTATTTTCAAGTACAAATTCCCCAAATCAGTCAGGTAGGCCTAATAATCAAGCGATTTCTTTCTAAGGGCCTCGTCACAAAAGGCCATGTTTAAGACAACCTCAAAGAACAAAACAATAGGCTAAGTTTAAATCCAGTGCATCCATGGACATTTCTGTTATCTACCGGTACATATTGGGACAAGGAACTCAGTCGAGTTTTGATTGCCTGTAAGTTGCCTGCGAAAATGACACACTGTATGGGTTGGCCTTTAAACTGTTGGACCTTGCAAGTTTTTTGCCTTACAATTGTAACATTCAATTCAGTTTCCTTGTCTTGTCATAAGAATTATCTTCACAAAACCAATCAAGATATAAGTGATACACAGTGAACTGCACATGTACACGTTCTCACAAAAACCCTTCACTTCATTCAGCTGACATTTACATTTAGCTGTTTGACTCAAGACTGTTTCAAGACTGTCTCCGCATCAAACTCAAAGTTCTGCACTTTATTGATGACAGTACCTCCAGAAAATCAACTTGGTAACAGCTCTAAAAAAAAAAATCCTTTTTGCTGACAAAGACTTTATGCTGGACTAGACTTTCTCAAAACAATTTAAAAAGACCTCCACTTTTGATTTTTTTTTCATCATCATGCATTTTTCACTCTGTCATTGCATGTACTATATTTGCAGTCTGCACGTCATCCTAAACCTTATTTAAAGACGAGTGCACGACAAACAACATAATCAGTGTTTTCCTAAGTTGTTTTAATTTTATTTGTCCGTAAGCAAGCAGCGTTAATCAGTCTTGTCAGCTCACGTCTCGCCGAAGGGTGACGTCCAAACAGTCATTGAAGCTTTTCATCCTCTTAATGGATACACGCCTCTTCCTAACAGCATTTACCATGTCCGTAATGCAATTCTCTCCACCGTGGCTTTCATAATCCTGGCGGATAATCATTTTATTGCCTTCTGCAGCGCAAAATGGTTTTGAAAAGATTACAAATTGTTCGGGCGGAGTTGTTGTGACTTTAGGGGAGAGGTGGTTTATGGAATTTGTTTGCCAAGATTTCTCAAGGTGAATCGAAAAGGAGGAAGCTGGCACTTGCATAACAGTTTATTCCTGGATAAAAAGTGAAATTGTTACATGAAGCTTCCAAACTTGTCAAAGGCAAATAAAGTAGTTGAGTAGTCAAGTCTGCCACGAGCCAATGTGGCCCATCAGGCCGGCATTTATCTCCGGTTTCAGCAGCATGAAACAACTGAGACTATTTCTACTCGCCCTGGATGGGATGTTAGTCCATCACAGGTTACTCCCCAGCTAATGCTGGTACCCATTTATACTCCTGGGTGGAGAGAGGCAAGTGGGGGTGAAGTGGCTCGCCCAAGGACACAACATAACCAGCAGCTGGATTAGAACCCCTGACCCTCTGATCACGAGCCACGAACCCTAACCACTAGGCCACACTCCCCCGCAAATAAACAAATCTGACATTAAGGATGTTTTGATCTTGCGTTTATATTTGAAAAGATTACGTAAACATATTCTTTGTTTAAACAGGCTGTCAGAGCTGTTAATCAAATGTAAAAATGCAGCAAATTAAACTTTTATTTATCTTGAGGAACATTTCCCTTGAGTGAAATTAATTTTATTGTTCTCTTTTTCCCCCACTTCATTACTTTCTCTGTTTATTTTTTTGGGGGGGACGGGCCACGTTTAAGAAACATCAGCAACTACCAGAATCAGGGACGCATCTTGTTACCATGACCCAATCTAAAATTTAATCTACTCTTCAGTCCGTGTCCAATCGGCACAATTGGCAACAGTCGTCATAACCAATTTTGGCTGCCGTTAAATGCAATCAAGTATTGGATTTCAAGGAGATACTGCCATAGCAACACCATGGCAACCAGAATTATTATTTTGACATAAAGATGGAACATTCGTACTGCGGCTCTACGATTCATGCGGAAAATTTCGCTCGGCACATTAACAATAAAAGTCTACCATCTGCACAGATTTGTCAAATGAAAACAACCCTACCTCCCCCGAGAACATTTTTTTTATTTTTATTTTTTTTCCCGATTCCTCATATGTGATCAAAACTTTTATTTCAGTATTGTTTTAAGTATGCAAAAGACTTTAAGAGAGTTGCTGGTATTTTGAAGAGCAATGATGTAATGACTTTTTAAATGCATTTTCACTCGGGAAGTAACACACCGACACTATGATTATACGTCAGTGAAGGGCAAAACCTAATATTGATTTAAACCCATTATCGTTACGAATCTGAAATTTAATCTTAAATTGAAGACTTCATTTTATTTTTGTGTGAGAAATAAACTTGGTCAGATAACAATTTGATTTAAGCCCAACACACGCCAGTTTCCTTTACGAGTTGGGTTTATTTAATGACAAAATTCTATCGACTGGACAATTAGTACCGTTCTGTTGAAAAATCATTGAGGAAAATTTAATAAACTGCCCCACTTTCCCAGTATCGCATTCTATAAATAAAACAGTTTATCATGTATAGGTTACACTTAACGTGAAGGAGTGTCATGTCCAATTTTTCTATCCAATGACAAATTTTAGGATAACATCATCATGACAGCCCGTCTTTTTTTTTGTAAAATTGCTAACATTAAAGGTAATTATACACCATTTGCAAACATCAAAGAACACAACTACCAAAATTATTATGAATAATAGTCTCAAGCATCCTGTGAAGTCATGGCACTTGCTGTGCTGTCATTCTCAAGAAATCTCAATTTCCAACTGACTTTATAACGTACTAAACCCCCAAATCCATCCATTTTTGAAAATTTCAGCAAAAGCAAATGTTGTATATTACCTTTAACGGGGCTACTGGCTCATCATTATTTCAAGCAATTTATCAATATTGCAATGTAGGTTCAGGTGGGCATTTCATTATTAAAAGGAATGACGGCACTAGTCATGAAATAATTATGGAAAAGGACGATCGAGTGTTAGGAGAGTCCCAATTCATTTTAATGGCTTGATAAAATACAGACTCAACCCCTGCTTCGGAGAAACCTCGCCTTCCACATCTGAGGCCCCGGTTCAATTCCTGCCCTGGTCCACATGTGGATTGGGTCTTCAGTCCCTACCTGATTCCGTGGGTTTTCCCCAGAATATTCTTCTCGGGTTTTCCTCCCACCTCTAAAACTGTGATTTCTTCTTCACTGTCCTCTCTGCGCTGGTTTCTTCAGGCTTGTGAGCTACAGTGCTCTCTTTTAAGAAATCCTTGGTTTCATTGCCAAATATAAAATACAAAAAATAATGCAAATAATATTTGGAAATTCTATTTTTTCAACCAGCTGTGTAAGGGTCTTTTTTTTCTTCGAAAGAAACACATCACAAGTGTTTTGTGTTTATCACGGAAGGGTTGTCGAACGAGCAGATTGGCAGTGCCTCCCCAGTTATTTAGGCATAACTGCATCCTGATGTCTTACCGCCTGCCAACAACATAAAGCTAAAAGCCCACATAGCTGTGAACGTTGTGCAATTGGATTCTGATCACGGACGTTCTGACCAACACTGAAGTACAGCCTCACAGATGACGGCGAAGCAACGCCCATCACCTTCATGCATCGCTGGGATTCGATGACGCCCGAATGAGCCAATTTATCGTAAGATCTTGGACAATGATGGGTCTCTGGGGAAAATGAGCACACACGCGCTCATCGAGGGCCGCAGGTTTTGCATATGAACGTAGGAAGGGTCTTTGGAATTGCAAATTTGGCGTCAAGATTGGACTACTGATAAATACTGAGGTGAAAGCCAGTGAATATAATGACTTGTTAACAGGAAGATCATGGTCAAAAATGCTCCCAAATCACACTTGCACTGCTGATGTTTATTATTTTTTAAAGCTTGGACTGAAAAAGCTTGATTCTTGCAAGTTAACGTTCTGAACTAGAATGTCAAATTAATTCACACTATTTGAAGGACATTTTTAAGCGCAATTTGTTCATGCATTTTTGATATTGCATACTAAATATGGCATTTAAAAATGATTCAAATATTTATTTTGTTGTTTTTGCTTTTTATATTATATACTTTATATTTTTTTATGTTATTATCGTTATTATTACTTTTTTTGGTGGTGGTGGGGGGGGGGTGTTTAGTAGTAGTTCATATTACACTTTAAGCATGCAACATTAAAGATGGACTGTACCTGATCAATAACAAGTTCAATTTTGTTCTCACTGTTTGGTTTTAAGAAAAAGAAAGCTTTTTTTCTCTCTTCTAGGCATCTGAAACCCTTTGGCTTTTTTTTACCAGGCATGCAACTGGGAATTTAGAGAGAAAAAAAGGAAAAGCCAAAGTACAAAAGACTTTTGTACAGTGGTTTTCAATTTGTAATGGCATTCGTGAGAAGTCAAAAACGAGGAAATCAGCCGATCCGAGGAAAATTGCATGCCTGTTTTACTTTGGGCTGCTTTTGGGCACAGACAGATCTGCCTTGTGAGTAGACTGATTACCGGTCCCTACATTATCACATTGTGATCGGGGATTGGAACCAGTGAACCTCGAAAGAATTGAATTATTGTCAGGCTGCAAATAAATTAAAATTTGCAAATATTTCCATAACTAACATGGGTCGAGTTTTGTGTGTGTTTTATGTCTCAACTTTTGGACAGCTAGAAAATAGCAAATAAAAAAAATTCAATTTTTTTTCTTCTGAAACTTAAAAATTGCACTGACAGTGCATCTTTAATGACATTACACTTTTAGACAACACTTGATTGCACTGAACCGTAATCTGCAAGCGTAATATTATCGCATCGCCTTCAGACAATTAGGTCACATTCGGCTCACCATACGGGCATCTCAATGCTCACTTTGACACCACAAGCCTGGTGTATTATCAATGCTCCAACGGTCACGACACAAGTCTTTTTATTTGCATTAACAGCATGTGGGTCAACTATCCTACTGGCCGCGGCGAAAATTCAATTGCTGGTGTCCAGGATGTTTCCTTTACATTTCACGCATGCTGCTTGTAGGTCTTTTTTCGTTTCAGTGGCGATCTACGCATTCACCAAGGAAACGGTCGGTCGGGTGCCGGGATATCATATGTACGCTCCATCAAGCACTGTCCACGCCGGTATTGATCATGACCGTTGCCACGACAACAGGCTGTCGTCGATAGCAACTGTAGAACTGCAATATCAATCTCTGTTGCAGGTGCGCAGCCGTTAACTCAATAATTCCGCACACACTCTGCCAGGACATTTGAAATTACATCCACGCATTTTCATGAGAAAATGTTAGCTCTCACAACACCTCATTTCTCGTGCCTCCAAGGCCATGCACATCAATACAACTTTAAAATTGTTTTGATAAGGTGATCTTTCACCATCATCGCTTACAATGTTGCCCACGCCACTGTCCCCTCGGTACTTCCAAAATTCGATCGCACATTGCAGCTCCGATCCATCTTCTCCACCCCTAATCCAGCAATCCTGCTTTTAATATTTCACCGGGACCCATCTGTATCCAAAGACCGGTTTCTAGTCTGTCTGCTTTGTCAACCAAAAAAGTTCTGTCCATTGGCGCTCGTTTTTACTAAGTGTTATAGGCCAAGGCTGAAATGCTTTCAAACATACCGCTAAACAGCTGTGAGTTTGGTACAACTAAAGTAGACACTTTTGTTCCAGTATCTCTCCTAAAGTACAGGCAGACACTCTCCTCCCAATATCTCTCTTAAAAGGCCGTAGGTGTAGATACACTCTTTCCAATACCTCTCCAATAGTACAGGTAGACACTCCCTTTACCTCTCTCCCCTGTCACATAAGTATACCAATTCCTTTTGCCACACTGATATCCGTTTGCTCAATTTTTGTATAATCACTCCAACCACTATCATTAAGAGAGGTGTCATTTCTGCTGTGTCAGTCATCAATCTGTCATAGTCATATCACATTGTCAAATCAATGTCATTTTTCCCCCCAAATTGTCACCTCCGTCACATAAATACCAATTCCTTTTGCCACACTGACATCCGTTTGCTCCATTTTCATATACAATGTATTTACTCCAACCACTATCATCATGATGAGTGGTATCATTTCTGAAGTGTCAGTCATCAATCTGTCAGAGTCACATCACATTGTCATTGTCACATCAATGTCATGTATTTTTCCCAAGTTGTCACCTCCGTCTGTCATGACACACTGTCAATTGTCCCTCTTTGGCGTTACTGTCTTGATGCTGTCATTAAGATGGGAAAATTCATGGACACAAGTCAAATCCACTGTCCTAGTCCTTGTCATTGTCAATTTCAGTGTCCTTGTCAAGGGTAAATCAATTCCAATGTCCTTGAAAATGTCAAAGTCATTGTCAATTCTAATGTCCTTGTCAATGTCACTGTCAACTCCACTGTCCTAGTCAATAATGAAACAGCAAACCATTTTAGAATATTGAAAGCGAATTTAAGGGCAATTCCGTACATGCATGTCGGACACTTTTATGAGTTGCTGTTGGAAAAGTGACTGTCATACGTGTACTTATGTGACATCTGATGAGCAGAAAACAAAATTTTCAGACCAAACTAAGGTACCACCACCTTCACGACCTTGTACGTGTACATCATGTGGCCGGATGTACGTTGGAATTTACGGAATTGCCCAGAAGTTATCATTCTTAGATCTTTGTGCAAGCGAACCATTTGCATTTCAATGCACACGCACGCTCATTTTCATAAAAGATTTTTTTTTTCTCAAACACTGTGAACATCTTATATCATATGCATGTACGTAAGCATGGAGATATTCCTACATCTATTGGAGCAAAAAGAAAAGTCCAAAAATGTTCAGGCAGTTATTTAAGCATTTTTAGTTCACAGAATTGCACAAAAATCATTTAAACTTGCAGATAAAAAAAGCTATTTTTTTTTTCATCATGCATATAAAGCAAACAGTGCAAGCAGGCTTCAAGCAAGGCTTTTAAGCAAGCTTACCAAAAACAAAATTTTAAAAAGAAAAAAAAGAAAAAATCCACACAAACACTTCAAAGAAACGTGATCTAGTCTGGATCCGTCTGCCGTTCTATCTCCCCGTGCAGATTGGCATAGCCGCAGGGGATGAAACACTTGAAATGGCAGACGAATCCAGGATATTACGTCATAAGCCACACACTTACTGGGAGACCTGCAGCAGATATATTACAAACGACGCCACGCTAATGATGAAGACAACAAGAACCTGGGAGGCGGGGAAGCGGGGAGGCGGGGAGCAAGACAAGGATTCAAAAAAAAAAAAGGAAGAAAGAACACCAAACAGAGAGAGAACGAAATCAAAGGGACATAAGACAAAGGGAACAAAAGGAGTTGAAGGAGATTGCCATTCAAAAAAAGGCAGGGGAAAAATAAAGTATCCAAGCGCACAAGGAAGACATAGAGGAAAACAAGAAAAGAGAGAAATTTTACAAGCACGCCAGACGACAGGGGGGATAAAAGAAAAGAAAGGAAAAAGGAAAGGTATAAAATTATAAATACATGTTCAACTAAAAAACATTGCATCGATTCCACACTTCTACCGAAATTGAAGAAGAACTATATAAAACTAACATATTTCATACTTTTCCTATTAACACAACATGTACAACCAAATATTGTGTCAATTTCTCACTTCTACCAAAATTGAACAAGAATATAAAACTAAGATATTTAATACTTTTACTACGAATACACATTAAAAAAATTCACATTTCTAAAATGGAGGGTACATGTACAATATCTTACAAAATATATTTAAAATGCTCAGCATTCTGAAACTGTAATGCAAATATTTCCATACAGTTCTTACGATTTGTGTACAAAATGTGTGTTTTACTGTATACCGATACAATGTATTTGTAGTACACTAAAAAGGTTATGCAAATGTTCTGTGCATTTGTGTACTTGCGAATATCCATTATTCCACAGATTATCAATGAAGCGTTTCCGATTCACATATGTCGTATCGCATTTCATCCAGTATCAACGCAATGCCAACTGATTTCATTATTTGCCCAGTTTTTTTCACACACCAACGCAAACATCTTGCCTTTTGTTTGCTCTCCAAACAGAACGCCTGGACAGTGAAATCCAGCACATACAAAATACGCAAGTGCCAACAGAAGGCTATTTCGCAAATAAAATAAACAAGTGAATCCATGCGCTGTTTCAGCTATCACCAGTCTGGATGATTGTCGCGGCTCTGTCGAGCGAAAGTGGCAAATGAAACAAATCCGATAGTTAAAAACTAATCCCGTTCATCTATTAAGAGACTCTTAACTGTCTGTTCTGCTTATCAATCACTCATACCATACTCTCTATGATTATCTGCTTTGACAGAAAATTGCCGCATCGGTAAGGAAATCATTTGCCGACACGGCGGTGTATCGCCGCGGTAATCCTCACTGCTCCCTGAAGATGGACTTTGAACACCGAGATGCAAACTCATCCACTTAAAGACCTGAGCAATTTAACTGGGAAGACATTAAGTGCATGGCGACTTCATCGTTGCCGTATCTTAGCAACGGCTCATCAAGGAAATCCGCCTCCTGATAAACGCAACCTTCCAAATCGGTTACTAGTATTTGACAGAACAGTAAATCATGGCATTTAGTCCTTTCATCATTTTGGACAAGTTACCGGTACATTAATTTTTGACATCTTTATCAAGAGAAATGTTAAGAGTTACACATGATTACCAAAGTGCATTTACCAACCCTCATCTTTATTTAGTACTGCTTGAGGGACTCAGGTTTGAGATCAGATGACCTCATTTCAACAGCTCTTGTCAGTACTTGCCTCCACAGCGTCGCCAGAAGAAGGGGGGGGGGGAGAACAAAATATTGCAGAGAGACCTATGCTGGACGGTTATTTCCTTCCGCATTGTACATCCTCTTTTTTTTCTTCTCAAAATCTTTTTAATTTTATGAAGTGCTATGCATAGACAACAGACCTTATTACGACATACTACAAAATCGTTGCCTGTAAGATTTTTTTGACACTACGAGTACGTCAAAACTTTAATAGGAACCTGAAGGGTTTTATTCCTTACAATAACAGTTTAAACAATCGTGGAAAATTTAAATTTGGAGAGAAACAAACTGTGCAGATGGCAAGATTACCGCTAACATGCTGTGCACTGAGGAAACCGCAGGCAACGAAGGAAAAACAAAATTTAAACTGATCAAAAACAGAAAGGCAAAATGAAGATCATGTCGTGAGAGAGCGAATAGAAACAAAATGTACACAAATTCAGCTACTTGCAAGTGAAAAAAACTGCTGCCATGCGTTCCCCAAGAGAGAGAAAGAAATTCCCCCACCTCATGATGATGAAAAAACTCACCTGTGCGAATCCGCGATGTAAATGACAAAGGATCCTATGCAAAGTATGAAATGGACCGAAACCTACCAGGGTGCATTATCATTTAGAACACCCATGAGGTCGAGGAAGGTGAGGCAGCATGAAGTACATGTAGGAGTGGTGATTGAAAAAGAAGATGAGGTGAAAAAAAAGGAGAAAAATGTACACCGTTAGAGAAAAGTAATTAGGCATCCCAGCACTTATAATCATAGTTAGATTTTTAATTTCAGAATAAGGAAATTAGTTACATTTATTGTATGGTAACATATCTGGCTAAGCTATTACAAAATGTATATTTTGGTCATTCTATAAATTTATTGTCCAAGGTGTGACATTTTTCCAGTCCCTGTTACCTTGATACTTTGTAATTTACCATTCAAGCATCATGAAGAATGACTTCAAATGATATTTCTTATTTGTACTTTGTAGGTACCGGTAGTTTGCTACCGGTATCTGTAATCACTCTTGGAGCATCAAGAATGATAAAATCATAGATGCCAAAATGTAACAGGGACAGGAAAAAAAGTGGACCCTATTTTTTTTTTTTTTTTTTTAATTTGCTAGACATTTATTCAAATTTATTCAAATTTCATTTTATTCAAATTTTATTCAAAATTATTCATTTATTCAAATTTATAGAATGACCCACATTAATCTGTAACATTCAATTCGGCCATATTCTTTAAGTTTTAGCCCATGTTACTGTGTTATATATATACATGTACATGTAGGACCATTAAAATGGAGTGGGTAAAGGGATACGTATGTGGCTCAGAAAAACTAGCTGGTTATATCACAATTTTGTGTTTTTGCTATAAATTTCACCAGACCCACACATCTTAACATTTTGATGTGAAATGCACATTGTCCATGATGTGTCCCAGGAAATTATCACGCAAATAAGTCAGTTCGGTATTTCAATTGTGCACTGCACAATGATACGGGTCACAGGTTAAATTCGGGATAATCAAATGTTTCGAAGGCACATGACCAGGGGCGCGCAACGCTTGCATGTAAAATACCAGCAGAATGGGTGTGCACGTAACATCGCGTAACATCACGTCAGTGATGTAACCCCGAATGACCTCGGGTTATTGAAATACATGTACCTGGTTCATTGGTGAAGTAACAAGCTAGTTTATTTTGAGCAGCATGTACCGGTATGTATCCCATACCCGCATCAATGGCTACATGCATGATGCACCAAATGAAAGCTTTTCTTTACATTCAACAAACCTCTGAATTGTTCCCTGAATTGCTTTTATAGCCTTAAGATTTTGCAGGGTATGATTCCACAGGGTAAGTGCACGCATGAAAGACATTTTCACAATTATTTTGACACTGATTTACCGGTGCAATGTAAAACATTAATCACGCTGAATGAGTGTATAGTACACTGTAGTATACTATACAAATATTGAATGCTTCGAGTGGTGTAGTGAAACTAGCCTCCGGAGGTGATCCATGGACATTCTATTTTCCCAAGGCGAAGCCGAGGGAAAATAGAATGCTCCATGGATCACCGAGGGAGGCTAGTTTTACTTCACCACGAGATAAAGCATTCAATATTTGTTTTATATATGTAACACTTCTCCCACAGATTCTGCTTGATTTTAATATTTTAAATTATTTAAATCTGAACACAGTTGAATAAACTTCAATTTCAATACAAAACTGGTGGAAAATGTATTTCTCTCTTACAGACTACCCCTTCACAAAATGTTTGAACCCAAGTCTGCAGCGATCTCTCTTTGGAACAATGTGCAACGCGCACACAAGCATTCATTTGCACACAAATACCGCGCCGTGGAAATATTACTTTGGTTGCCAATGGTATAGCACTTTGGTTGCTACGGGTATAGTACTTTTGGCCGTGCACAGAAAGATAGCAAAATTAGAAAGTAACATGTGACTCGCTCTCGGCCAATCAAGACACAGAATCTGTGGGTGAGGTGTTATAAAACCTTTTATTTACACAAAATCTATTTACTAAATAGCACCTGAAACCGAAACCGCCCTGCCTGTTTCTCACTGTAGCACCTGAAACCAACCAAGCACTCCATGGTTTTATTGATTTTCAGTGAATAAAGACAATGTAATACAATGAAATCCAGGTGGTAAAGGGTTTACCTGAGTAATTGTGAAACTATTGTACAAATATTGTGTACACACATCCTCACAGATGTTACATTGTAAACTGTCTGAAAACATTCTTATTGAGCAAAAACGTTGTCATTATTTTGTACATTGTACATTTACAGACATATATGTAATGTACACGTGACCCTATGGCAAATTATTTATGAACATCCTTGTATTAAATGTACATGTGCTCATCCATAAATGTTCACATCCACTGCATGTATTTAAATATCAAACGTAAAAAAAAAAATAGATAAAACTAAAAACTTATATGATTATTTAGTAAGATACCCTTTACTGACCAAACACAATGCATGTCAATTACAGTACAATGCCAATTATGTTCAAGTTCAAGTATTTCTTGAATAAATATCGTCAAATATCTGTTAGCAGTCAGCACATTTGGTGATGAGTAAATAACACAATTTTCACTTCTGTTACCTAAGCTTCCCAGTCAATTAGTGCTGAGAAATGGACAGGTGTTTTCAGGCCTGTCTGTGAAGCAGGTCAAGAGGAAGCATGCATATTCATGAGGCCACTTAGTGACCATTTCCCCTGTACACAGATGTACATGTACGTGTGTATTTACACGTAATTAATTTAGTAAATAAAGGCCACGATCTTCCATCCTGTCATAACCTTGAGGACAACACTCGTGGTGCAAAATTAGAATGTGTCTATTTAAAGGCACGTAGGAATCATTGTAATAACATGGAAACATGCGTAACAAATTAATGACAAAAACAGACTGGTCCGTGTATGTACTAAACATCCAGCGAAGTTAGTCCGCTACCATTGAAAGTGTAGGCCTATCATTGAAGGTGTGTATCATTGAAGGTGTATTGTATAACCATACGCGCTGTTATATTGCAAATACCAACAGGATGTTTTGTTGTCCCCCTGGCCAGAGTGGCCTTGTTCAAAAGGAAGTGGAAATGGTAAACTTCTGGCACATTAGGTTTTCTTTTCCTTTTTTTTGGGGGGGGGGCCTTGCATTCGCAATGTTACCTTTAGTCCATGTTCTGCATGTAGATCGTGGCTGTGTGCACATTACACGTAACATCTGTACATTTATACTACTCATCTGAATTACGTATTGCGCTTTGAACTGTGTTGAACAACTGAGACAATTACTGGTACAATATCAAATATGTTCCTAATTTGATATTTTCCATAATTTTTCCAAATTTATAAAAAAATCCCCGAGTCACCATCAAACAGAGCTACCGTACCAGTCCAAAATATCGTTATTGACCGATGTTCTTGACCGATGTAAATGACCGATGTAACGGATATATATGTACATGTAAGTCCAAGCAATAAAATATTTCTCTTCACGGTCGATAGGGTTAAGTATACGGTACTGTGCATTCTTTTCTGTAATGTATACCTGCAGTACATCTGCTTACCAGTGCAAACTGCTCACACGTTCCATGAGATCATGCTTAATCCTACCAGCAACTTCTAATAAAAATTCCACTTCATTTGAAATCTACTTTTGTGATGCCATGCTTCCAACAGCTATTAATACGACCATTATACAGAAAATGGCCAGTGCTTCCGGAATCCTACATGTATATCCTTGGACAAACCTTTTTTGTTTGTGGCAAAGTTTACAAATGTCTAAAGCCCGGTTCATACTTCATGCGAAAGTGAAGCGAAATTTGTGACGTGAACAATACGTTCGAAGCGCGTCAACCATTGTTGACGACATGAATTTCGCTTCGCACTTGCTTTCGCGTGAAGTATGAACCGGGCTTAAAGGAGGTTCCACAGTGCCAGACGTACATGTACATTTCAGACAATTCAACAGTGTGCATACGGTAGCTGTAATCATAACGTGGATTTTAATTCCGATAAAACATCAGTTATTTACTGCAATGAATTAAAAAAAGATCAACCCTCCCTCTCTCTCAAAAAAAATGGCTTACTGCCATGTGCTGACACAACAACGAATCATCACAGAAAAGAAATTTTACGACAGCAAAATATCAAAAATTCTGGCAACCTTTGGTGCTGAAATAACTGTTAAAATTGAGGTTTCTGCCTAAACTGACATCACACTTTTGATCTTGAAAATTCCATTGGCATAAAACCCCAAAAGGCACGAAGGTATCGGTACCCTTGAAAATGGCAAAGCAAAAATGAAAATACTTCAAATGGGACACAAGGGTGCATTTTCAAGGATTGCATTGAAAAAAATTACATTGCATGGCTCTTTATAAGAAAAAAATTACCCCCATGATTCAGTCGCTCCAGTCTGGTGATCAAGCTAGTACTACATGTACGTAGCATAACATCATCTGATCAAATGATCTCTGCAACAACAACTTACCTCCCACAATTCAACCAAACAAAACAAAACCTATCAGTCCTAAACGAGCTGCCAGTTCTACCAGGATAAATGCTCCATATCAATCTCTTGAAGTTACCGCTCGACGGGACGGCAATTTCCTCTAAATTAACTCGAGAGACTGCTGTCGATTGAGATCGCAATCCAATAATTACATGTTCATGTACTCAACATTGCACATTGAGTCACAATTAACTTGGCAGACTCAGGGTATGCATTCATACTGTACAGTACATTCATACACATTGAACATGAATGTTGGAGTGCCACACATTGGAATCTGGGACTTGAATCATACACTAGTGAGTAATTTGAATGACAAATTGCATGAAATCTTCTAATTCAGAAGTTTCCATAAAAGGGAATATATTTATACAACGTTTACAAACGTCATAAAAAAAAAAAATTAACAAATTATTATGAAACACCTTACTGGACTGTTAGTGAATGACAGTCTTAAGCATCCTGTAAAATCGTGGCACCTTGCGTGAGCACTGTCATTTTCAAGAAAAGTGGTATTTTTGAATCAATTTCCAACGCCAGTCGGCCGAATAGCGTTGGAAGAAAAACACTATTTTTTCCTCAAAAACTGCCCCCAATTTGCCAGTTTTGTATTTAGTTAGTCCACATTTTGCTTGCAATCGATTTACACACCTACATGTATGAACGGGTACAAGCCAGCTAGACTGGTTCCCCGGACCTTACAATTCCCCGACGTCTATAAATTGCTGTGTTTCATCTTAAGTGGGGTCAGGGAACCAGACTACAGGAACACGTTTGTTTTTCTTGGTTTCTCCAGCATATACGAACACAAAACTTCAAACAAGTCAGTGTAACAATATTTGCAATAAAAATACTACCGGTAGCCCCCAAATCCATCCATTTCTGAAAATTACAGCAAAAGCATATGTTGTAAATGTATACATCCCTTTAAAAGGAAAGATCTATGGGTGAATACCAAATTACCATGGAAACGATAGGCCTCAATGCTGTCTTTTGTGATGAGGATTAAAAAACGAAAAGGTCCTTGATGTCACACAATGGTTTGGCATTGGCACTGGCAGCCTACCGGTAGGCTTTGGCTAATTAAGTTGGCATTCGTCAATAATCAGTGACTTTATGTCCTGAATATCTACATGTACCCTTAATTGTATTTTCAAATTACCATTTCAACCAAGGGTAAATAAGGAAAAGGCCGCCACTGTAATCCAATGGTTTATATCATTAAGAGCCTTGACATGTTCACGATTGGGAATTTGTATATTATCTGACAGCTAATCCGCATGCTACATATTCTTTCACGTAAAGCCCCCCTCAATGGTGAAAGCATTGTGCTAGCTATTGTTCAGAAAATCCTTCACAGGGCAGTTGCTTTGTACAATAGCATGCACAATGGTTTCTCCATTGAAGGGGGCCTCGTGAGTGTACAGTGATCACATGCCCAGATACATGTACATGTAGGTATGTACATCGATCTTACATGTAACTGTTTTTTCACTAGCCAGCCGGGCTACTGAAACAGACTCTTACCTAGCCCACGGGCATTTTCACTAGTCCGCACCTTTTTCTTTTATAGAGTGTCTCATAAACAACAATGTGCATACATGTACATAAAACGTGTATCCTGAGGCATTCTTGTCCAGTGTTTTTAATAAACAGATCTTATAATTTAACCCGTAAACAGTTAATAAAATTAGACACAAATTCTTACAGGTTTGCTTTCTGAATTTAATGATTTCTTTCCTCCAGTCCTTTCATCTTTGTCGAATAATCCCATTAATTTTTGACTTGCCAGCCGGGCTACTTTAGGAATAGTTTGACTAGCCATCCGCTGTTTTAACTAGCATTTGGCTAGCGGGCTACCGCTAAAGTCGAACCCTGCATGTACTCCGTTTATAACCTGAAGACGGCATAGCAGACACTTCCTTGTCTTCCACCACTGTACTTGGTACTTGGTTGGTTCTTCTCCGAAGGAATTCCACAAGGGAGTATAACTAGGAGGCCAGAAACACTGGGGCAAACCCCTTCTCTTAGCGATAAGTGTTACTGGGTTAACGTCCAATCCGCAGGACCAAGCAATAATGGTCAAGTGCCTTGCTTAAGGGCACAAGTGTCCGGGTCCGGGCTCGAACCCATGCCACTGTTGCCTCTGAAACACCAGAGCATGAGTCCGGTGCTCTTAACCGCTAGGCCATGACACTCCACTGTGACGGGTTTAAATTCTAGCCTGGTGCCGACATGTGGATTGGATTTTCATCTCTACGTGTGTGTACATGTAATTCTATGTGATTTTTTGTGTACATGTAATTCTATGTGATTTTTTCCCAACCACAAAAACCAATAATTTCCTTCAACCTAACTTCCTTCTTGGACTTGTACCAGGACATCCGACCAGAAGAATTTTCCAACAAAATTTGGGTTTCCCAGCAAAATGCCAAGTACTCCTAGATTCAGACGTACAGTATTACGCTAATACAAGATGATGCAAAAATAAAGTGACCTGGATTAATCAGTTTCTTCCCTTAAAAAAGCAATAAAATTTGACACACCGACGAAGCATAAACGAGCATGTTCTTCCACTCAGTGAAAAAAAGGAATTACCGGTTATTACTGAAATGGATCCATGCTATGAGAAGTGATGCATATTATACTAAAACAATCCATTTTTACAGCTGTCCATGGGGTGCCATTTGAAGCTATTGAGCTCAGTGAGAACAAGAGATTACACACACAGGCAGTCAGATAAAAATGAGATTTTTTTTTAAAATTTTGTCAAGACTGAAACATTATTTTTACTGTCAGATTTTTTGTTTTGAATATGAGGATTTTTTTCCCTGAAATAATGAAGGTGATTTTTTTGTCTGTTTTCCGGTGCAAATTTTCTTTCATTCATAAAGGCAGGAAAACGCCCTGGTTTCATTGTATTTGATGAGCATTGGTAGGCAGCTGAATTCTGTGATGCTTGTAAATATTAATTAAAATAGACATAACTTGTGACCATAGTTTGCAAATTATGTGAAATTTTCACACTTACTAGACAATAATATGTACTTTAGGCCCCCAAAAAATATAGTTGGTCTCTGGTCAGACCGAAGTTCCGGAATTGATGCGGCGACGCGTTTTGGTTTTTTTGGGTGTTTTTTTTTTTTTTCAAGCTTGAATTGTACAGACAAGGTGGGTACTACATGTATTTTGCTTTTTTGTGTCCTCATTATACATTGGTGTCCTCCATAATTTGCCTTGGTGCCCTTTATCATTTGCCTTGGTGCAATTTCCCCATTCCTTGGTGCTCCTTGGTACAAAAATTTGAGGTGCGGCAATAGAGGGCGCTGTTGTAGCTTCCGTGTTAATTTGAAGGGGAAAAAAAGGTTGACGCGCATGATTAAAATCGACGCGCGCGCCGACCAGAGACCAAGTATTTTTATTTTTTTTGGCCTTATCCCAAGCTACATATTGTTTTAAAAATACATACTGGTACTTTGTATGCATACTGTACTTGTATACTGTGTGCATTTAAATGTGCATCTCCTCCACCATTGAACCAGATGTTGCATCTCGACAGCCTAACATGATGAAATTCTAAACGGCGGAGTTTTATTACATGGAATTAAATTCCAGAACATTGACACCCTCATGCAAAACGGGGTCAGCTGGATGCCACAGGATTTTAAATGTCATCCGTCAAGTACAGTGCAGGATAAAAGGTCAAAACAAACTCCAAGTTCATGTTTGTGTCCAGGGTAGTGGGAAAAAAACACAAGCCGGGTATTAAAAAAGAAGACAGGTTGAACAATGTGTACAATGGACTTATTATTCAACATAATTACCCTGTGTTAATAAGCCTGTGTTAACAAGCTTGTGAACAAGTATTAGCTTGTTAACCTGTGTTAATAGCTTGTCCAGGCTAGTGGGAAAAACATTCATAGAGCCAGGTATTGAGAAAGAAAACAAATGTGTATAACAGACCTATCATTCAACACAATTACATTGTAATCCAACACAATTACCCTGTGTTAACAAGCCTGTGTTAACAAGCTTGTTTACAAGTGTTAATAGCTTGTTAACCTGCGTTAATAGCTTGCAAACTGTGCACACAATTTCAATTTATGGAAGAATGCATGCACCATACATGCGCACAAAGTGTGGTGCCATTATAGTGCTGTTTAGACGTGTTTTGAAAGTGAACAATCGTGCAGTTGATTATGCCCTCAACTGTCTCGTAAAAGAACACCCCGCAACTGAAAAAAAATCTTGGAAAATGATTTTGAACACATCAAGGAATCACAGCCACTGCAGAAAATGGGCCCCAAATGATGAATTTATTAGGGTTGTGCATTTACGGGTTATATGGGAATCGGGTACAGGATTGGGTACTAGTCCGGTTTGTTTACGGTTTTGACTGGAACCGGGTATCCTTTCCCGGTCAAGGTCGGGTACCCGGGTACCCGTAAAAGCCCTCCCCCCCCCCCCCAAAAAAACCCAGAAGTAATAACGCCAACCCGGAAGTAAGTGCTTTCGTTTCTAAACACCCTATTGTGTTCTATAATGCTTTCTGTGCAGGTATACCGATTTGCAAAAGGTCGATTTGTCAGTAAAAAAAAAAGGAATTGCAAATTCAATGTCTATTATATACAGCACCTGAGTTTATGAAATAAAAGAACCGTAAGGTGAGTAATAAAGTGTTTAAAGACATCGATGACAAAGTCGGCGAACTTCCAAGAGCTCAATGGAGAATCCATTGTGCCATTTTTATTGTACAAAGCAACTGCCCTGTGACAAATTACCAAAAAAACATGTACCGGGTAATAGAGGTGACAGCGTACCGAGAAACAATTAAACAAGTGCGAACTCTCTGGCGACTTTATCAAGGCTGACGTTGCAAGAAGTCTTCTTGCATGAAAGTCTTGCATGAAATTGATAAAAAATAATCCCTGCCGGAGCTTAAAAATGCGACGCCGATGGCACATATGTAACTCCATACTTTTTGTCAATTTTCGGGACAAACAGACAGACTGAACACCAAGTGACATGCCAGAGCTTAAACAAAAACTTTTCAGTGAGCACATGATATACATGTTGTGACTATTCATCAGTAACTCATGCATATTCATGGGCGTCGCCAGGATTTTTTCTAGAGGGGGGCAAAACAAATTTTTGCCAAAAAATGCTTGTATTTCTCAACACATTCTCGATTTATCAGTTTTAGAGGGGGGCAGGGACATTTTGCCCCCCCCCCCCAACTCATTAAATTTACACCACTTTGTCTTCGCGCCTCTTTTTCTTTTTTTTCTTTTCTTTTTTTTCTTCTTTTTTTCTTTCTTTTTTGGTGGCTTTTCCAGGGGGGGGGGGGGCAAGTGCCCCCCCTTGCCCCCCTCCTCGCGACGCCCATGTGCATATTGAGCTGCTGTGGGTTGCGTGGCTGGGTGAGAGAACTCATCCAGAAAGATCTTTGAGTGTCTGTGTGGACGTGTGTGCGTTCATCTGATGATCAGACGATCAGAGCAGTTATTCCCCAGAGAAGCAGGCAAGGTGGCGAAGCGATGAAGTGACGACAAAAACTGACGGTTGTTTAATTGGCCAATTTCAAGTTCTGTTAGTTCCATTTGATTTACAGTGCAGGTGCAGTGAATTGTGGCTAGTGGCTTTAAGTTAAAATACCGAAGGATGAATAAATTACATCATTTATCAAAATGTATCGATGATATTTCAAGACTTATCTCCCAATAGATAGCCTAATCCTGCATATTGTTAATAATCAAAAACATTTTCAACATTTCAAACATAGAAAACACTGTGCTTTCACAATAATATTTCACCAGAGAAAATGTAGTGTTTAAAATAAATTACATATAAAATCCCTCCTATTGTTTGATCCATCACAAACAGTCAAATTTTCTTCCACTTCCCCTGCCATACATTCCAAAACAGTCAGATCACATTTGTGTAAACACTGTGACGAGTTGAACTCCATCAACAGACAAAAGAGATAACTAGTAGACCTACAGCTGGCATATCAATCACCTCCAGTCAAAAGTTGGCTACATCAAATTAAGAAAGGATTTCTTAACTGTTAAAAACAGTCACTTGATTGATTTTGACTGAACCGGCGTAGCTGAATAAACCAGCCAGAGAGGGAGGGTCTTAAAGTTAAACATTAATTAATGCAAAAGAAGGGGTGAATTTGAGCCACGATTCAAACAAGTTTTGTTTTTTAGTCCTACCATTATTGGAATGAAATCCTTGTGGAATATTACATTACTAAGAGAGAGACTTTGAAATGTCGAGTCGGAATTGGATTTCAGGAAACAAAACGAGGAAGCTAGATGTACTGCACCTTGTTCACCTAAACAGTGCAGAATGCAGGAAATTAAATGTGCCTGCACGTCATTCAAAACATGAGGAAATTAAACGTTCCGAGTAAACTTTCTGGTTTTTATATTGTCTTATCTTTCATTGTTCTTCGACAAGTTTAAACATAGTTTGTCCTGGCTTTTTTAACAAGTATAACAAATAACACTATATTTGTGAGTATCAACTACATTTTTGTTGTACTCGTGCAGTTGTGTTTGGTTTGGTTTTTTGTGTGGTTTCGAAGTTTCAATGAACAAATAATCATGTGCTAATTTGTGTAATATCAAAACTGATTTTATAGAAACTAAACTGAGGAAAAAATGAACTGGTGCATTAATTTGATGTGAGCGGACCGTAACAAATCGCTGCACCAAGTGCCACTCGGAAGGAACGTTCAATACATTCTTCAGACACTTATTACAGAATGAGTGGAATCTTATAGTTTTCAAGAATTATCAGTCGATTATTTGCGGAAGGCGGCAAAGTGTTCAATTTCTATGCACACCAACAGAAAGTGCACATGTCATGCAAATAACATTAATGTACACATTTCACTATTAGTTTGTTTATTTCTACATACGTATGTGTGTTTATGTATGTTTATGTATGTAACTCCATCACTCTGAATAGCCAGCACAATTGACATGAGCGCACTGAATCGTGAAGAAATAACTGAACAGAAATACACAGGTAAACATCGCATTTTTGGAACGGCTGTCATCACAAGTACATGTACCACAATGTCTAATTAACCTAAGGCTTCCGTTTAATGAATTGATTTAATGCCCTTGTTTATTTTTCTCATTTCACGGACTGTGTTTTGTACTTTGAACATGTAAATATTAGCATGCATGCCAGACAATATACAAATTAACAGTATTATAAAAATACATCTACAGATAAACAAAATCCACCATACAATTTTAATCAAATGTGATGCTGTGGGTTTTATTTTTTTACTGAAATTCTTCAGATACATTTACCAGTACCATCGGTTCAAGATACCTGACCAATTTTAGAAGTTCAGTGTACAAGTATGCAAGCATAAATCATAGGCTAATTTGAGAAGAACTTACACCTCCCGAACTTGTACAAAATTCCATGAAGAATTAAGAAAATCCAATATGATACAACTGAACACTGTACATAACAGCCAAAATGTGAAAGGGTGTGCAAAAGTTTAAAAAGACAATATTCCAGTACATAAAATTACTGATGAATTAAAGGACAATGCATCTTTTATGTGCAAAAAGATAATCTTTTGGCTTTTTTTATGGGGGGGGGGGATTTTTTCCCCTGACCGTCATAATACATGTATGCAAAATTTGTGTGAAACCGCTTCCCATTTCTTTTTCAATTAAAACTTGACAGCATAAATTACTTCCAGCATCAGGGTGTTAATGACTACCGTATCTACATGTTTTCATGAAAAATCAAGGGAATCCCTGATAATTTATAAATATGCAAGACTCTCTCTGTGTGTGTACGACATAAAATATTGATTAAAAACACATGCTGATATTAGCGAAGACAAATAGTGAATAAATTTGCATATGAATAGCACTTTTTTAAATATGTTTCAATTATATATCAACCATTATGCTGGATGATACAGGTGTATGCATCAACATCAACATATCTGTACACTGTTTCTGTAATTGGGGTGTGGCTAATTGCGTGTACAATACATCTTTCAAGGCCTGTTCGGATTGGATGAACTTGACGTTTACAACAAAAAATTTGCTGCAAAATTTGCAGTGTCTGAGATGAAATGTATTCAGCTTTTTGAAATTCTGGCGCAAAATCTTGCAAACAGACATGGCCGGATGGGGATGGCTGCCCCCCCCCCCCCCCGATCTGCCATTGGATCTTTATTGCACTCTTTCTTCTTCCTGTGCACGTGCTGCTAAAATCAATTCAAACTACATTGTGCACTCTAAATTTGCTCAATACCAATTAAATTTCATTTTTTTTTAATACCTCAGAGACTACAATTAATCACTCAGGTCTCTCAGAAAAAAAAATCCTTCCGGTTTCATTGTGATCAGTGAAAAGCGAAATGCGAAATCAAATTATTTTCTCTCTCCAAATCCTAACGTAACAATGTGGCAATGTTTTTCCTATTTTTTTTCTTTTCTTAACATGCAGTACAAGCTGAGAGACGGTTAAGAACATCTTTTATTCATGATGGACATGATGAACGTTGTTCGGATGAGAGGCAGACTGAACTTGCTTTTCCTTTACTGTCACATCGAGCTAAACTGATTACGCTGAAATTACTTCGTTTATCTGTTTTTGTTCCTTCAAGTTGTCATCTAATCAATAGAGAAGGAATTGACAGAGTTTCTATTAACCCCAACTCCCTAAGCTCTGTTCAATTCAGGCGCGGATCCGGGGGGGGGGGGGGTTGGGAGTCAAACCCCCCCCCCCCCCCAGCTCTCTCTCAAAAAAAATTATCATACAAATTCCAAAACAAATATGTTGAACCCCCCCCCCCCCCGACACCCCCCAAAAAATTATACTGGTATAATGTCCGCCTGTTCAAAATATGGTACACCATTCTGTAATCTAGTGTTAATAATCGTCAAATTTGAACAGCGCCCCCTATTGAAATATGGTACCAGCGCCCCCTCCCCCACCCAGTTTTTTAAATTTTACGGAGGCCAAGTGTCCAGAGAAAAAAAAACTTTGTACATTTTAAGATTTTTTGCTGATGAAACACCCCCCCCCCCCTGTGAAAATTCCTGGATCCGCCCCTGCAATTCAATCCAATTCAATACAACATGGATGTACAACAAACAGTGATATGCTAAATAAATGCCTGCCCAAGTACGCATATATAAAGGAAGTACCGGTAACAGCCTGAATCCTAAAAAAAAAATGTTCTGGGCAACACCAGCCAGAGCCTCAATCCTCCAATTTCATCCAGCCTCAGCTGGGGCCTGCTAACCTGAATCCTCCATTATCCTCCAGAGGCAAAATCCTGGTATGCCCTCAATCCTGCAAAATCCTCCAGTGCTTTGATTTTAAAAGGCCCTCGCTTGAATTGCGAAGGTTAGGGTTAAGCATGCAAGACTAATTTCTTTTGTCCGATTAGTTGTGCTGGCACAATGTCACTCAACAACAGAATAGAAACTCCCTGAAAATCCACATTTACAGTATAGACCATGGAGGCAGTAGACCAACATGCAAATGTACATGTTCCTCAGTCAGGGGTGTGAGTGGCCACTGATAAAAATAGCTGAAACAGCTGGACAAAGTGTAAAAAAAAGCTAAACTTTGGAAATCTCCTAGATACTTTTGTACACAGCAAGTTGAAATCCAAAACAAAAAAGCTGAAATCAGCTTTGAAGCTGAGATTTCACACCCCTGGTTCGTATAGTACCGTAAGTCTATACTACCGGTATACTTGCATTTCCACTGCAATTTCTATTTTTTTTTCACTCAAATTTCCCCCCTTTTTTTTTGGTATAGTATCCATACAAGGGTTTGTTTTATAATTATACATGTATGTATACATGTCTGTACTACCCTGAAAGTGGTAAATTTGTAGTAAAGGCCGGTCCACACTCCACGCAAAAGTGAAAACAAAGTGCCTTTCATGACGTCAACAACATGAGTTTCATCGAGACGTTTGCGTTAAATTCCTTCATTTCACAAATTTGCTTTGCACTGAGATTCACTTGAAGTAACAAACCGACTTTATCGCCTCTCATTTTTAGGCTGACAACAGTGTGTGCCTTGAAAATTGTCCACAACACTTCTACTGTACATAAAGCACAATTCACACATAAACCATTGTCCTAATGCTTATATTGTGAGTACACGTATACAGTGTGCACATGTACATGTACATCGTAATTTACATGTTCAGTCTCGAAAAAAATTTCTTTCAAAAAATTACCTCACCAAAGTACGAGTGATTTCAAACCAAGTGCATACCAACACTGTGTAAACACCATGTACAGTGTATTAAAATAACTAAAACTCCTGGAATTGTGGCAAATTCTAAAAAATTACTCAACAAAAAAATTGTGTTAAAATTGTTAACGTGATGTGATTGAAAATATGCACAAACAGAAGTATGCATTACATACTACAGAGTACATGTACATGCATATTTTTCTTCCATTTGCCTATCTGCACACATCTCCACATGTACTGGTACACAGCTCTGCATGTAAATGTTATACCTTTTAACGGTTTCATTAGGCTTTTTATACGGGTCATAAAAACTATATAAAGTATTTTTAGTTTTTCTTGCAAATTCACCTACATGATAATTAATGTAGCTTGCATTGATTATATAACCGACAGGAAGAAAACAGCACTTCAGCAGCGGAACAAGTACCCTCTTTAAAAACAAAAACAAATGTTTTGCGATCCATATCCCCACCCCCACTCCAGCTACTTTTAGGGCAGCCCTATATGAGCTGGAGTGGGGGCGGCGATATTCGATCTATTCAGTGGATGTGCTGCATATAACGAATATTCAAATATTTCATCATCAACCGAATATCAGAGTACAATTTTTTTGTTATTCAAGTATCTTCCAAAATGTGACCATCGAAAGAAAACAACAAAAACGTCCACGGTGTTATTTTAATCGTATAAGTTGCGTGGTTCATCGTCTGTCCAGTGCCAAACTTTTGTTGAAAGCCGTTTTCGTAAATGATATGAGAAATTCCATGAAGATTAGCTCAAATTTATTTTTCGAAATCGGTCAAATATCAGCAGTGCGGCTATCTGTTCTTATGTGTTCTGTATTTTTTTTTAATAAGTTGTCAAATACCGACTGCCATCCAGTTCAGGCTAGCAGATGTTAAAGTTAAATTGAAAGTTATAATGATCCAATACTTAATTAATTTATTAGAAAATGCACACCCCTATTCAATACTAATTACAAAAACAGTTTACACTTCACAAATGCTGATAATAAATCCTAACTGGCCAATAGATGTCTAAGCTTTATTTGCATAAATTCCAGACCAACAATAATATACTGTGCATTTTATCTCTTCTAAACAACCTTGAGACTATACAGATGAGGTAATAATGAATTCTTCTAACCTTGGTGTGCATGTAGTCAGTAATATAGCCTACATGCAAGTCTCTTGCCTGTGAATATGTACAGTCATTTTAATATGTACATTAAAGGCCTACAGTAGCTTAATTTTTATTTGAGTACAAAGGCCTACTTTACAAAAACATGTACATCTCCAGGTTGCTTTTTTTTGTCAAAAATGCACAGGTCTCCATACTTTCTTTATGAAACACACTGTGCATCAAGTCTGCTTTCCATGTTTACAATGGATTGACTGTATTCCAGATACAGTGCATGAGCATTTTGCAAATTGTTATATTGTATTGTGGATATTGAGATTTCATTGGTCTAGAGGGGTAAAAAACACGGTGAATTTTTATGTCGCCACTGCTTTTGTTTAATCAGTTACACGTACAGACAGTCAAAAATTTGTTCCGCTTCCCCTGCCTTATACACAGGCTAGTCACCAGCAGTCAGATCATTTTTGAATAGGCACCACGACAGTCTATCTGTTTTGAGGCATGCGATCACACCCCCACACCATCACACGCCTAAATGCTTCCTGAGAAGTACGAATAATCGCACGCCTGGATCCCTATTTTTGAAAAATAAAGTACGTCGGTGAAGAGAATATGGCTTTACTGTAAACCAAGATGAATATTTTGAAAAACAATACCAGACCACAGAACCACACGCCTAGAAAAATCACACGCCTAGAAAAATCACACGCCTAGAAAAATCACACGCCTAGAAAAATCACACGCCTAGAAAAATCACACGCCTAGAAAAATCCAGGTGTGCGTTTTCCACACACCTGTGATTTTCAAATCAGAAGGACTGCCACGACTAGTCAAATTCCACCAAAATACAAAAGCAGATGTATGGCGGTAGGCGCAGCTGGCTATTGAATCAATCTCCTGCAGTCAAAGCATAGCTGTATGATCAGAGCATAGCTATACATGTACATCAGCAACAACCAGCCAACCCTGTTTTATGAAGGCAGGGAGCACTCAACTGTTAAAAACAGTCACCTGATTTAGTTTGACTGCTGGGCTAGCCTTGTTGAAATAGACCTTTATCATGCTGCCACCATTTCAGTCATGTTCCCTGTGTCCAATAACGTTACTGAATGATGTTTGCTGTGCAAAAAGGAACCAGACTATTTTTCTTCCAGCCTCGCTTTGGTTACGTTGATTTGAATGGGATTTTTTTTCCCCCCATTCTTAAAGAGTACATTACACCATTTGTGTTCTTGATTTATCGGCACATTAGAATACTTTTTGATACAGGGCATGGTATTTTGGAAAGAATGTTGCACCCTGACGCCAAGTTTTGTCATCATATACACCTATCATCTCAATGGAGGTCAGTCATTGAAAAAATGTTAAAAGACATGTATCTGGGACTCAGTGTTGTAGGACTCGGACTCGGGACTCGGACTCGAGTCCGGACTCGAGTCCTTTTTTCAAGGACTCGGACTTGGACTCGAGTCCTTTGCTCAAGGACTCGGACTCGGACTCGGACTCGGACCCCAAGGACTCGAGGACTCGGCTTCGAGTCCGGCAATATCGGGTCTTTTTTAGGTGTTGTATTTCAATTATTTTATGTCTTTCACCTTGATTTGGTTTTGCTGTGGAACCGAATTCCGCAGTTCTGCCGCTCGCAAAAATAACTTGCCGATTGATCAATGATCAATTGATTCATTCCAACCTAACCTAGCCAATTGCCCACCAAATAAATCGATTCATCAGTTATTCAGTTGCTTGCCGATGTGTTGGACTTTTTGTTCAATATTACTAACATGGTTGACACAATGACAAGGAGCTATCTCAGCCGCATGGAATCAACGCCATACAATTGGGCTCGAATTCATACCCATTTAGCGCACGTGGGTGCTTTTACACGCCCAATATGATCAATATCGCCCAACGTGCCGCGTCTTTAGTCTTTACATATTTTGTAGACTTGATCTGTGGCTCTGCCTTCTGTTGATAGTTTGTTTAACAGTTATGCTATTTACAAGTTTTTTAACCTTTACTGTAAGAAAGGGAAATAAAGAAAAGCAACAAATGTGAAGAATAATTACTGAAGATCATATGCTAATTGTAATTGTCACTTTACTGTAGTATCTGCGTCAATATCTGTAGGCTTCTACGCATACTAAGGTAAAAGTTAATGCAAGTTTTTTTAATGTACATTATAAACATAATGAATGCATTGCATAGTGCATACAGCCAAAACCATTACCCCTTCTCTATCACCTGACATTTGATAGTGACATTTTGAAAACGTTAATATAGTATTGGTGAACCGCGACTTGAATTTGATACATAAGGACTCGGACTCGGACTCGAGTCCTTTTTTCAAGGACTCGGACTCGGACTCGGACTCGGACATCAAAAATTGACAAGGACTCGGACTCGGACTCGAGTCCTTTGCTCAAGGACTCGGACTCGGACTCGGACTCGGATGAGGAGGACTCGACTACAACACTGCTGGGACTGCAAAGCATGTTCGAGTTTGTTAGGAAATACTTTGAAAATGTTCTTGACTCTCCATAGACTTTGTACACAACTGCTGAAGTGGCGTCAGGTTGCAACACTCTTTCCGTCCTTTTTTTTTACAACAATGCAACCTTGGTTGCAATGCAACCAAGATGTAGCTGAAGATGCCGAATGTGCTCAGATGGTGTAAAAGAATACCACGTCCCACATCTGTTACATAATTTTGAAAAATATAAAGCTCAAACCCAAAACAATTAAACATGGCAGGTGAATAACAGACACAATCCATCACTCCAAAATTGGCTGCCACTGTTTTTGTGTTTCTCACAGTCTGATAAATTTTAAAACACTTGCTTGGAAAAGTTTCACATTCAGTTTAATAAGTGTAAATTATTAAATATCCCAAGTCGTTTGATTTTGTAAATACTGAACAACAAATATACACATATCTCAAGATGAAATATGATGTTGAAACTTGAATAGGAACCAGCGTCCACCTGAAAATAAAGCATCCTTTTCACAAATGGAGGCAATTTTCTGTACATAAAACATTTCAATTGTACTTTTTGTGGAACAGCTAAATACATGAATTATTTACATGCTAAAATTTTATGTTTTTTTATGATGATTAACAGGTCACTGAATTAATGCTTACAAACATTAAACAGACCATTATAAAATTATTAGTATAAGTTTTTGTTGCTAAAAAAAGTTAAATGATTTACATGATGTACTGTAGTATACACATGAAAACTTCCTATCACGCCTATACTATAGATGGAGATGCAAATGGTTTAACTTCAAATACAACTGACAACATTTTGAAGAGCTTGTTTGTGATGAAACTCAAAAGAATTATAAATAAATTATATTAAATAGAAACTAGTTTTAAATTGAATGTAGCCATTCATAAACTTACCAAGAATTTCCCAATCTTAGTCTGTGCCGATATCAGTGCCCCGGCCCAATCTTTGACGGCCGTCATCCAAGGCACTTCGATGTCTGGGCTCTTGCCGTTGAAGACGGGGCCATTGAAGCTCGGCGTCGGCGGCGACGCATCGTGCACGCGCCGCTTGCAGCTGATCAACACGATCAGCCGAAACGCCAAAATCACCACCAGTCCGCCGAAAAAAGTGATCAAACTCGAGCTGAGAAACACGTACCAGTATCTCTCTCTACAGTCATTGGGTGGTATACAGTGTGTTTCTTCACACTGTTCTTCTGTTAGGTTGACATAAGACATGGTTGCGGAGAAAATTCGGGCTGATTTCGGCTCACATTATGTGGGATTTCCGAATGCCAACATCTTTTTCACCGTGTTTACGTTGCACACAACTTTGTTACAGAACGTTGCTAGTTGCATGCACTTAACTTAACTTGCGATAGATGTGTCCGTGTGTGCATAGCGCGCATGCACAGTACATGTCAACCTCGTCCCCAGTGCTTACTTTATTTCCAACCGCGTTTCCAATAGTAAACCCTGGATAGGAAACTTTCTTCCTGTATCCTGATTGGATACCGCAATTGGCTAGTAATGGATTTTTATCGTGTACTTGGTGCTATATATTCACAACGTGCAGTACGTGTTTTCGCGATCATTCGTCCACGCCACTGATCTCTATATAAAGACTGGATAGCGGATATGCATACAACATTCACACAGAAGACTTTGCATATTGACCAATTCGCCCCCGGTCTCACGAAGATGGCCGCGTATAATACGAACGTTCTACGCGTAAATACGCGCGCGTTGTATCAACAGTTGACGCGCATTTTGGTCACGTACACATATTATGATGTTCTAAAAGGGACACATTTCCGTAGTGATTATCATTGTATAACACCGAAAAAGTGATATTTGCGGTATTTTAGTAACCACGACGTTAAAAATAATTGTAGTTAACCTTGGTCAGTGGTGGTGGTCAAAATATAAGTCAAGTGAACCGCGACGTTACAAAAGAAATCATGCTGTCTTTAAAAACGGCAACTTGTCCTTTGTAGATCACCAGCCGGTCTCACCAATATGGAGTCAAATTCGTACATTGTGCGGCTCTTTATTAGCTATCCAGTCTTTATATAGAGATCAGTGGTCCACGCCTTCTCGAAAATACTAATTTCCTTTCCAATTTGCTCATATTAATATGAAATATGATACTGCATGTTGTCTTGATAAGATCGTAACAGTTTGATTTCAAAAATCGTGTTTTCGTAACTCACGCCGTGCTGGCGCTGCTACGAATTGACTCTGTTTTTACCCCAGACACCGCATACAAAAACAAACGCTAATGTGTAACGCATATCCAGGCACCAGACTGTTCCTCATTTGCATACGTCTGCAAAAATCTTGCACATGCAAATGATCCAATACCAGGGTGAGAGAGCAGGTAGTGGTGGGCGCGTACTGCTCGACACCCTGGGGACGAGGTTGCAGTACATGTACATACGTGCCATACAATAAACTTTCACTTTAATAGCTAGGTAGTCTTGGTTCAAGACGGGTTTTACACGCCTAGCATAGCAGCTGATAGAGGGCGCTATTGCCACTTTACGGCTCCGTCTTTTTCCGCCAAAATTTACTGTAGTACACATTCAGGTTGTGCTAGAAAAAGAAATGTATCAAACCTATAGAGTGCGCCATAATAATCATTGTGAATTATAAATTTCAATAACATTTCACAAAGAATAAGTCATTTCTTCAAGTGCAACTTAATTTGGCGTACCCCCCACCATATACCAACAACCACGCCCCGCGCGCCAAAGACCCGGCTGACATAATTAGAGGGCGCAATTCACTAGCGCTCAACTAAAAACATGGCGAGCGAGAAAACGTGCATCACCGTCGGTTGCGAGAAAGGTTCCCGTTTGCAATGCCCAACTTGCATCAAACTGGGAATTCAGGGATCTTACTTCTGCTCCCAGGTGAGAAATATGTTTCCTAATTTATTTTGTGGTTTAGAAGGGCTGTGGTACTCGATAAGCTAGTGCTAGGGCCCAGGCCTTATTCATGTTTTGTTAATGGCCATTGGCGGGATTGCTAAGTCTAGTTGTGTACTGTAAAGATTGTTATGTAGTATCTAGTAATACGGTATGCACGTTCATGACGGTGGGCCTACGGCTACGTCACAAGCAATCATCAGTACACCACTCCTCTCCCACCCCCAGCCTGTACTAGTACTGTATGGCACCGTAGCGTGGGCTTTGACCTTTGACGTATCACTTTGCATGTACTGTTTCAACTTGAAGAGCTAAATTACAAGTTAGTTCAGGCATGTCACTGTCAGGTGCGAGTAAATTGGATTTTGTTTTCGTATTAATCATGTTGTTAAATTCACTAGCCTAACAATGTTAGGCTAGTGAATTTTTTCTGTCGTCACAGATATGTTTGATTATAATTACACTGGTTTACTCCGTTAACTTTAAACATGTATTTAAAACGTTACGAAACATGGAAACTTTTGTTCAGCCTGTTTGTGGAAAAATATGACTTCTTTTCATGTTTTTTTTTTTCAAATTCAGTTTACCAGACATGCATATCAGCCCCCCCCCCCAACTAAAAGATGCAGAACATCACAAGGTACTAGGTAGCTTCTGAAATACAATGTCATACGAAAAATTAAACTTTGTTTTCAGGCGGAACCTTTATTCTAACTTGTTTGACTTTACAGGAATGTTTCAAGGAGAACTGGGCAGATCACAAACAGGTTCATAAGAAGGAACGCATCAACCAGCAACTGAATACAAAGATCTACAATCCATGGCCGGGGTATATGTTCACTGGCAAGCTGCGTCCATACCCATTGGTAAGAATGGAATGATCCGTTCAGCCCGGCCCCCCTGATGTTTTGACCCAATCGTGACTGTGCAACCAAATGTCAGACAAAAGTCGGACTTGCATGTACTGAGTATGGCTAGAGCATGCAGTGTGGCATTTGGGACATGTATTTGCCAAAGTTTTTCTGTGTTCATGTGAAGATGATTATTCAGAATAATATTAAATTTTAATTCTAATTCACAGTCGGAATCTCGTACTGTTCCTGAAGGCATCGGGAGGCCAGATTATGCGGATCATCCTGAAGGTACTACAAAAAAGACACGATTGATCATTCCAGTCACAGATTCAAAATTTGAAAGTGGTTATCTTTAGGAAAAGACTTTGCAGGACAAAAAAAACAATAATACAAGTGCTTTTATCCACTTTTTTTCCACCTTATAAACAGTTGTTCTGTTGCAGCATTGTCCATTGACAAAATATAACAGTCAATAGATGGTACATGTTCATAAATGGTTGGAATTTTTGTGATCAGGTTATCCAACGACCGAGATGGCAGTCAAAGGAAGCACTCAGATCCGAAGTCTGACCGCCGAGGAGATTGAAGGTCTCAGGGTTGCATGTAGGGTAAGAACTAGACCCGTAAACATGGCGATATACATCGCCATGTGTCGTTGCCATGTCTGGACATTCGAAAGCCTGGATGAAGGTATTCCATCTACAATCCCGAAGTTTAACCCTAACACCCTAGCATGATTTACTAGGAACCATACCCATCCTGGCAAATTCCAACACCATATGGGAAACTGCACACACATATTTCTGACTTTGTTTCTGGAGGTGTGCCAACCCAATGTAAAAGACTGTCAGTTTAGGGGTACTGTACCCATCCTAACAGATTCCAACAAAACATGCTGTTGGGTTTTGATGGGTTGAGGTCTGTTAGGGTTCAAAAGAACACCTGCATTTTCCAAGAACTTCCGCTGGCACAGGATCTGTCATTCCCAAGAAATTTGAGAGAAAAAGATGGGACCCGAAACGAACGTGTAGAATTTTGGTTTATTGGAATTTCTGAAAAGTCACGCACGGTCCCCCGAATCCTTTGCATGCAAAACATTAGGAGCCCTCCGAGGTAACCGTTCCCTCCATTCAGCGCATGCGCATACAATTCACAGAGCAATCTATTTGGCCTGTTTCTGACAGCTTACATGTACCGTAATTTTCGGAATATAAGCCGCGCGGCGTATAAGCCGCAGCACGCAAAAATCTGCAAATTAAGATTTGAAATCGGCGTATAAGCCGCACCGGCGTATAAGCCGCACCGACCGCTGCGGTTTCAATTTTGTAAGGCCTCCAAATTCTAGTCAAAATGCTCTGAACCAGTTCCATTTACACTACAGAAGCTATTAAAAGGACCACAAAGGTTATCAAATCATTTACAATCGATACTTTTACAAACAAATATGGGAATTGATGAGAAATAAACACCGGGAACTGCTGTCGGCTGCCCCGTCATAGCCCGGCAGCCTGCGCCACGCACGCCGGTGAATGACATCATTTTCCCACAGCACGTGAAACCCACCGTGTGTTGTCTGACTGGAGCGCTACAAATCTTGCTTTGTGGCAACAGACGCTGATTTGTTTTGTCCTAAGAATAAACAGGTCCGTTTTTACCTCAAAACTTATCAAATTGTTGCGATTACTAACCAGTAGTTGCAATAAAAATTCAAGTTTCGATCGTAACTTTCTTCGGAAATAGTCAAAACGAAGCGGACATTTTAATAGACGATTCCATTAATTTTGTAAGGGGTGATTTAGTCCCTCTTTTGAGTTTTACATCGTTTCTTGAATACATTTCAAGAAAACAAAATATATTGTGACGTTGAACAACTGATTATGTAACAAAAAAATGTTTCGAACGCCATAAAAATTTTAGTCGTCTTTTTTCTTTTTTTTTAAACAGCGAAAATATTGGTAATTATTGTTCCCAAGAAAGAACACCCCTTTATTACCACAAATGGTGTGGTCCGCTGGGGGGAAAGCCGTTGAGCATGCCTGCATATTGCTGCAGCACTGTGCCAGTATCACGTACGGCTGGAAGCAAGTGTCGAAGACAGCTTTCATCACCGTACTTTTTACCGCTCGGTACCTTAACGTGAGACGTGGTTTCGGTTTGTTAATGACTTTCTTAATTTATAATTCATTTCAGCAACACATCTCTTCTTGTACCAGTACATTAAATACACATGTGAATCTTATTTTTATTCTTCAAGTCTCGGCGTATAAGCCGCCCTGTGTATAAGCCGCAGTAAACATTTTCATGGGCAAATTCAACGTATAAGCCGCGGCTTATATTCCGAAAATTACGGTACATTTCCGTAAGTTTTTTGCCTTGTTGTCCCTTGCCGTTGATCTTGTTTTCCAGCCGGTAAATTGTATCAAAAGACTTTTGCGAACTGATACTTTTGTCTTTTTCTTCTTTTCTCTAGCTTGGCAGGGAGGTGTTAGACATAGCTGCAGCCATGGTCAAGCCGGGCGTCACCACCGATGAAATTGACGAAGCCGTCCACAAGGCGTCTGTAGAGAGAAACTGCTACCCCTCGCCTCTCAATTATCATAAATTTCCCAAGTCATGTTGCACGTAAGCTCCTTTAACCCTAACCCACCTCACTCCTCCAAAATCCTCCTGGCGGTTTTGGAGGATTCTAGAGGATTGAGGATGAATGGTGATTGAATCAAATGAAGATTCTGGAGGATTGAGGATGAATGGTGATTGAAGCACATGAGGATTTTGGAGGATTGAGGATGAATGGTGAATGAAGCACAAGAGGATTTTGGAGGATTGAGGATGAATGCATTTTGAGGCAGGACTGTCTGATGATTTTGAAGGATTTGGCGTTGGTTATCCTTCATTTAAACCCGAGTGCAAAGTTTTGGGATGAGGAGGATTTTGGAGGATTGAAGATGAATGCATTTTGAGGCAGGACTGTCCGACAATTTTGAAAAATTTAGGCGGAGTTGGAGGATTTTGGAGGATTGAGGATGGTTGTAAGCAACAAGGGCCTAGGGGGTTAGAATGAATTCTTTTTTTGTTCAGCAGCAGTACACCACAGTCAGAAAAAAGTAACGAGTTATCAATGGCAATCATCTCAAGATTTCCAATGGCCGAACTCTCTGATTGCAGAATGAATTAAATTAATGACACTGAATCAAAAAATGTAACAAGGAATTTGCTACTACTGCTAAGTCGATTAAATTGTTGGTTATCTCTCCTTAGGTCCGTAAATGAGGTTATATGTCACGGCATTCCCGACAAGCGACCCATGGAGGACGGCGACATCATGAATGGTAACTATAATCTTTCTCAAAATTCCTTCGCCGTGACTTTGATTAAATTTAAAAACCACAAATAAATGCTGACAAACTTCACCTCCAGGGCACTTACGCACTGAGAATAAAAGAATAAATTAAAAAGTACAAGTTAAAGTTTAAAACGTTTAAAATCCAGCAAAAATTAATACAACAGAGTTTACAAAAAAAAATATTAACATTTACATCTCACTCCAAAGGTGGCCGGCATTAGCTTTTCGATTTTTCTTCTCTAAAGCAATTTCAATATTGGTAGATGGATGTCAAGTAATAGGTGAATGAAATTTTCTCTGACAATATTTTGTTTTGTTTTGCAGTTGACATCACTGTTTACCACAATGGTTTCCATGGCGATCTGAACGAGACGTTCTTCGTTGGCAATGTCGACGAGAAGTCTAAAGAGTTGGTGTCTGTCACGCATCGGTGTCTAGAGTTAGCAATTGAAGCAGGTGATTTGTCAAAAATGTAACAAAGCTGTGTGCTGCCAATATACTCCAATCAAAGAATGCAAAGCATCCATGTTTTAAGTTCTTGTTAGATGAACTTACAAACACATGTAGTTGTGAGTATAGTGAACTTCAGTTGGTACAAAATGTGCTGGACAGTTGAGTGGTACATTACATTTATTTAAACCTTCTTTCATATTTTGTATACCATTACAGTCAGGCCAGGTGTCCGCTACAGAGAGCTCGGAGACATCATACAGAAACACGCTCAGGCGAACAAGTACTCGGTGGTTCGGACGTACTGCGGACACGGCATTCATAGGTTATTCCACACCGCACCGAGCGTACCTCACTATGCAAGTAAGTAGACCGGTGCCTCAGTGATCGCAAGCAAGTTTATTCATTGTAGTCAAGATACAAGACAAGCTCAGAAAAGCTGGTCCCAGAGCGCACAGCATTCTATTTAATTGTTTCAGAATGGCTATTCACTGGAAGTCTTCTCATGCATCTGGGCCCAATTTCACGGCGCTGCTAAGCACAAAAATTTGCTTAGCACAAAAAAAGTCTGGCTTATAAAAGCAGGTTACCAGCCAAAAGTCAATGTGATTTTCATGCTAAGCAAACAAAAGCCGAATACCAATCACGAGCAATATACATCACAATGAGTTTTGGCTGGTAACCTGGTTTTATAAGCCAGACTTTTTCTGTGCTTAGCAAATTTTTGTGCTTAGCAGCGCCGTGAAATTGGCCCCTGGTGTACACAGCGAGTCGGATTTAGCCCATTACAGGGTTATCCTATACAATAGCACTGCCCAACAACATGCTGGCCCTCTGGGACCGGCACAAAAAAAATTAGAAAAAAGGTGGTCACTGCACCAGTGATTTACTACTGTTATGAAATAGCTAGTCAGTGTAGGTCATAGCATACCCAACATGTTCTTGTATAATACTGTGATAATTTGTTTAGTACACAAAGTGTCCCAGCTGACAGGTTTTTAGTTTTAGTTGTCGAGGTTTCATTTCATTTGCTTATTTAATATTTTCTCCCAGAAAACAAGGCTACGGGTGTGATGAAACCAGGACATGCATTCACCATTGAACCAATGATATGTGAAGGTAAATTACAGCAACTACATAAAAATCACGCCTTTAACTTCTTTCCAATTTTCAATGTTCCTTTAGACTAAACCAAAATTAGAAGCCATTACGGGGTGTTACCACAGTCGCATGCGTATCGCACACGCTCTGAAAGTCGCAGCGTGCGCGACTTTTGCGTACCCTTTTAGTCCACGCATACGACTGGCGCGAATATGTTTATGCATAAGTGATGTCTTCTAATATAATTTTCCATGATAAGTCTGTACACATGCTGACCACATCTGTACTTTTTTTTCCCTTTGCCCCTTCTGGAACAGGTTCCTGGAGGGACGTGACCTGGCCAGACAACTGGACAGCGGTCACTCAGGACGGCAAACGGTCAGCCCAGTTTGAGCACACGCTACTGGTCACCCAGACGGGATGCCAGATCCTCACGGCGCGGCCGGAACCCAACAGACAGCCACATTTTATGGATCAGATGTAGAAACTAAAAATATCTACTGAACTTGCAACTGTAACCTAGGACAGTGCAATGTTGATTTGAAAGGTGTTGTGTAGTGCTATGTAGTTCGTACAACACTAAAGCCGGTTCGTACTTCACATGAAAGCGAAAGTATGAACAGGGCTTAAGATCCTTGTTTTCATTTATATGGACGTGTGGGTCATTCCAGCATTATGTTATGTCTGTGACAGCTTTTAAGAGCTCAGTGAATAAACCTGAAAATGTACTTTTCAAATTGTATACATCCATAATCTAGTAATGGTCAAGGAGATTACAGACTAGGAGTTTTGGATCATTTCTCTGCATCATTAATAAGATCTCGTGGTTTAATTTGGGGCGTAGCGGTTCCTTCCTTGCCTTCCACCGCTGTGGCTCGGGTTCGATTCCTGCCCAGGTCCAAATGTGGATTGGGTTTTCCCCAGAATATTCTTCTGGGGTTTTCCTCCCACCTCTAAAACTGTAATTTCTTCTCATTGTCTTCTCTCCACCGGTTTCTTCAGGCTTGCGAGCTACAGTGCCCAGGGGGCGCTTTTGAGGAATCCTTGGTTTCATTACCAGAAATAATAATAATAATAATTGGCTCTGTCATGAACATTAAATTTCCTTTTCATAATGTTGGAATTGCCCACATGTAAGAACAATTGAATCGAGCTACACTTTAATTCAAATTTTGTGTGCTTCTTTATTGTGAACAATTTAAGTCCTACCACTGCACGTTAATCTGTCACATTTTTAAACAAAAAGTCTGCGTTCACAAACCTGTCCAATAGCCTGTCGAATAACCTTGCAGCAACTTTATGATAGGCTTGGCATGTTGAATGAACGTCCAACTTATAAACAAACGTCACGAAACTACTAGGTAATTTATCTGATCTTTTCAATAAAGAAAACAATTTTTTCTCTCCATGATAATCACAAAACTTAACTTAAAGGAAAAGAGTACGCCATTATATGACTAAAGAATATCAAGTACAAAATCACGGCACTTGAATCAAATCTTTGATATTGAATCCCAAAACGTTAAGTATATAAGAAAAAAACTGGCATGTATTTTCACTATCAATAAAATTATCTGAATCATTTGGTAACAAAAACGTGTTATACTGATTCTGTTTTCTCAGTTTTGTTTAAATATTTACTTCTTTTCAAACTACTTTTTATCATTTTTCAAAGCACCCTTCTACCCAAAAAGATTTCTTCAAGAAAGTAGACTATAAACAAAACTAAAAATATTTATCTAGCGCCCCTTGAACAAAGATATCGACTTGGGAACCGCCAACATAGGGCTGGATAGCTCAGTTGGTAAGAGCACTGGAACGGTTATCCTGAGGTCGCAGGTTCAAGCCCCACTCCAGTCGATTCCTTTGTTCAACTTTTCAAAACTCAAAATAAACAGATACATTTATTATCCATTTCTAAAATGGAATACCTGTGCTGCATCTCCATTCGTCTGGAGAAATAGAAGCTTCCACGGAGCTCTTAGTTGAAATGAACGATGGCACGGATGCTATGAACAAAGTGAAATAGTGAATTTGCATTAATTTACTTGAGTATTCGAGTGATGAGAAAACCAAAAAAAATCCATTCGGCCTATAGACCTAGTTCCGGTTGTAAGATCGAATTGGTGAGAATCCCTCTCGCATGATCATTGTTGGCAACTTGGCATACAATTTGTGCGTGCCCAGAAACTTTCGAGATCTGAAGGTACCATCCTAAGCAAGGCGTGGGCCCATCACACATCCATAACAACATTCACAAGTCCTTTCACAGGTCCAGTCATGAGTAACAGGGGGTGAACAATAACAAAGAATGCCTCTGTCAGTTGAATAGCTTGTGAGTTGACTTGGGACCTGATGACTTTTGACAGACTTGAGGACTCAGGAGGACTTGTGATGGGCTCGACAATAACACAGGTAGCATGTGTCCGAAATGGGCTTCCACAGGGCTATGGCTATGTCTATTGTGAATTTGTTCCCATGCAATTGTAATGGACAAACCTAGACAATAGTTCTAGGCATTAAATTCAAATATGGCCTTAGTGGGTAATTACCAACATTAACAGCTGTCCATCTGAAGAATCAAAGCACAACTCACCTTTTGCCAGCGTGGAGCAGGTCGAATGCCTCGTTGATTTTGTCAAAGTTGACGTGGTGGGTGATGAACTCATCGACTTTGACCTTGCCAGAAAGGTAGTCCTCTACCAGCTGAGGAACACCGTCCCGACTCTTGTACCCTGTGTTTCAAAGGTGGACATTGTGAAGAATATTTACAACTTTTCAATTGAATTCGGTCTAGTTAACTTGTTGGAGTAATGAGTTGTCTCCTTTGGGAAAACAGTATAATGTCACTCGGCTTCACCTCGGGTAATTATCGGCATTCCAGACTCCAACCAGTCTTAAACATAGTGTTTAACACCACCCAAGCACACATTTATTTCCTTAATAATCGTTGTACATGTACATGTATTGATTTTTCCCTAAATTTACAACATCAACAGGTTTTAAGTTATTTCTGTGCAGACAGGCAGGTACATTTTTTTGCAAAATGCCCGCATTGTAAGTTTGTCAATATATTTTCAAGTTATCCTTAGAGAAAAAAGTGCGAAAACAGCAAATTTTCATCTGAATATGTAAAAGTGTGCAGTGTCTCCGCATGGACACTGGCACATAGAGGTAATGACATTCAAGAGTTCACCTGTCTTTGACCATTGAGGGGGTACTGGGCACAGGATTCAAGCTTGGATTTCAGTATAACACTCTTCGTAAAACGTACCTCCAAAGGCAGTCCCCTTCCAGACCCGGCCAGTGACCAGCTGAAAGGGACGGGTGGATATCTCCTGCCCGGCCCCAGCAACACCGATGATGATGGATTCTCCCCAACCCTTGTGGCAGGATTCAAGGGCCTCACGCTGAAAATAAAATGCAGGCAAGGTACTTATTTGATTGGAGGTAAGGCTTTATTTGGGCTTTATTTGATTGGAGGTAAGGCTTTATTTGGGCTTTATTTGATTGGAGGTAAGGCTTTATTTGGGCTTTATTTGATTGGAGGTAAGGCTTTATTTGGGCTTTATTTGATTGGAGGTATGGCTTTATTTGGGCTTTATTTGATTGGAGGTATGGCTTTATTTGGGCTTTATTTGATTGGAGGTTTGGGTTTGGGTTTGGGTTTGGGTTTGGGTTTGGGTTTGGCTTTGGGTTTGGGTTTGGGTTTGGCTTTGGCTTTGGCTTTGGCTTTTGGTTTGGCTTTGGGTTTGGGTTTGTGTTTGGCTTTGGCTTTTGCTTTGGCTTTTGGTTTGGCTTTGGGTTTGGGATTGGGTATGGCTTTATTTGGGCTTTATTTGATTGGAGGTATGGCTTTATTTGGGCTTTATTTGATTGGAGGTATGGCTTTATTTGATTGGAGGTATGGCTGTATTTGGGCTTTATTTGATTGGAGGTTTGGGTTTGGGTTTGGGTTTGGGTTTGGGTTTGGGTTTGGCTTTGGCTTTGGCTTTGGGTTTGGGTTTGTGTTTGGCTTTGGCTTTGGCTTTGGCTTTGGCTTTTGGTTTGGCTTTGGGTTTGGGTTTGGGTTTGGGTATGGCTTTATTTGGGCTTTATTTGATTGGAGGTATGGCTTTATTTGATTGGAGGTATGGCTTTATTTGGGCTTTATTTGATTGGAGGTTTGGGTTTGGGTTTGGGTTTGGGTTTGGGTTTGGCTTTGGCTTTGGGTTTGGCTTTGGGTTTGGGTTTGGGTTTGTGTTTCGCTTTGGCTTTGGCTTTGGCTTTGGGTTTGGCTTTGGGTATGGCTTTATTTGGGCTTTATTTGATTGGAGGTATGGCTTTATTTGATTGGAGGTATGGCTTTATTTGGGCTTTATTTGATTGGAGGTTTGGGTTTGGGTTTGGGTTTGGGTTTGGGTTTGGGTTTGGCTTTGGCTTTGGGTTTGGGTTTGGGTTTGGGTTTGGGTTTGGGTTTGGGTTTGGGTTTGGCTTTGGCTTTGGCTTTGGCTTTGGCTTTGGCTTTTGGTTTGGCTTTGGGTTTGGGTTTGGGTTTGGGTTTGGGTATGGCTTTATTTGGGCTTTATTTGATTGGAGGTATGGCTTTATTTGATTGGAGGTATGGCTTTATTTGGGCTTTATTTGATTGGAGGTTTGGGTTTGGGTTTGGGTTTGGGTTTGGGTTTGGGTTTGGGTTTGGGTTTGGCTTTGGGTTTGGGTTTGGCTTTGGCTTTGGGTTTGGGTTTGGGTTTGGCTTTGGCTTTGGCTTTGGCTTTGGGTTTGGCTTTGGCTTTGGGTTTGGGTTTGTGTTTGGCTTTGGCTTTGGCTTTGGCTTTGGGTTTGGGTTTGGGTTTGGGTTTGGGTATGGCTTTATTTGGGCTTTATTTGATTGGAGGTATGGCTTTATTTGGGCTTTATTTGATTGGAGGTATGGCTTTATTTGATTGGAGGTTTGGGTTTGGGTTTGGGTTTGGGTTTGGCTTTGGCTTTGGGTTTGGGTTTGGGTTTGGCTTTGGGTTTGGGTTTGGGTTTGGCTTTGGGTTTGGGTTTGGGTTTGGGTTTGGCTTTGGCTTTGGCTTTGGCTTTGGCTTTGGCTTTTGGTTTGGCTTTGGGTTTGGGTTTGGGTTTGGGTTTGGGTTTGGGTTTGGCTTTGGGTTTGGGTTTGGGTTTGGCTTTGGGTTTGGGTTTGGGTTTGGCTTTGGGTTTGGGTTTGTGTTTGGCTTTGGCTTTGGCTTTGACTTTTGGTTTGGCTTTGGCTTTGGGTTTGGGTTTGGCTTTGGCTTTGGGTTTGTGTTTGGCTTTGGCTTTGGCTTTTGGTTTGGCTTTGGGTTTGGGTTTGGGTTTGGGTTTGGGTATGGCTTTATTTGGGCTTTATTTGATTGGAGGTATGGCTTTATTTGATTGGAGGTATGGCTTTATTTGGGCTTTATTTGATTGGAGGTTTGGGTTTGGGTTTGGGTTTGGGTTTGGGTTTGGCTTTGGCTTTGGGTTTGGGTTTGGCTTTATTTGGGCTTTATTTGATTGGAGGTATGGCTTTATTTGATTGGAGGTATGGCTTTATTTGGGCTTTATTTGAATGGAGGTATGGCTTTATTTGATTGGAGGTATGGCTTTATTTGGGCTTTATTTGAATGGAGGTTTGGGTTTGGGTTTGGGTTTGGGTTTGGGTTTGGGTTTGGGTTTGGGTTTGGGTTTGGCTTTGGCTTTGGCTTTGGGTTTGGGTTTGTGTTTGGCTTTGGCTTTGGCTTTTGGTTTGGCTTTGGGTTTGGGTTTGGGTTTGGGTTTGGCTTTGGGTTTGGCTTTTGGTTTGGCTTTGGCTTTGGCTTTGGGTTTGGGTTTGGGTTTGGGTTTGGCTTTGGCTTTGGGTTTGGCTTTTGGTTTGGCTTTGGGTTTGGGTTTGGGTTTGGGTTTGGCTTTTGGTTTGGGTTTGGGTTTGGGTTTGGGTTTGGGTTTGGCTTTGGCTTTGGGTTTGGCTTTGGGTTTGGCTTTGGGTTTGGGTTTGGGTTTGGCTTTGGGTTTGGGTTTGGCTTTGGGTTTGGGTTTGGCTTTGGCTTTGGCTTTGGGTTTGGGTTTGGCTTTGGCTTTGGCTTTGGCTTTGACTTTTGGTTTGGCTTTGGGTTTGGGTTTGGGTTTGGCTTTGGGTTTGGGTTTGGCTTTGGGTTTGGGTTTGGGTTTGGGTTTGGGTTTGGGTTTGGCTTTGGGTTTGGGTTTGGGTTTGGCTTTGGCTTTGGGTTTGGCTTTTGGTTTGGCTTTGGCTTTGGGTTTGGGTTTGGGTTTGGGTTTGGGTTTGGGTTTGGGTTTGGCTTTGGGTTTGGGTTTGGGTTTGGCTTTGGGTTTGGGTTTGGGTTTGGCTTTGGCTTTGGGTTTGGGTTTGTGTTTGGCTTTGGCTTTGGCTTTGGCTTTGGCTTTGACTTTTGGTTTGGCTTTGGGTTTGGGTTTGGGTTTGGGTTTGGGTTTGGGTTTGGCTTTGGGTTTGGGTTTGGGTTTGGGTTTGGGTTTGGCTTTGGGTTTGGGTTTGTGTTTGGCTTTGGCTTTGGCTTTGACTTTTGGTTTGGCTTTGGCTTTGGGTTTGGGTTTGGGTTTGGGTTTGGGTTTGCCTTTGGCTTTGGGTTTGGCTTTGGGTTTGGCTTTGGGTTTGTATTTGGCTTTGGCTTTGGCTTTGGGTTTGGCTTTGGGTTTGGGTTTGGGTTTGGGTTTGGGTTTGGGTTTGGCTTTGGCTTTGGGTTTGGCTTTGGCTTTGGGTTTGGGTTTGGGTTTGGGTTTGGCTTTGGCTTTGGCTTTGGCTTTGGCTTTGGGTTTGGGTTTGGCTTTGGCTTTGGCTTTTGGTTTGGCTTTGGCTTTGGCTTTGGGTTTGGGTTTGGGTTTGGCATTGGCTTTGGCTTTGGGTTTGGCTTTGGCTTTGGGTATTAAGCCGTGAACCCCAAACACCATCAACTTATCAACAAACGTCACGAAACTACTTTTCAATAAAGAAAACAATTTTTTCTCTCCATGATAATCACAAAACTGAACTTAAAGAAAAAGAGTACGCCATTAAATGACTAAAAAATATCAAGTACAAAATCACTGGACTTGAATCAAATCTTTGATATAGACTCCCAAAATTTTAAATATATAAGAAAAACTGGCAAACACCTATTTTCACCATCAATAAAATTATCTGAATCATTTGGTAATGAAAACGTGTTATACTGATTCTGTTTTCTCAGTTTTGTTTAAATATTTACTTATTTTCAAACTACTTTTATCATTTTTCAAAGCACCTTTCTACCCAAAAAGATTTCTTCAAGAAAGTTAGTAGACTAACAGAACTAAAAATTTTATCTAGCACCCCTTGAACAAAGATATTGATTAATTGGCGAACCGCCAACATAGGGGTTTTGGCTTTGGCTTTGGCTTTGGGTATTAAGCCGTGAACCCCAAACACGGCGGGTGGCGTCAGCTATTGTGACTCTCCGACCCTTAACTCGCAAACAGGAACCGAGCATAATTATTACTGGAAGCTTCTTGAAGTCTACAAAACGGTGTACTTCCTAGTCACGGTATTGAGGATAAAAAAAATCACTTTTATAGTAATAACTCGCACTTTTGTCACCAAGAATTGAGGAAATGATTTTATATCATTTTAAATAAACTTATTCTCAACAACCAAAAACTCCAAGAAAAAACCCTATGATATTTAATGTCTTTATTCAATGAAATATGGGTCTTTGAATTGTAAATGCATATTTAAGTTTATGCAAATAATGGGCGTGGGCGCAACATACACACACCCCAGCTTGACACGTGCAAAGCAGTATTTCCTTGTTTGCCCGGCCCACAGGGGATGTATTATAAGCTGTGTACCCAAAACACGAAGGGTGACATTTCAGCAACCCACCTAAAGAAAAAAAAATTGCCAGCCGAGCTCCGGCGGGCGCATTGTTGGCGGGCTAATTAGGGCACAGGTGCGCTGACCCGGTTCTTTTGTCTGGCTAAGTGCGTGCTCTGGAGATAACTTTCTAATAAATAGGCCACTAAAAGGTTTGGATATTCCAACTTGCAAAATTTTGATACATTTTGTCTAGCTGTGGTTTTCTATGCTGGGAATCAGGGGTACGGTGCGGTGAGTTGACCGCAAAGTCTGTCTGGCAAAATAAATGAGACCTAGATTATTTTGTACATGTACATGTATATAATTACGGAGACATTGAGGCGAACATCTAACAGCCATAATAAATTTACCCCTAAAAGTAAACAAGAAATTCTTTTAGAAAAATCCCAGAGTCCGTAACGTAAGTGAATCAAGGTTTTCAAAACGTTTTAATGTAATGTTGGGGTTCATGACAAGTTTTCTACAACACCGCCACGTGCTGTGGGCAGCATACTGCGTGCAAGGCGATTCCCTATAACCACGTGCATTCGACACGATTGAACAGGCGATGGAAAACTTTGGGGGGAATTGGCTTCGCTGTATCAGTGTAATGAACCGCTTCTTGTGCGACCCTGTGCGAGCAGTACGTCCTCAAAATAAGTACATGAAAACGGAAAATACAAAGGCCCACACAGAAAAAAGAAATCAAGTTCTTTGCATGAGATTGCAGAGGTCTTCTACATCGATGTTGGCATGCCATTTTCGCGATGTCATCAATAGCCGATCCAGTAAGCCCCTCCCACTGCGCACGTGGGCAAATTAATACGTGCTCCTCTCCAATGCCACGCTGCATTTTCCTATGCTGCACACATGTACATGTAACACCAACGCGCGGGGAAACTTGCCAGGATCGCATCGGGGAAAACAGCGGCGGTTTTCATTTGAAAATAGGGATTGTAAGTACCGGTAGGACAACAACAAACAAAAATACGGACGGAAACATTACTACTCATGCTAGAGGTTTGATATGAAAAGGTGTCAGGAAGTGTTTTGTGAAGACATGAAAGACAAAATGTCTTGTTTATCTTGTCGGAAGCATCAGTGATCGGTGTTGCAGTCCGGCGTTAAAAAATGGGTTGGCTTTACTGCAAGCACTCCCAAAGCAGAAGTAATATATGTATGGCATTATTGCTTGGCATATATACAAGCTACTTTTATGGGGTTTTTCGGCAGCAACTTGAAACTTAACTTTGAGAATACACTTTTGTTGTTAAAAAAAAGTTTTTTCCCACCTTTTTATTTCATTGCATATCACCACCGAATATTCTTATTCGAAAATAAATATTCGAATATTCGATTATCGATCGAATATTCGAATATTCGAATATTCGGCACAGCCCTATGGGATGGGTTGGGTTGGGTTGGGTTGGGCTGGGCTGGGCTGGGCTGGGCTGCGCTGGGTTGGGTTGCACTGGTTGGGCTGGGTTTGGGTTGGGGTTGGGTTTGACTGGATTAGGCTAGGCTGGGTTGGGTTGGGGTGGAGTGTGCTGAGCTAGGCTGAGCTGAGCTGGGTTTGGTTGGGCTGGGTTAGGTTTGATCATGGAGCTATGTTAGGGCTGTACTCAGGGGGTCCGCTCATAAGTCCGACGCCTCATAGTCCGACGCCTCATAAGTCCGACAAAATCACATCCCCTAACCAAATAAAGGCCCATAAGTCCGACGCCTCATAGGTCCGACGCCTCATAAGTCCGACGCCTCATAGGTCCGACGCCTCAAAGCTCCGACGCCTCGTAAGTCCGACAAATTAAACGCCTCATTTTTCGTTGTCGGACTTATGAGGCGTCGAACTTATGAGGCGTAGGACCTATGAGGCGGAATAAATAAATTGTATACCTCATAAGTCCGACGCCTCATAAGTCCGAAATTTCGGACTTATGAGGCGTCGGACCTATGAGGCGTCGGACTTATGATACGGCCCTGTACTCAGCTGGACTGAGCTCAGCTATATTGCAGTTAGTTGGCTATACATTTTGAGTCAAACAGGATTGGGATGAATAAATGTTTATAGAGCATCTCCTTACCATAGTCTTGACATTCCCAATGCACTCAAATGTATAATCCAGTCCACCATCGGTCATCTCACTGAGTACTTGGGGCATGGGCTTGTCAAAGTTCTTAGGATTGACAAAATCTGTGGCTCCGAACTGCTTGGCTACATAAACAAAAAAAATATATTCGTGAATCACTTGTGTTGTATTTGTGATCTTTCGCAAGAACCTCGACTACAATGCAGTCTACAGACAGGCATGCTACTGGGACTTTAGAAAAAACAAGGAAATTCCAAACCGCACAAGACTTTGTACTGTGTTTTTCAATTTGTAATTGCATTCATGAGAAGTAAAAAACGTGGAAATCAGCAAATCCGAGGAAAGGTTGCATGCCTGTACAGAACACTGTTTCTCACCCAAAGCGTCCTTATCAGGATTGATGTCAATTCCAATGATCTTAGTGGCCCCAGCAGCCTTGCATCCCATGATAACAGCGAGGCCAACGCAGCCGAGCCCCCAGACCGCACAGGTAGAACCAGGCTCCACCTGCAAAAAGAACCACAGCCCCCAAAAAAATCACATTAAGTCTTGTGTTTTTAAACTAACTGCTATAGGCTAGTCCGGTGTTACTCCAAGACAGTGCCATCTCACGAGCATGTCGCACAAGTTCTTAACTTGAGCCTGCTTGTAATTTGAAAACCTTACAGGTCGAAGGCACCTCGAGTGAGTGCAAACCAACTGCGCGAGCTGCCCTAAATCTGCCAAGATGCTCAAATATATGAAGTTAACATTTCTCCAATGACCAATGATTATTTCACACTTCATCATGCTTCCATGTGGAAACTCTTTTAACCCCATGCGTACGGGAAGCGGTCATGGCTGCGGCCGCTAATCCTCATTGGAATGCAGTTGCCAGCTGTGGTATGCCGTGACACACGGCTAGTGGGTAGTCCCACAGCTGCTGCTTTTGTGCAGTCCCGCTACCACACAAAGGCTGTGCAGTCATGCGGGCCACTTGCTCTATGTGTGGAGGAATGTCCCCATTACACCCCGTCCTTAAGGGGTTAATTACGGAGGTAGGAAGTTTTGGCGATCCACCCAATTGCCACAAGACCTACATATATAGCACTTTTCCTGTTACCTGTTACATTGTATTACAAAACTGCCATCTTACCAAGACACTTTTCAAAACTGAAGAATTTTCTTAATTTTATTTTACCTTAGCAGTGTTCAGTGCAGCACCATATCCTGTGCTGATACCACATCCAAGCAGGCACACTTTATCCAATGGGGCCTTCTCATTAACCTGAAAAACATATACAATAAACTAAATTATTTACAAGCTAATCCTTTCCATACAGGGTAAAAAGATACATGTGCTATGGCTGTTTTTATTGCAAATGTGAATTCTTATCTATTTACAATGCCGAATTTCCATCTTCTGTATTTACGGGACCCTAAACTGGACAAAATCTTACTGCAACACGAGCAGAAATTGACATACCTTGGCCACAGATATCTCAGGCAGCACGGTGTACTCGCTGAAGGTGGAAGTGCCCATGAAGTGGGCCACTTCCTTGCCCTTGCAGGTGAAGCGGCTGGTCCCATCAGGCATCACACCCTTACCCTGGGTCAACCTGGAAGCCAACAAAAACGTCAGACTGGTTTAAAATTTGCATTCCAGTGGAAAGAAAAAGAATATCCAAAATGCACAATGTGTATGATCTCAGTTGGACGCTGTAATGACACCACTTTTGGAATTCAAACAGACATAACTTCTAGACAATGACATAAGTTTACATGGTGCTCAAATTTAAAAAAATTACTCGTTCACAATCTTTTGATTTTTGGATTAGAGCATCAAAAATGGCCTGTTATTAAATTATATAAGTTACATCTTGCGAAGTTTTTTTTTGGTGCTTGGGTGCTAGCTTTAAAAACATGTGAAGGTTCAAAAAAATTCTATGAATTTAACATCTTTTATTTATTCCGACATTAAACAAGATCAGAAAATTTGTATCTGCTTTAGTTCAAAAATATTTTAACAGAATTTTATTGGTTTTTATTGAATTGCATATTTCACATTTCAATTTATAGATTGAAAAAGAGCAGACAATCTTTATCTGCCTTAGTTTCAAAATAAAACTATCAGGAAATTGGCCAGCTTCAGTAGGGAGGTGAATCACTATCTGGGCGACAAGCCATCAGCAGTCTCTATTAGTCAATAATGTTTCTTGCTGTTATGGCTCAGATATGCCTTGAGTAAAAATATATAAATAAAATTTAAAAAATACATATTTAAAAAAAAAGGATTTATTTTTATTGAACTGTACAATTCACAAAAATACCAGAGAGACATCATTTTTTTGAAGAGGAGAAAATGGAAATGAGGCTGTGTTTGAAGACTTTGGCTGGGGCTAGCAGTAACATACATGTATATGGGAAGTGGCTTCAGCTTATTCCATGGGGAGTGTGTAATTCAATTTGAAAAGACGAACCAGTTACACGTACCTGATTTTCTGACAAAGATTGGTCTTGGGGCTCAGGCAGAACTTGCACTCCCGACACTGGGGGACGTACATGGGTACCACGTGGTCCCCGACGGCCAAGGACGTCACCCCGGGGCCCACGCTCTCGACGATCCCCCCTCCCTCGTGACCCAAGATGCAGGGGAACTTGCCCTCAGGGTCAATGCCGCTCAGGGTGTAGGCATCGGTGTGGCAGACGCCCGTCGCCAAAATCTATGAAAAGAAGATTGTATTTTTAAAAAGGTAGGTAAAGTCCGAGATATCTTACAGAATCGACCCATCGCGCAATGTTAACGACCGATTGCGTACAACACTACAAGTTCCATGAATTCATCGGTGAATAAATACAATGTTTTTGTGATGTACTCACCTTGACTCGGACTTCTCCGTCCTTGGGCACGCCCACTTCCACCTCCTCAATGCTCAATGGCTTGCCCGCCTCCCAGGCGACAGCTGCCCTGCATTTGATTGGCTGCAGAAAATGAAACCAATTACCATAACTTATGAATATTTGATAAGGTGTGAACTTTGTTCAGTCATCATAATACAAAACTTATGCATTTCTCCAGAAAATTCAACAGGTTCAGACAGTTTTATACTAGAGATTGTGCACACAGCGATCTCGCTGAGGATAAGTCTTTGGTTTTTCTGTGATATTCAATCATATTTAGACAATTCAAGTATTTTTTAAAAGTCACTGAATTTAAATAACAAAACCTGTCCAAAGTGCACATAGTGAGGGCGCCCTGCGCAAGCCCCATTGAGCACTTGCAAGTTACTGCCTGTTGAATTTTGAAGTGTAAATTTGATGATTAATATTGCTTTTGGGTGGGCAGTTACTAAGGGCTTTAGCTCTTGAAAACTCTGGCTGTGGAAAAGCCAAAACCAAATAATTGTGACTTACTTTTCCAGCAGTGTCTGCCATTGTAGTTACAAATTATTTTAGAAACTGGAGAGGCTGTAGCTGCTGAAGAAGACCCGGGAAATACCTAGCCCTTACGTCATTGACTGGCCACGTGCGTTGGACTTAGCCGGTGAACAGAGCGCAGCGTAAGAGGTTGTGAAGGTGTAGTTCATGTACATGGATTGGTTGCTCCATCCCACTCGTACCCACCGCCTTATCGCAGTCATTTTCGAAACCCCGGACTGGTTTCGTTTCCGGCTTAAGGAGATTTTAGGATCTCAACTTCGGGGACTCCAGCTAAATTTTGGAGCCTTCTGTGATTCAGGAACATGTAATTCTATGATATGAGGCCTAATATTAGAATATTTCCATATAGTTTGCTTCCCAGTAATTCGAAATTCGGTGATAGAGCCGAAGACGAAGACGACCCGCATGTTTCGAATATTGAACACGTGGGTTCGAAGGTCGGAACTGGACATCTGACGCTAGATGGCGCTATTCGGGCGAAGATGAATTTTAAATTTATAGCTGGTGCAAACACCCCCCCCCCCCCCCACACACACACACACACGTACTTTGCAAAAATCCACATTTTGTTCCCCATTTCGGCTGTTTCAACCTTTTTATATCTCGATGTTTGACCGTATTGTCTATGGGCGATACCAAACTGAAAACAGGGTGGATGAAAATATTTTAAAGCACGCCATGTGTAATTAATATTTTCAGAAGTTCTTTTATAAAATTAATCGAGTTCACTTTGTTAAATCCTTTTTATTCAATTTTTAAAAAAAATTCAGTACATGTATTTTTCCCCCATGAAATTGAATCATTGCATAATGGCCATGGTATGGAGTTATTTTTAGAAATCTCTATGGCCTGTCAGATATCAGCTGATCGACCACACGCACAGCTCATGCACATTCATTCTACACTCGTACCCCTTACTTTATCCTAGGGCGTACGGTTACCGCTAAATTTTCTGAGCTCTCATTGGACAGATTTCTGTATTTGACCCAGGTCAACGATCCTGCGTGTATACGACTGATGCTCAATTTACCCACAACCCTTTGCGAAAATTCCGTGGTCTTCACGAGATTTATAGATTAGCGGTCACCAATACTCTTGGCGGTTGGGACGAGACAGCGAATCGCGATCACGTCATGTAGCGCTATGCATATGTACGTACGTACGTAATTAAATACACGGTTAGTTACCCGCGGTATCGCTGCACTATACAATGCACTATGTATGCAGTACGTTGACATGGCTGCACTCGCAGGATCTGGAGAAATTATTCCAAATTTCTTGGCTGGTGGTAAGTCCTTTCTGAAACTTTGCCGTTAACTTCATGAATCACTTGATAATGTAAACTATGTTTTATTAATTAGATCGGTTTCTATCGAGATAAACGCTTTAAAACAGTAGTATTATTGATGTAAAGTAAGTGGTAAGGTAAAGACGTTTGACAGCGAAGCATCACGCACTGAACGCATGGACACTTCGCCGGTTGCCGGATCTGTGTGCAGAATCCGGGACCGGTTTTCGTGGATTTGATTGGGAATGTAGGCCTACTTGGTAAACTTGAACTTAAAAAAAAAAGTGCAAACATGAAAATAGTGGCTATCTTTACGGCAGTCAACGCTCTGGTTATAATGACATGCCCAACCATGCCAACCCATCCATGGTCAATAGACCTAATCAGGGAAATATCGCTCTTGGAACCAGACTATCCAACAGAAGGCCTAGGCCTAACCCATGTAAATAAAGTAGTCTGGTTCCAAGAGTGAAAGATCCCGAGTATTGTCAATGTGAGGTCGGGCATGTTGGGGAACCAGATGGTCATCGACGACTGCCGTATAAACGATAGCCACTGCGAACATAAAATGCGGTTCTCATGTACAAAAGCATTTGTACAACGAAAACATGGCGATTTAGCTCCAGTCTAGGGGGCGGGCCAGACCACCTATATAGCGATGATGGACTTCTGCACTAAACCCTGATTTGGCCATGTGAATGTTATTAAGTTGCTCCCGGTTGTGCAAAAAGTTGATGGTACCGTACCATGATGGTACCCTTTTCAAATATCAACATTTTCGATGTTATCGATGTCACAGTGAAATTGTCATCTTGAGTATTTATTCACTGATATTTACATTCTCATTTGAATGTTTTTGCCCCATTTAGGAATTGCAGGATGCTGCGGAAAAGTAACAACAGCCCCATTAGACAGAGTAAAAATTCTGTTACAGGCTCACCACCGATACTACAATCATCTCGGTAAGATTACGAAACAGTATTGTATAAAAACAATGCAAACTTCATCTAGATATTTTTACAAGTGATTTCAACTTTCAAATGTTCATTTATATGACTTTTATGTAGTGCATGAAACCGCAAACATGGTTACCTATTTATAATTGGTTCGGACAGCCTATTCACCTTTATCATGCTGCCACCATCTCAGTCATGTTACCTGTATCCAATAACAGTACTGAATGATAATGTATTTTGTGCAATAAGGAACCAGACTATTTTTCCTTCCAGCCTCGCTTTTGTCATGTTGATTTGAATGGGAAAAAATCAAGATGACCGCAACATGGTAACGGTCTATTCCAGGGATAGAGGGAGTGAAGTGCACCAAACAAAAAAACTGAATTTTGTCACAAGCAGATTTATACATAACAATCAAAATTGTTAAACCATTATTATTTACTCTTTTAGGTGTTTGGTCTTCGGTTGCTAAAGTCATAGAGTATGAAGGAGTACGGGGACTCTACCGAGGCAATGGGGCCATGATGGTGCGCACCTTCCCTTATGGTGCTATACAGTTTGTCGCATATGACTGGTTCAAAAAGGTATGTTAAAACTTCATGTCAATAAAAAACTGCATGCAATTAAAACTTGATGTAATAAAGACAGGGTAAAGTTTCAAGCAGCTTTGAAGCTTTTTTTTTTTTTTTTTTTTTTTTTTTTTTCCCTCACTTGCTAAAAGTATACAAAAGTATTTCCAGTCAAAGTTCAGCTTTCGTACACCTTTTTTTCAGCTGTTTTTGGCTATTTTTATCAGTGGTCACTGACACTCCCCTGTAAAGACAAACTCATCGGACGCAGTACTTCAAGTAAAGGACTCACCCCTTTTTATATTGTGTCATTCAAGAGTTGATTTTTAAATGAAATATTTTCAATATTTATTGGGACTTGTCTTTTTTTCCCCTCAGAAAACGAAACGGAAATTGTTGTCAGGTTCCCTAGCAGGTAAGAACCTTAGTTTGTTATGAGCTTTAATCAAGTGGCAGACATTCAAGCTTTTTCATAGGCTTATCATAATGGAATGGAGTTGACACAATTCTCCTGTTTAAGCATTTTCAGACTGGAGACAAAGAGTTGCGCCAAATTGAAAAGTACTAGGAGCAGCGCAAGACAACCCAAATAAAGTTTTACTTATCCATTTACAATGCACTAGACTTTGGAGTCATCTCATTGTTTCGACACCTTTTGTCATTGTCTGTGACTTTTGCAGGTGTAACGGCCGTGCTATTCACATATCCACTAGACATCGTGAGAGCTAGACTAGCTTACCAAGTCCAAGGAGAGTGTTTGTACAGAGGAATTCTGCACACTTGCCAATCCATATGGCATCAGGTAAGACACAGTAGAACACTGCTATAACGAAACAGTCCATGGATATTTGTTGTCCTGGTTCAGGGGCCATATTTAATACCGACAGGTTTTATAAAGAGCTCTCAGTAGTGTTGAAGTGGTAATTTGAAACCACCCATGTGATGGGCTTTCAGCCAATTGGAATGCTCTTTACGGAGGTATTGATGAATTTAACATTTTTTTGATGTCTTTCCAACAGGAGGGCCAGTTGAAAGCACTTTACCGCGGAGTTGGTCCAACACTGCTCGGAATGGTGCCTTATGCTGGTAAGTATCACAGCAAAATGATTTCTTCTCTTGAAAAATGTTATTCTGTAACAACAATCAGGCAGAATAATAAATTTGGTCAAGTTTGTGAAAAACAAAGAATTTGTACATTGTTTGACTTCGGTCCCTTTTTTTAAGTCTTAGTGTATTACACCAGCAGCTTAAAATTATTTGACTTGACACTTTCAGCAACCGATTATTTAAACTTTGTACACAAACGCTTGTTACAATTCTTAATGAGCCTGTCTTATCTTGTATTTTACAGGTGCAGCGTTCTATTCTTATGAAACGGGCAAAGCCTATGTACTAGTCAAAGGACCGACGTACCTATCAAAGCCATCTCTTGCCAACCCTAATGAAAGAATACTGACTGCACAAGCCAATCTTGTCATAGGTGGACTAGCTGGGGCGTTTGCCCAAACCATTGTGTAAGTTTAATTCGTCTTTACCTCAATGTTTTTCTCCTTTTTTTTGTCGAGAACAGCACATTTTAGAACAAACTTCACAGACCGATTTTGTTTTTTAGTCTGAAATCACAGCGATTTTGCTACACACCTAAGAAACATGTACTACATGTACAGATGATTTGATGTACAATGTAATGTTAACTTTATTAAACCCTAACGATCCCCAACCAGCCAAACCCCAGCACCAGGGTTTGTTGGAATCTGTTAGTATGAGTACTACACTAGTAAACTGACTGTGCTTTCCGTGGGATTAGGCATACCACAAATAAACAGAGTCCAACTGTTTGTGTGCACAGTTTACCATATGGTGTTGGGATTTGCAAGGAGGAGGAAGGTGCCTAGTAAATCGCTTTAGGGAGTTTGAGTTAAAACATACCTTGATATTGGTTACATGGCCCTTTTCAATGCAATGAATGAGGATGCATGTACATTTCTCACAGAGCATGTGAGGGAGTTTGACTCCGCCTCTGTGATCAGCTGACCAAGAGCTGTGATACAATTGGTCAATGCAGATTGTTTGACAGGAGGGAAGGCTCCATTTTCTTGGTTGCTATCTAATTTTTCTTGCAACCCTGGCTTTGTAATTCGTTGAAAACATTTGATTTTTTTTTCTTCAATTCAGATATCCCTTGGATGTTGGAAGGAGAGTTATGCAACTTGGCACAATGGTACCAAATTCAAATCCAACCAGGTAAACACAAGTTAATGCTCATTTTGGTGTTTTTTTCTACACAATTATTGCAGTTTGTCCTTGTTGAATCATGGTGTAATAAATGCACACAGGATGAAAATGTTATTGGTTTCCTTAGAAAAGTCACAGAAATGTAAAAAAAAAAAGGACAAGCAAGTTATACAATTTAGTCTGAAGAAATACTGCTGATTTACATGAAAATTACAACTTCAAGTAATGATATCAAACCCAAGTATCTTAATTTGTCAATTTTTGTTTTTAACATACAGTTCGTGCCTCGAGACCCTGACCCTGGTTTACACAAAGCACGGTGCACAAGGACTCTTTCGGGGTGTCAGCATCAACTACTTGAGAGCTATACCCGCCGCCGCCATCTCCTTTACCCTTTATGAAAATCTTAAGCAGTACCTCAGCATCCATTTAGACAACAGGTGATGAACAGCATAATACCAGTTTGTAAATTTATTTGCACGTTTCTGTCCCAACCCTTTTCATTACCAGAACAATATGTGTAAATGCCATTGACCTTTAAGTCACAAGAGGAAATATGTACTTGTCTGCATTGCCTGAGATGTTTTTGGTGTAAACAATGTGCTCACAGTCTCGGCTAGCAGGGGCCATTTAGACCTAACATATTAGCTCAGTGCAAGCCAATGAGTTTGTAAATAAACCTGGAATTCTAAATGGGTCATAGGCAGTGTTGTAGGGTCAAGCCCATCACAAGTCCTCACAAATGGGTGGCTTGTGCGTAAAGTGCTGGCCTCTCACCAAGGTGACCACGGTTCGAATCCTGGCCGCTGATCACATGTGAGTAGAGCTGTGCGTTGGTTCTCTCTTGTGCCACAAGGGCTTTTCTCTGGGCCCTTCGGTTTTCCTCCCTCCGGAAAAATCAAACGCTTTTGATCTCAGGCTGTGCTCCGTGGTCATATATGGGTCGATGTGGCCGGCAGCCATAGGTGCGTTTACGTGCCAGCGGCCCGACCACGTTGTATCCGCGTCCTTCGCAATTCAGCATACCAGATGCGAGTAAGGATGATTAGCCTCCCAAATTATTATTATTATTATGCTCCAATCCCAATTCCAAGTCGCACATCATTTAATTTTGCTCATCATGTGAACTGTGACAGAGACATTCCTTTGTTAGTGTTCATCAGCTGTTACCTGCGAGTTTGAAACTAGAGTGTGTGAAATGAATGTGGATTGACTGTACTTGTGATGGACTGTACTGTAAGGCTTGAACAAGTTTCAGTCAGAAAGTGTCTTAGACGGGTTACCACTCGTCTAAATTTGTCTTGTTGAATTATGTGCTTCCATTTTTATTCAGCTTTGTTTCACTTTCCCTTCAGGATTCAGGCTCATATGAAAACTATTTTTAAAAAAAACCACTATTTATAAACATGGGAATCCTATCTCATCAGAAATATTTTTTTTAAATAAATAATTGTAAAGTTTTGTACAATTATTGTCACTGTGTAAATTATGCATGGTTTTATGTCTGTCAAAACATTATTGCAAGTAATAAGAGCTTTTTAAGTATTTATAAGTGCAATATAATTTTTAAGGTATGTAAACCAAATCAAAATGTTATAATGCTTAATACTCGTTCCAATAGAAGCTACACTGTTCATTGGTCCGTTATTGGCAGCAAATTTGCTTGCCATTTTTAAGAAGATCCTAGTTTTGATATAAATTAACATACTCCATGTATGTATCAAACAATGTAAAGCTTGTAATAAATTTTGAGACATGCTGTACATAAAGACTCATTTATTCAAAACAAAATTGTGAATTAAAGGATTGTGTACTTTTGTTCGTAGTCCATCACACTTTATTTGTTACAAACATTCCTTTTAATATTCCCCTTTTTGCCTCAATAAAAATTTGGAGAATTTTGTCTGCTAAAGAGGGAGTAAAGTGGGTCTGATTTTTGTTTGGCATGTTTTTCTGCATTCAAGGTCCCCAGTCTGATGTTGCACTACTGTCTTAGGGTCTTTGAAGTAATTAGCAAAACATTCACTTTCAGGGGCCAACATCATAAAAAGCTAACTGATAATGAACAAGAGTTTTGCTTAGTAGCACAGTAACATGTTTGCTCGGGAAATAACAAAAGGCTACCAGACAAAATATCAAAATGTTATACCTTATTTATTTGATCATGCATACCTTCCTCTTCATAAGTCACAATTAAGAAAGTGTGTATGCCGTTTCTCTTTAATGCTGATGTGTTGCTTCGCACCCTGGACAAGCACTTTGACAGCCTGTAAACAATCGGGACAGTCTGATTTGGTCAAATTTGGTTCAATTCACTCAAATTCAGTCAAATGCAATACATTTTTCATTCTTTCAATTACAAATGTAGTTGAATGAGGCCAAGTCAATAAAAAATAGTTTCCTCATCTGGACTTTTTGAAAACAAAAGGGAGGCGACCTTGGTTTTTGTTTTTTTCTAAGGTGTCAGATTTTCCAAGATGGATTCTTCAATTTTCTTGAACTCTTTTGCTGATATGTTTGTGTCCAAGGAGCCGTGACCCTTTCTACCAAAGTTTGAACATGCATATTTACATGTAGCTACAATTTTGCTAGAAATAAATTTAAAAAACTAAAAATGTTGCAACGAGGATTAAAAAAAAAAAAAAATAGGCGGGCGGAAAAAAAGGAAGCAGATGGGGACAAGAAACTAGTTTATTTTTTTTACTTGGTCTTACATAATTGTTTCATTCATACATACTTGCATCTTGAATCTGACCTCTCAGTCTCTGGACGACACCTTGGATTATCCCCTTCATAACTCCCTTGTGTTTGGCCTCGCTAACCCCCTCGTCGCTCGTCGTCACTGGCAGTTTAAATAGCGCCCTCCAGCTCAACTGTCTGGCAGTGCCATCATCCTGATCCTCGCAATCCCAGATCACCCTGGCAACTGGGAAGATGAAAGGCTTGACAAGTTCGTGACCCCATATCATCCAGAAGTCGCGTATTGCTGCAGGGACTGGGTCATGATTCTAGAGAAAAGAACATTTTCAAAATAACAAGAAGATATTAAAACAAGATCATTTATGGAGTGAGTTATTGACAGATCATGGAGTTCTAATAAAAGTATTAAAAATATACCGTAACGTAGGCACGGAACTTTGGTAGGGCTGGTACCGGTAGTTTCAATCAGCCAACTTTACTCAAATCAATTATTTTATTATTGAATGATCACCATGTCCAGATGAAGTACATATTTTGCTTCATTGAATTGTCTGCTTTAGTTTTTTTTTTTAATAATCATAACGGAAAGAATTTGGTATCCAGACGCCACTTCAGCGGTTGTGTACAAAGTCTATGGAGAGTCAAAACAAAATTCTATTTAGTATTTCCTAACAAAATTGGAAATGTTTCTCAGTCCCAAATTCATGTCTTTTCAACATTTTTGCAATGACTGTCGGACCTTTGAGATATATATGAAGTCAGACAGAAGTGTCGTCAGGTTGCAACATTCTTTCCGATTTGACTTTGATAATGATGTTTAAATACTGTGTTTCCAGAGTCTCGGTGACGGTACAAACAGGGAAATATTTGGGCCGTCTGAATCTGCTGACGGGCGTCTGTCAAAGTGTCATGTCATCATGATCAGTGTTGCACATGTACTTTACTACGAGAAAGGAAAGAGATAATCCTGATACTAGGCCTACATGTGTATCACTCAGGATTAATTATCTCTTTCCTTTCTCGTAGTAAACTACATGTGCAAACTCAGCCAAACAGTGCCAATTTTATTACAGGAGCCAACTCGTACGCAACTTGACAACCCATGTGGATTAGAAAAATGTCAATCTTTAATTTTTTTACTTTAAAAAAGGGCAATTTCAACATTCTAACTTACTCTTTCCCAGCAAGCGACTCGTCTAGAACGCTTAACGTCAGCTTAAAATTACCGCGCCGCGCACGTGTAGTCTGGTATTCTGTTATGTTTGACAGACACGTCTCAAGCACAATACAAAGTCCGGCGGAAGCCAGACTGTAGCGTACCACATATGCACAAACGGACCACAATCACACAAAAATAAACGCCACTCACTTATCCGATTAACCGTTAATAAATTCGATGGTAAGGTTTGAAAAAAAATGTGTGTATGACATTATGTCATTTTTAGACCACATCTTTCACATGGATGACGTTAATGTACACTGAATCCAACATACACTGTTTATAATAGTTAAATTCCTCAATCTCGCCATGTAGCACTGGTGGTTCAGTGGTAGAATTCTCGCCTGCCACGCGGGAGACCCGGGTTCAATTCCCGGCTAGTGCAAGGATTTTTTTTTTTCTTCTTTTCAAAATCAATTTTGCTTTTATTATTTTAAAAGCAAATGTTAACAATGCATGGAAATTTCTTCTCATCAAAATATTTTTTTTCTTTTCTCACATTTTTTATTATAATACAAATTATGCTATTATAAGCAATAAATAATGTAGGCCTACGGCGAAATGATCACTGTTCAGTTTTAATAAAATAATATATGTATCATTGTGTTATATCATGTTAAAAATAGAGTTTAAGATCAAATTAACAACTTACTCTGAGAAGTTGTTCTGTTTTCTTAAACTCCTTTGAGAGGCATTTCTCCGAGAGAAGATGTTTGATCAAAACTAAAAACCGTTCTCTATCCTGGTCGGCCAGATAAGACATGGTTTCATCAACAGCTCGGTGGAAAATCCCATTATTTAGTCCTGAGACTGACAACTCGTCATACCGCTGTCGATAAAAAAAAGTAAATAGAAAAAAAAATCGAAAAATACTTAGTTGGTCAAGTTGTTTTAAAGTCGGGATAACCCTTCCGTTTTATCTAAAATTTGAGTTATTTTCACTCTGCATCGTCCTGGTGCTTCGTTTCACTCGACTCCGATGTAATGATCGATTGGGACAGACACAATTAATGATTAAAAAATATTAATTTTTGATAACTCAGTGATCATTTATGAATATGTATGATGTATAGATGAATACTAATTAGACTTACAAGTATGTCATGCAAGGGGGCGTGGCCGTTACTGTTCTCCCCGCCCCTCAGAGGGACCATTGACTTTCTTATCTTGTTGCATAAAGAGGCTATCATCATTGGATCAGTCGAGTTGTCCAGAACCACAAAATGCTGTCGGAAAGATGAATAACATGAAATGAAAGAAAAATCAACAAAATGAAATCATCCAGTTAGTTATATTTCATAATTGTTTACGATACTGTTTTTTCTTTACTTAATAGGCCAACTGTGGTCAAAAGATAAGTGTTATAGGATTCAAGTTATTGTTTTGATAAAATGATGGAATATTCAAACTTACGGGAAAACGAAAGTGTTTTGCTGGCGAATCCTTCAGCATTGAAGACAGTAGTTGAGCATAGTGCTGATTCAATCCTTCCTTAGTACCACTACGATAAATGGTGAACTGAACTACACGAAGAGTCGACCTGCAGATGCAGAAAAAAATGTGGAAATGCTGAATATAGTCCTACATGTATTTTCATTGACACTGAATTAGCGGCAACACAACTTTGGACAAAGCAACACATTTTACAAAAGAATTTACCTCTTGTTATCGGGCGCGAGAGTCACTATCGTTTGATGGCTATTGGTCAGTTTCAAACTGTGATCGCAGAGAATCATGGGAGTCACGTGACGAGCTGTTGTAGTGGATGCGTGGTTAAGGAGACATGCTTTCCTCAGAATATCGGTCATGAACGGAAATGATAAAATTAGGTGTTCGGTTTCCTTTTTGAAGGAGAAACTCTTGATCGCCTGGGAAGAGTATGAAAATGCAAAAGAGACTTGCTCGCTTAGTCTCTTTTTTTTATTGGGAGGGGGAGGGGGGGGGGTAAATTGGCCATATCGTTAATTCAAAGTTGGAAACTATCAAAATTTGCGAAGCTTGACATATTTTAAATGAAATGTCACTGAATTTATATACAGAGTTATAATTTGTGATCGCGTTCCAGATATGAAAAAAAAAAAGAATGTCTATAATACACACCTGTTGTACGTTATCGGGAAGACATCCAATAACATCCATTGTAAGGTTGCACTCAGTTGCCTCTTGCGTATAAACTGCTGCTCTTTTCTCTCCCATATTTCCATCCACATCCTTCGTTAGTTTTTCTTTTGGTGGACAGGGATCATTTCTAATATCACATGTTCTTGGTTGATAGTTTTTTTCAAGTTCCGAATGATCAGCTATCGCATGTTCTTTGGCGCGGGAGTGATAACATCTATCTTGATTTATGTGCAAGAAGTCATCATCTTTCCTTGAACCGAACGTGGTGTCCACATCTCGATCTTTGAAAGACTTGTTACGGCTTAAATTGCGGCTGTTTAAGAGGATAAAAGTTTGACAAGTTGAGATATTGTTTAAAACATTGTGCACTTCAATTGACTAGGCTACAAAATATATTAAATCGTTTTCTGTCTTTTCCAAAAAAGTATTTCAAGTTATAAAAAGTGCAGCAAACTTCTTATAGACTTAACAGATTTCAAACATAGGTGTTAAATTACGAAATTCTGAAGATCCAAGCCGAATCTATTATGTAAAAGCCTTTGAGAAATAAATACTCTACTAGGATTAAAGCTGTGGGTTTTTTTAACCAAGAAGTGTAGGCCTAGACTTTTGACATTCGTATGTATAATTAAAACCCCAATCGCATACACTTCAAACTTTACGTCAATATTGATCGCCGGCATCTCTGTTGGTCTGTCTCACCAACATTCGCGGCTTGCCATGTGTTTGTCCGTCATATAATTTGACCATCGACTTCACGGTCTGTCTGTCTTACCTTGTGGCCAGGATGTGATTCCACGACGCCGTGAACGTCCGAAGGATCTCTGCACTTTCTACCAAGATAGACTCCATAATGCCGCTGCGTCGAGTCCTCAAATTGAGTCTCTAGTTAACTTGCTCGGTGCAGATACAACACACTCTATACCTATCTTTTCAACCGTTTCAGAAAAAATTGTAACAGTGGTTTGCGCTCTCGTATAGATCTAATATCAGTGTAGCATAATTCGAATTTGCCGATGACCATCCAGAAAATGTTGAAATAAAGATGGTACAGTACAGAACTTGGTTCACTGATTCATCTAAATTCGCATAGTAGTTGGGCACATCCTATAGACATTTCTCATAATTAAAGGTAAAACTCTCACTTGCTAGCGCGTGTATGCAGGACTAATCTTTTGTGGTCAAAACAGTGGGGCAAAGTCAGTCATTGATCTATGACTACCAGTAGCCATCACCAGCTGTGTTGTTGCGGGATGTCAATGCGAAATCGATACCACTTGATGCTGAACCGATCGAATAATCGCACGGGGAGAAGGGGGCGGCAGGCGGCCGACAACAAACGGGACGAAAATTGTTGCTAATCTCTCGGACACGGCATTAATTTCAAACCGGAAGCAAAGACGAGAACAGTTTCACTAAAGTTAATCAGCACGGTTGTGAATGTGCATGCAATAAACTGTAGATCGCCTGTGAAAGTTTGTCACGGGAAGTTCAAAATCCTTCTGGGGGGGCGTGGAATTGGGATGGTCTAACATTAATTTCCAAACAAACAAAGTTTACACCTGAAGATTCAGTTTTTTGGGGCAAATCGAACCACACACGTGTTCAGTTGAGGAATTTGAACCGGGGTAGGGGAAGTGTCCCAAATCCGGTATACAATGTCATCTCGACGTTGCAGTTTAAAAAAACATGTAATCGAGTAATTTATTAACTGCAAACATGAAAAGTACATCTGAATATCTTAAAGTAGTTACTGATTGAAGCGTGTTAAGTCACGACCTGATCGATCGTGCAGAGCGCATCATCGACCAGAAGTCATTGAATATCAAACTTGAGTACAGTCGGTAGACGACACCAGAGATTGGTGGGAAAAGTGACAGATGTGCCCGGCTTAAGAACTTACGTATACGGCTTTTGTTTAAATTACACCTTGGACAATAACTGTTGATCAATGCAACAAGACCATTGTCTGGCGTTTATTGTCAAATGTTCTCCATGGGCATATACAGGTGGAATATTTTTCAGGTGTAACACTATTGTGCTACATGGATGTTTGGGTTGGTAAGCAGGTGGCCATATCTGCCATGTTGACGCCCAAGGCAGGTTTGTTTGGGGTATTTTGGTTTGAGAGTAAAACATAATTATTTCAAACCTTAAACCATTTCTTTCCACAAAATGTGCAAGAAACTCTCATGTTCCGAGGTGGGGGTTGGAGGTGGGGGGGGGCATTGTGCAACAAACTACACAAGGATAACTTCTGATTAGCATAACAAGCTGTAGGAATTATGAAATAACAAATTCAAGTTTTAATCAAACTTCGGTTTAAATTCCCATGAGCTGAAAATTACACTTAATTTGTATAAATTATGACCTCTGTTCTTCGCCTGTACAAAAAGACACAATATCATAATAAGTAGAAAATATTAACAAAATAACAAATTACATGTATTTTAAATCCAAAAGTTATTGTACATATACATTGTACGAGAACGGGCTATATGGAGAGACGAGTGGACTTGTCGTCAGAAGTCTGTCGTAATTCAGTCACTGGCCATCCAGACTCTAGTGAAGTCACAACTGAGCTATTCAAAGTTGCATCAAGCCCCATGTGAAGTAACAGTGGCTCTTCCTTCCTCAATCCTGCAAAACCATCCAAAACCTCCTCAAGGGTTTTGGTAGAATCTGGGATGGTAAACGTCAAGCCTGTGGTCTCATCCATTTTCTTGACGATAAACTTGGCATAATCCAGGAGAAATCATAAGGGCCTTTCTCGTTATCCAAAATCTCCGTGTTGGATCCGTGTCCAATGCGGAGATTTCAGGAACCCCTATCACACTAGCAAGAATCCAACACAGCTTCTACACAGGTCCGGTGCTCAAGACGGGTAAAATCCAAACCTAGTCAGGACCACGGTTGAGAGGTTCTACATGGGTAGAAAAATCCATAATATACAGCCAACCAATGTACAAGTTGGTGTACTGTGAATGTACACCTTGCATACCCGTGGTCTATTGATCTGGTTCCACTTATGGTGGACCCTATTTTGATTTCAACAAAGGTTTGAAGACAATTGACCTATCGCCATTTGCCAGTAAGCCACGCCCCTTAGACAACCCTGTGGAATTATGTACGTTAAGTTTTGTTTGTCTCAGATTTTGCAAGTTCTGCGTCCATTTGTCTATCATGTACATTGTAATTAGACAATAATTATGTCACAAGCTGCGGTAACATGATTCTACCACGATGGGTCAATTTGCAAAGGCTTTCTTTTCCTGACTACTTAACTCAACCTACGCAGATTCTTGCATTTCAGCTGCTGGTCATTTCCAGATCACACACCCTTGTTGGCAATATCACTGTATCGGTCAGTAGAATGCCAACATTCTGGCCAACGAATTCTGTCAATGAGTGTCCAGCCACTCTTGTAGCTTGTCGTTCATTGACCTCAGGTTATACGCTGATCTTGAAGATGCTTGGGCGTCGGCAAGTAGAGGACCAATATTCTGGCTACTAAACTCCTGTATCAAAAAAAATTGAAAAGAAATTTCATTGACGTGTTAAGCAGGAAATATTGCTTAGCATTTTATGAACTTAGCAAAAAATTAACAGAGTACCAGTCACAAGCAATATACATTGCATGAAATCTTGGCTGGTATCCGGTTCCCACTAAGCAAATACTGTCCGTGCTTAGCAAAGTTCATAGACTTACGGTCTGGTTCCCGCCCTTCTCTCCAGCCATTGACTCTGCGTTGTCCTGATGAAACTGCTGTAAGTCGCTCAGGAACGTGCTAATCTCCACCATCTCCTGGCTCTTGTCTTTCTTATTCATGGTGTTGTTCTTGAGCTCTCTGATACGACTGTTCAATCTGGAGATTATAAGCAGATGGACGCATTTGTATAACCATTTCAATTTTGTGAGAATTAGGCCATGACCGAATCACTTATAGGCTCTCCTATGGAAGCCACTGGGTAGCGGCTACGGCCACTTCCCATAGACTTGTGTATTATTGCCAGCCGTAGCCATGCGATTCAGACATGGCCTAAGTTTGTATTTAAATTACCTCCCACACCTTCTGACAATAAAATTTGAAAGTAAATGTTATGCATTTACGAATTTCATACTGTGTTTTTCCTTCAATGACACACAAAGGGCAAGCAAAAAAAATTTGCAAGCTGGCTCAGGCGGGATTAGAACCCATGACCTTATGCATATTAGTGCAAGCGTCTCACCCACTCCACCGCCAAGCTTGTCAGTGATGGCCGCCACAAGGAATCTGATGTAGTGGGTATCACAATCAGTGTCATGACTGATGATATTAAGGCTCTACCTTGCGTTCTCCTGTTGCAGTACGAGCAGTTTCTTCCGCTGCTTTCTTGTGGTGGCGGTCATCCGAGTCAAGGCACTCTTCAAGACTTTGTACTCCTGGCTAAGATCAATCTGAGAAGAAGCATGCAAGCCCAACAAATGAAGACAGTTTTTGATTGTCTCGAACTTGGAGAGTTAAAGTATATTTTCAATTTGTCTTTTTATATTAAAGAGTCCTTCATGACCAATCCCCTTCACAGATTAGCAAGCTGTAAAGATATATCTCAATTAGGTCAGAATGTTATAGGTCAGTTGAGTGTTGAAATTTAACCCTTGAAACTTTTTTAAGCTACCTTGTCAGTTAATTCCTTCTTCATGAGATAGAAGAACTTCGTCAAGGCCCGTCTCTGGGATGCAGACTCCAACTTTTGTCTGAAAAAGAAGGCAGGAAATTATTTATATTTTGCACACTTGTACCACTTCTGATGATGACTTCTTGAGCAATGAATTCAATTTTTTTTCACAAATTTTGAAGCAATACGGAGGAGTCAACTGACATTAAACATTCACACTTACTTGTAATCTATCGTCACTTCTTCTAACGTACTCAGCGCCAAGTCTAAATCAGTCACATCAGTTGCTAGGCGACGGCGGCCATTACCAGCCCACAGACGGACTTTAGCTACGAAAAGAGGCAAATTCATGTCAAATAAAGGGTATTCGTTATTCAAGTGAGATTTAAACATTCTCAAATTGTTTTGGGCACCACAAACACATCAGAGGAACCTCCTCATGGAGAAAAGGTAAATATTTTTTGTTAGTCAAGATTTTTAACACCTCAATTTTAACGGAAAGTGATGGAGTTTCTTGTGGATTATTTTCATGTCAGATGCCTTGATCTTTTTGTCTACGCAATACAAATAATCAAGAAATCATCAAAAAAAGAGATAAAAGGCTAATATTGATGCAGTTGCCATGTTGAATGGAATAAGCTGTACCTTTTTTGGCCCCTGGTGCGATAATCAATTGTTGTCTGTCACCCTCTGGAGGTGGGGATAGCTTTCGTCTTCTTGACACGACATGTCTGGCGACTGGGCCGCTCTTTGGTGTCTTGGCAATGATGCTCTGCGAAAAGAAATGGAGACACGGACTCGAGAGAGGTAATTCTTTTCTTTTTAACCCTTTGTAATCCTGTGGCAGGAACGGCACCGCACTTTTTTTTCAATATCTTTATGCAATTTTTTTTCTTCGTGTCGACACTGTATCAGTTTGTAGATTGATATCACGCAGACATACTGTTTGCGCAAAATGTCCAATAAGCCATTTGCGTGTTAAATTTGAATAAAATCTGGAACGCTGACTTAATACAATGCTTTGCACGTTTTAACCTAGCATTCTCCCGACCAAAGAGACTGTTACTATATCACGTGATTCGGGGCAAGCCTTATGCTAGCAACCCCCAGCTCCGGCATGGTCTGGTGTCTTTGTGCCATTCTCACCCATTGTGAACGATGTATTGGTGCTGAGCGTCTCTTACATAACTATGCAAGAGCTTGCCCCGAATCATGTGATTAGCAACAGTGTCTTTGGTCTGGAGAATTCACAGTTAAAATGTGCCAAGCATTCTGAGCAAGTCATTGTACCAGACGTTTTTCAAATGTAAATCCCAAAGGGTATAGGTTACACGCAAATGGCTTATTTTCAACGAAGAGTACCAATACACTCATTCACAGTTGAAAGCATGTACTGTTATTAAAACCCTAACCTTCCTCAACCCTCCAAAATCCTCATGGCGGTCTGGAGGATTTTGGAGGATTGAGGATAAATAGTGTTTAAAGAAGAGGGAAGATTTTGGAGGATTGAGGATGAATGCTTTTGAGAGGTAGGACTGTCGGCGAGTTTGAAGGATTGAGGTGCTGGGTATCCTTCATTTGAATGTAAGTGCACAATTTTGGAGGATTTCGGAGGATTGAGGATGGCTCCTAGCAAAAAGGCCCCTAGGGGGTTAGGGTTAATTAAATTAAGCATTTTGTAAGTACAGACAAAAATTGTATGATTGAGATAAAAACAGATCCATGTATTAAGCCCCACCCCCTACAGTGTTCTGACCAATCACAGCCGTGATTCATGTCCGAAGTGCGTATGTGACCAGCACGGCTGGAACGTACAGTGTGGCATTGGAGAAAAGCATGTGGGCCTTGTGGATCGGTTCATTTCGTGTGTTCTAAACAAGAATGTCTCAACTAGCATACTGAATTTCATAACAATCACCCATTGTATTCCTGAGATCAGAGGGGTAGAGAGGGCATCCTATTATGACTCGTGAATCCTCCTGCCCCGCCACTTTGGAATTCGCCCCTCTTTTATGTAATATCAGACAGTTTGTGTTATTAGAGGTTAGCAGCTAAATCATAGATAACATACCATTGACTTTTCTGCCGGTGTGGTGAATCTACCTTCGTCAACTCTCCATCTGACGTTGGGTGTCTCCAATGGGCGCTGACCAGAACTCTGTATGGACACGGCCGGGCTGGAACTGACCGGCTGTGACTGGCTGGAACTGGCTGACAGACTGTCCACTACAGCTGGATCGGCTGCAATGATCGATCCGGCCACCGGTCCTGGACTCTCACGAGGAGCCGGACTTGGAGTGACCGTGGGTCCGGAGTGGTCACCGACTGAGCGGTCATGGGCTACAGAGCTGGACTGACTGGTCAGCGGAGTCAGGGAGTTGTCGCCGGTCAGCTGTGTCTGTGATATAGCGCCCTCGCTTGATAGATCAGCTGGAGTGGAGGTCGCCGACGGCCCAGTGGGTGTTGGGACGGTTGACACCCCAACTGTTGATGAATTTTGTATGCTGTCTCCTGATTGGACCGATCTAGGACCCCCTGCAGAGACGGAGGCAGAACCATGACGAACTGAGTGATGTGAGGACGGTGCTGTGGAGGAGAGAGTCAATAAGCATAAGGAAAACATACAAATGGCAGAGTAAATTTTGGATGGTGTGGTTTCAACAAAATTCATGTAAATTTTTCACGGCCATTATAATTGGAAAAGGGATTACTTACGTCTTTTCTGGGCAGTGCCGGAGCGAGTCCTGGAAGATGGACTTGCTATAATGATGGGACTGGGACTAACTCTTGGCCTACCAGACGAAGTCTGGCTTATGACTCGGGGAGACGGAGAGATGGTTACAGAACTACGAGAACAACTAGCGGCATCATCAGGCTGATGGGAAGAAAAAAAAAGTAATGTGGAAATTACAGTCATAAAAATTATTAGTTTAAAAGTTACGATTTTCTTCTCCAAGAATGATATTCAGATTACAATTCTACTAACTAGGGTACTGGTCAAAAGTTTTTTTCCAGTCAATTTTGACTAGTTTGTGTTTGCCCCTCTCAGATCCTGAACGCTTTGCTCCCTGTGTACCTTGTCCGCTGACTGACCATGAACCAAGGCTAATGGTGACTGCCTCACGTCCCAGTCTCGGACGAATGTGAACGCTCGCAAAGTGGTTTGCCTCTTCCTGCACAAGGGAACAATATCACACGGCAAAGTCAACGGAATGAAAAATTGCGCCAATCTTTACTGGATGTCTTTCAACATGTTCAAAGGAATAACGTAGGTTAAGAAGGATGGAAAGACTTACAATGTGCACGCATACCTTTGGACTGTAATCATGGTACAGTAGATTCCCGTTATAGCGCTCTCAAAGGGACCGAGCTGAACCGAGCGTTATAACCGCACAGCGCTGTAACCGACGTACATGTACATGTACATGTACAAATACATGTGCACATGTACATGTACTGTATAAAATACATGTATGTACATGTACACACATACACGTACACCCATGTACATGTATGATGAATGTACGGGTCGGACTATACATCATGTAACATGTATTAAAAGCCTGTGATTCTTCTGTTGGACACCTCCATCAAAATCATATTGTTCGTTTCAAAATGGGGAGAATGAATTCTGTTCCCATATACACAAAATAATGAAACATTTCTGTTTATAAAGTCGAATAAAACAGTTGAGAAAATCATGGAATCTACGGAGTTATTTTTAAATTTGAAAATATGAAAGTTTACAAAACATGTATAACCTATAACTGAACAGAATGATTTTAGTTGAACATTGGAACAATTTTGAGGGCCGAATGTGTCGCTTAACCAACGCAAAAAAAATCTACGAAAAAAAAATCTACGAAGAAAAGTCTTGAACGACCCTGGAGCAGACCGACTACGGACTACGGTTGATTTTTTCCTGAGCTGCTTTATACTCGGGCAGCTAGCATTTCATGCCGGTATTTTCATCTTCCAACTTCACCAAAAACATCTCAAATTAACTGTTACAACATTAACATGGAAAACTTTAAACATTTAAAATGATTTTACAAACGAATCTGGAAAACGTTATCCCTACTTCTCTCTTGCAGCGACGAATCAGAAAACCGTACAACCTAAGCTTCATGCACACACAACACAATCCCACTGTATGCAAAACGCACACACGTGCTCGCGGCTCGACTGCGCTGGGCGGAAGTTGCGCTATGAGCATGTGGCCTCCATTCCAGGCGCTCATTCATGCAGCAAGAATACAGTGTGGCTGAGAAGTGTAAAGTCGGCCTTACAATATGAGTGTACAAATGTACAACACAGTGTGCAGAAGGCTAGTCACTGACCACGTATAGTTATTGCATTGTAAAAGGGTTTTCGTTTTTTTGCTGAAGTCAAACTGCGACACGTATACATTGAACCAGACGGACATGTTACGTTTTTTTCACATCCCGCCCAAAACATGAGATTAATAATCACTGAAACAATTTGTTGAAAAAAAATCATGGGTTTCGGACAAACTGTTCTAAACTTTCTTGGATCTAAAACTTAATTGGAGACATAAAAAACCATGGGTGGACACAATCATGGAAAGAACTTTCAAGACTAGAGTTTGAAAATAATGCACAAACAACTGAACACTGAGTTGTAGCATGGAGGAAGGTTGTAGATTGGTCACTGTTTCGGAGGGTGACACAAAAAGTCCGTCACTACCCTGAACACTACATGCATATCGGCACGTACATGTACAGTATGTACATGTACCGTACGTACACCCACTGTGTGTGTGACGATGGACTGCATTGTACATGTACATCTAGTGTGTGCAACCACGTGGCGTTAGTGGGCAGACCGCGCCGCTCCTTGCGGTTTTCATCAAATCTGCGAAGAATCTGACACTCCAAGGTGAATAGCGTTATAACAGGAATCATTTTACATGTTTTATATTGTTCCTGGGTCTTAAAATAGTGAGCGCTATATCCCGAAAAGCGTTGTAAACGGGAGCGCTGTAACCGCATGAATATGTACACAATGAATGGGAACGCAGTCGGGGAAATGAAAAATGAGCGTTATATCGGCAGGAGCGTTATATCAGGGCGCGCTGTAACGGGAATCTACTGTAATTGAAGCACGGCCATCAAGTTTGACATGTTTAATTTAACTTTGAATGTGTTGGTTCCTATAGTGATAGGCAGTGTATATTTGACCGTGTAACCGGTCTCAGATTTTTTTTTAGCTCTTTTACCAGCAGTCACGGCACTGATGCGTAGTGAGTGTTTTTGTGACTTCGAAATTTTGACGAATCTTCATCTGGTTTCATGCTTCATTGTCGTTGTGACTTCACATTCACGAGATGGGAATCAGACCTAAGACAATTTTGGATTTTCAGTTAAAGTGCGCCGCAACCATGGCAACCGGCAACCCGACACCCTCCGCCGTTTTCATGGTTTTGTGCCCAATTTCCGGACACAACCGGGAACTAAATTGCAATTGTGTATGAAATTTGAACAAATAAATCGAACACATTCCAACTCACGCTCCTAATCGTCTTCTAGGAGGAACCCGTGATCTCTCAGGGATAATTGTTGTGACCTTTCCTCGTCTTGAACCAACATTTTCCTGGCTACTTGGAGAAGCCATTTCAGTACGAACTCTGCGTACGCGCGTCGCGCGAAAACGATTTCAAGAATACGCCTCTTGAGGGCGCTGTTCAAACAAGGCCAGTGGATGTATTGCATAGACATAAAGAACCTATAGACGGACAACAGGGGGCGCAAGACCGAAATTCCAGTGAAGCCGCCATTTTTAAAAACCATGGGCAAACTTGTTCGGCACATCACACATAAAGCGCACACAATACGCGGCTGTCTGGTGAGGTCCTCCAAGCAGAACGTCACCGTGAAGGGTAAGTTGTAGTATTATTGACAGTTTATGACAGTAGAACAAACCTGACAATGTGTACATATCATGTATGACATATCCGGGCATTGAGCAAGGGGAAAAAAGCAAGTTTTTTAGGAACATATTAGCCCCATAAATGTGGCCTATTTACTGGACTGCCTCCGTAAACATAGGCCACACATCCACATGTACAAAAACGTGTCGCACTTTGCCAAATTTTGATTTTCACAGTTAGGCTTACTTTGTAGGGTTTTTTTTGCTTTAGAAGCATACTCACCCTCTTTATAGGCTAGTCAGAAAGTGCTGCCTTTTTCAGATGTCTAATTTTTGTGAAATTTCATGTTGAAATTTTGATACGCAAACGTGTGCAAATGTATCTGGAAATTTCACGAAAAAAGGACATCTGAAAAAGGCAGCACTTTCTGATTAGCCTTAGAGGGCGAGTAATGCTTCTAAAGCAAAAACCCCTACAAACTAAGTCTAAATGTGAAAATCAAAATTTGGCAAAGTGCGACACATTTTTGTACATGTGGATGTGTGGCCTATGTTTACGGAGGCAGTCCAGTAAATAGGCCACATTTATGGGGCTAGGAACATATCAACTGCCAGAAGAGCATAGAATGATCCAAAGAATACAGCCAATGAGCCATTAGTGTATTCAAATTTTGTTGGAATTCTGTAAAGCTATATAGGAGTGTGTCACATGAAACTTCTTGACTCTCGATAGATTTTGTGCACAACTGCTAAAGTAGCGTCAGGTTACATCATTCTTTCTGATCGCGCATACACATTTTGAATTTGCACAAGTTCTAAATGTGTGTTCAACACTAGCTTGAGTAACTCCAGCTGACATGTTCCATACACATGTGAATGAATATGGAACATGTCAGCTGGAGTTACTCAAGCTAGTTCAACACCATTAAAAGTCATTCATTCCTTTGCTACTTGCAGTCAAGACTGAAGTGTGGACAGCTTTCAGCGACATTTTATTTTCCTATTCCATGTTCATCCTCAACTTAGCTCTAATTTTGCAAGTGCCTATAATTATAAATATATTACTGTGACCTACACCATGTAACTGGATAACGAAATATTTTTCGAATAATATAAGATCATTTTTAATAAATCTTTGTTTTCTCTTGTATTTGTTTTGCAGAATCTAAAGTAATGCACAATGCCTCGAACCTGTGTAGCATGGGGATGTAAACAGCGTTATTCACAAGAATCAAGGGCGAATGGAATTACATTTCACTATATTCCGAAGGACCTCACCAGACGACGCCAGTGGTTGAATGCTATGCGTTGGGATGGCTACAATCCTTCCAGTCAAGATAGCCTCTGCTCGAAGCACTTTGATCCCGAGTCTTTCAAAACAGGCGGTAAAACCAAAATTCTGAAGAGAAATGCTCTGCCCACGTTGTTCGAATTTCCCAAACACCATGAACACCTTCAGCCTAGGCCCCTTAAGGTGCGTCGAGTATTGAATCTTGCTGTAGCTTGTAAGACAGCAAATTCTCATCTTGAACCCGACGAAGACCTGGATGTTCGTAGAAAAATAGTGACAGCTGTCCAGAGTGATCATGGATTCTACACATTGCAATCAGAGCTCTATCTGGTCAGAAACTATTTTTTTTAATCCTTGGAGTAAGACAAGGTACTGAATTTGGCAAAGCGTTTTGCTGAAATTTTGTATTATGAAAAAATACAGGTTGCAGTAAGTTTTATGGTATATTTATTGAAGTTAATGCTTTCATTGTGTATAGTTGTACATACAATTTTACAGTTTGTGTTTGAACCCTTCTGTCTTTTCACAATTATATTTATTCCAAGAAAATTTTAATTCCACAATTTTACCTCCAGTTTATTTGATTTTTTATACATGTATGTATATCGAATGAACAGCTTATTAATTTTGTACAAAACTGCAAAGTGTAATTAAGAAATTGTACTTGTATAAGCAAATGTATACAATGTGTATTACAATTCATTTGTGTTAATATATTGTAGATTTCTATTTATTGGACGCTCAAGTGCAAAATGGAATTAAGAACTTGCACTTGTATATTAGAATTATTATGTGTTTATTGTACCGGGGTATATTTCTATTTTTGTGGACACGCATGTGTATTCACATTCTCAAATGCACATAATCTGCAAACGGATCATATGAATGGGAAAATGTAAACGTAAACAAACAACTTTGCATATTTATTTTAATTGATATTTTTGCTGTGTATAATTGTACACTGACATTTTACAATCTGGGTGTGTACCCTTTTATTTTTTAGAATCATACTTATTTATTTGAAAATTTATTTCCACAGTTTTACCTCCATTTATTTTTACAAAGCCAATATTTATTTGAAAACACAAAATGAAAAGGTTGTTGATTTTGTGCGAATAATATGCAAGTGGAGTTACATTAAACACTCATTACATCCATTAATTGTGTATTGTGCTCATTGCACAATGCGATTTTTGGACCTTAAATTCTCAAACTAGTTACATTTGTACATGCCTTTCCAAAGATGTTTTAGTATTCATGAATGGAACAAGGTTAACTTAAACATTGAACATAATAGATTTATTTAGTTTATTTTTTTTTACCGTGTATATATTTGTACGCAGATAACACATATGTTGTACATAATTTATAGAAAATATAGCCTATATAAAATGTATCCTTCTATGAATATTGCTTTGTTTGATTTCAATTGTTACAAATAAATTGAAATTTATTTTGAAAGCTAATTGTGTACAAATAATACATTGTATCACTTACAACCAGCATGGCAGCTAGAGTGGGCATGCTGTATATGAACAGGCCTTCTTTTTTCATTAATACCTGGGTACATGTACATCACATCTTTGGCTCTCAATTTTTCTTTCATATAAAGTTATTTAATAAAAATAACTATAAATCAGAGATGAGTCTCCAATTAGATCCAAGACATCATGACGTCACGCTTTGTTTGCATGTGCGCTTTCCTATTACGTCCCAGCTGGCTCAAATAGGGAAGCATACATGTAAACAGAGAGTGTCGTCATTATATTTTAGGTCTATTGAAATGATGAACAGAATCTGTGGAGAACACATAACAATCAGACCCCACTTTTTGAAGTAACTATCATGGCTGACAGTAGTAGGCATATAGGTGGGGTGGGCGTGGACATTGGCTGATGTAGCTCCCTGACCTACAATACATGTACATTCTACATGTAGATCGCTTGAAAGCTCAATGGTTCTGGACTAGTGCTGAATAGTAACACGTGACGTAGCAACCAGGCGCAAATCCAGAGGGAGGGTTTGGGGGTCAGAAACACCCCCCCCCCTTCTTTGACAGGGCTCCCTTAGTATTAATAATAAAAAAAAAATTACATGTGCCTGATAGGCCCGAAACCCCTTCCCCCCCCCCCCAAAAAAAACGTCCTGGATCTCCCCCTGGCAACCGATGAAACAGTTTTTTGGTGTAATGAATTGTTACCATGACAACTGACGCATAAATGTGACTCAAATACTCTCTTTCCTAGGCCTAGTAGTAGTAGTAGGGTTTTCCTTTTATACTGAGCCACAATCTGACAACACACAGCACATGCTTTTCTGATTAGCTATGTGTGAGGAAAAGTTGTCTAAGAAAAATTGAAATCAAGAGTTTTTCCACTTGAAAGTCCTACCTGAAGTTACCTGGTTAATATTATCCAGCATGTCCAGGGAAATTAAATTCTGTATAGATATCTATTTATCCTGTAAATTTCAGGCGAAATTTGCAGATTCATTTGCAGATATTTTACTCGGGGATGTACACTCGACCCTTTATTGATTTCCCTTGTTTTTAGGCCCATTTTATATTAACATGATTAACCAAACAAGTATCCGCCGTAGTCAATATCAAGTGAAACAAACAGTCCCGATTTCGATTTCCTCAAAGTCAAAAGACTCGCACCGCGCGGCCGTATACGTGTACCGCACAAACACATACAATTATGACAACTCACATGACTCGGACATGTGTCAGAAATACATGACCAACGCAGCACCCAGCATGCCGCGTTTCGCGGCGGTTGTAGGCCTAATTAATTTATTTTGAAATAACACACACACAAATACATAGCTGTACAGCATTATGAAGTGAACATTTCAAAGGGTTTTCAGTCACCATCCATGCGTTTTCAACCGAAATTGTCGATTTGTATCATTCCTTCCGCTGCTATTCCATAGAGTCATGCACATTTATTCAAAACTTCCGCCCACGGTTTCATACCTAGTCGGGCGCCGTCAAAATTACGGTACCCTGACGTTGATTTCCATAGGCGCTGTCCGTCTATAGGTTCTTTATGTCTATGATGTATTGTGATTTGCCCAGTTGAATAATATCGGGGATTTAATTGCAGATTTATAAGAAATGTAAAAGTATCGCATGCACTTTCCTTTCATTTAAGGTATTCCAAAATTGTGGAGGACATACCTGAATTATTGCTTTATGGGCCCCTTTATAAATTGCAATTGTAAGCTTGATTTTTAATTTGGAAAAATCGATTATGTTTCAATCGTACTAATCCATCATCATGCATGGGAAGCATAATGTTTCGGCCGACTGGATAATTTATGAACAACATTTATTCACTACTGGTTCAAATAAGTATGATAAGAGAGGACCATCCGCTCAGTTATAATGGATCTTTGAAGACCTTTCTGGCCTCGAGGATAAACGGTCAAACCGAACTCAGCCATGACTTCTGCGACATGCCCATGACTTCTGTGTTGCTCTACGTGATCTCCACTTCACCTTTACTTCCATTAATTCAACCATCTCTCCAAAAAAATTATTGACATTATCGGTCCAGAAATCCGACAAACCGTGACCGGGAAGCGCCAAAGAAAGCCAGGAAAAACTATTTACCCCTCAGCAAAAATCCGGACTGACTCCTCGAGACCAGCGCCGGTAGACGGTCGATATGACCGGCGTATTTTATCTGACAATCTCCGGCCGCCCGGCCGCCGAGAGATGTCTTCAAGACCGGAGCTGCTCTGATTTCATAATTAATAATCGTTAATTCTTCTCAAAACAACCCTTAGTCCACTCTCGGAGCTGGTGTGATGTGCAGTGGTCCGTGTCAGTTCCTGTTGACTGTGGAGGGGCGTTTTTTGTTTTGTCGATGGAGGGATCTAGTTCTTGAAGAGGCAAGACGGAAGCCTCTCTTCGTGACAGGAGGCGAAAAGGCGCCTCGGGGTATAAGCCGGGGATGGAACCATGTCTTGACTGGACAAAGTCGGGAATCGAAGCCATAAGAATCGAGTACATGTCAAAGAAAGCACCAAGAATCGAACACACTTGAAGCTGGAAAAAGATAAAATCCAAGGAGTTTTGGAAACAAGACGCAAAGAGTATAGACGTAGACAAGGCTCAGTGCCATGGAGTTCCTCAACACTAAAATATTGAGCTTAGTAGCAAGCTCAACTAACAACCTATCGCAGTTTTGTTATTGTTTGTGTTGGTCCAACTTGGGGCGCCGGGCCAGCCTGTTTTCTTTTTGAACCTGACTTCTTGACTGACCGCTTGACTGACTGACTGACTCCCCGCTTGACTGACTGCTTGAGTCTTAAAAGTCTTGTGGCCCAGACTGGTCAAGGACCAGCTTATTTATAGGCTAGCTTTTTGCCTGGTTTGAGTTCAACCAATCTTTTTTTAACGCTAAACAAAATTGTGGAGTGGCGGCACGCGTGGCAAAAGCACCGGCTTTCTACAAACAAGTCTATGATACTGAACATTGTCATCATGAACCTTCCTCTCCAAAAATTATATTTCTTTGGGCTTGCACATTTGTACTTATGAAAATAAAGGTAACAAAATGAAGAAGAGTCAACTAAAAAATGCAATGTGTTTAGCCACCATACACAGCACTTGTCGGTTTGTAAACTTTTTGATACAGTCTCCTCCGTTTCCTTCCAACTCCGGCAAACTTCTGGCAGCGACTTTTTTGTGACATGCCCAGAGGGCAGGCTCCCCCTTCTCTCAAGCTTGTGTTTCCCCTCTAACATCCTCGTCAACCTCATCTCTCGTGCCCCATCGTCTCAGCTTAGGATGGGAGCTGACAGGACAATAACACGACGGTTGTGTTTATATGAGTGACACGCTGCATGTTATTAATGCGATTTTTATAAACTGATCAAGACTCAGAAACGGGCCGACTCTCCTGCACCAGGTGATACCCAACGGGGATAGGCCGGGCTCTACACGACTGTTCCATGTTTAGGTGTCATAAGTTGGCTTGCACGTTTTCGATGATGCTGCTTCCATGAATTTGAGGGAAATGCTGAAGATTTTAATGACACGGTAATAACTTTCATTGTAAAATAGCACAGATGGAAATATCGCAATTGTGGTCACTAGTGCGGTGAAGCCTGTGAAGGTTAACATACTTCTAGTTCTAGTCGTGGATCAGACCATTTTGTTTTGCAGAAATGTAAAAATCAAACGGATGAAATAGTACACATTTTTATATTTAACAGCTAGATCAAATTAAGGGCAAAAATGAAAATACATTTAAATGATAAACAGTGTTGTATTCCTGTAACAAACAGTGACAATGATAGTAAAACCTAAAGAACACGAACATAATGGTTAAAATGATTAGGTTTGGGTACGGATTTCGTTAGTACTATAGTTTCTGTTTTCTTGAAATGAACTGATTACTCAAGCGGTTTTTAAAAGAGCTAATTCCTTCCTCCATGGTCGCACACAGCTAAATTCGCATCAGTCAAGTCATTTCTGTTCCTCTATATCGATCATGCAACAGCCGTCTGCATCCAGTTGCCTTCTCCAGGTGATGGCCCCTAGATACGATAGGCCGGTTGCAGCGGAGAGCGATATCAGCGTCTGATTGCCAGCTGAAGACAACGATATTACGTATCAGTCATCTCGCAGAAACCGACTCTGACATGGAGCTCCCTCCGTATACCCATCAGCTAGCCTGGTTTCATACTCGATGAATTTCATCGTGAGACCGCGACGAGCTAAGACATCGGGCTCAAAAACTCGGTCAACGGGAACGGAAGGAGGTCGGGACGGACTTGCTAAAAAGTCTTAAAATCCTCCCCGTATATAATCCGGCGAGGACGGAGTAAATTGCAACTTGTCATGTCATCATTCACTACTCGAGACGCCGATATGCAACTAACCACTTAGACGGATGGCACACTTTTTTTCTGTTTGAGTGAAGGACTGAAGGTAACTGCAGGATGAGTAATCTGGGGTGGGGTGGAGGGGAAGACAGGGTCCATGAAAAGTAGTTCAAGGTCATATTTTTGAGCGAGTAGACGAGTTCAACTTTGGCCTGATTACCGAGATGAGTAGGGTGGCTAGCGTTTCAGGGGGTTGCCAAAAGTGAAGTATAATTTCGGGACCTATATAAACACAGAGAAGTTTCGATGCTTACGGACTTTCTAAGACACTTTAAAATCATCATGTGAACTTGAGAGGTGGAGTGATTTAAAGAGAACATTTAAACTCTATTTTTGCCCAACAGTTTGAGATGGAGGAAAAAAGATAGTTTCATGAAGATGTAGCATTGATAGGTTTAGTGATTAGTAAAGGTTTGGTGATGAGTATTTGTCAGTATTCCGACAAATCAAGTGGTAAGAAACTAAGAATAGATCCTTTGCGTTCAGCATCCATAACAAGTTTGTGATTTTTGTCATTTAAATTCGGTAACAATGAAAGCACATGAGGTTTATATTCAAGACAGAAGCACGCATCTTCAAGATGGCAGCAGTGTAAAGGATCTATAAAGGGAAAATGCTTCATACATCAGAAAATTCTGGGTATGATATTTTGAGTGAATGGATTAAAATGAATTTTAAAACGACTGTTCTCTGACTGGTGAGCCCTCGTCAGCTGAGCTGTAGCTCCTGAATAATTTGATCAGTATGCATTCCAGGCTATCTACCTCACCGATAATGTAGTTACCAGGGTTCTCACGGCCGACAGGGCTAAATGATCTAATGCGATAAGTGATGTTGACCCGGCATCTTTATTGGCTTGTTGAGACATCTTCAGCAGTCAGATGCCTAGACGCGTCACGAGTCGCTTGTTTGGAGAATATTTTTCGTATTCGATAGCTCGATATAGCTTTTGGTATGTTTTGCCTTTGAGAAAGATCTTGTCAGGATTGAAACACCGAGTCCCTTTTTTTGTGTGTGAGAAGTTCAAAGGATTGTAGACAATTTTACCATGAGTTTGTTTGCAAAAGGGGAAAACATGGCTGAAATTTATGATCACCGTACTATTCAGCTCTAGTTTCTGTTGTTCTTCCCCTGCGTTGGAATGTCACCGATACATTTCAGAGTATGACCAAAGAAAAAACTAAACGGAAACGGAATCTGTTGATATTTTTTTTTGCTGAAGTGTGGTAAGTTGTAAGAAGAGGGAAGCAAGATCTTGGCAAGGAGTTCACTGTTTTGGGCCAAACAAAGAGTATGGCTGGATTGCTAAGGAATTTCTGTACTGATCAGTCGTAGTTTGACTTTGAGCAAGATGTGCCCATCTGAGTTAGACAAACAAGTATTGAGGGGGGGCTTTCTTTTTGGGTTGAGTGTATATATATACATTTCGTCTATCTCCACATCCTATGTACAATGACACTTTTGATCAGAGTTATCAGACCATCACTCTGCCTTCACTTTCCCACAACCTGGGAATCCTTCCTTGGTACTCCTCGAGCGACTTGCACCGAGTCTACGGAGCAGACTCTCTCGCGCCGAGAGCGAGCGAAAGGAAGAAAGTGATATTACCCCTGGTCATCAATCATCTTCAAGACGTTGATGATTCAGGCTGACATTGATGAGGGAGAGGGGATGAGATGCTATTTCAGGCCGATCGCCAGAGTAAGACGGTGAGAGTTTAAGAGAGATAGAGAGGAAAAAGTTCCCGGGCGCTGCCTACAGGTGTGTCAGCCATGGATACAATACTCGCGCCTCGGTCGCTATTTGCGCGTATATGCCACACTAATCATGTTAGTAGGATGACGAGATGGATGCATCCGCGATTTCTGTTTACAGTGTTATTGAGTGTGATCCCTGTAATATCTTCGTGTGTGTGATATTTATCCCAATTTGCAGTTTTCCTGTGGATGTATTTTGTGTGATGTGTTATTGGAGGGTCCTTATTTTCGTGGAAGGAATTCAAGAGGATTTCATTTTTTTTTCATGAAATAACAAACATGCTTAGTTATCGTTCGAGACGCGTTTGGTTTTGTGTATCTGTTAAAGCAAAACAAATGTTGGCTTCATTCTAAGCAAGACTAGATTGGGTGCTGCCGGCTAATGACCGCCATACATTTTGCGAATTAAATGGTAAACTTAGCCTATCTCTTGAAGACTTTCCTTTCAAATTATCTTCTTCTTTTCTGCGCTCAAAACACAGCGTTGGAGTCAGGGGTCTTTATAGGCCTTCAAGTTGCGTATAACAGCCATCTTAGAGGGCAATGTCTTTGTTTTGCTGGGATATGCGTGACTGAACCTTTCGTGTATTTGTTGTTAATGAATTAAAATAACAAAATATGCCCTCTACGATGGCCGCTACGTGTCTATTGCCATTGTCCCTTTTCATGTTAATCTTTTCATCATACATCTATTTTTTCATCACAATTATTTTTTTTTACCATGCCTCGAAATTTTGGCCACTCACTTTTTGCAATGTGAGTGATGTATAAGATAATAAGAATACAAGCTGTAATTATGCTCTCGTTTTTTAATTCATCATAAACAAGAATGAGAAAGATTGAATAGCGAACGATAATTTTATTCATTTTGAAACGCCTTCCCGTACGCGATTGCCTGTAGCTCCGCTATATCACCAACGTTTACTGTTGTGATAACGCATAACAAAACTTCATAATAAGCAAAACATCCATTGAAATTGCCAGTCTGATTACTCTGAAGCGCGCTGGGTATGAAGAGAAATCTGACAGAGCGGTTTACTCTAACCCTCAGGTCATCGGAACTTCGGAATTACTTCCCCGATTTCTGTTTTTCTACCCCCAGGAATGCCCCCATCGTTCTCTCCCCATCAACCCGCTCACATCACGGCGATATTAAGCATCCGTATCCTGCTTTGTTTTGCAGGGCTTTTTTTTTTGCCCCCTTCCAGAGAAATCGCCCAGAATTATCCGCGCGATCGCTTCTCATGACAGTGTTTTTGTTTCTCGGAGCGGACGGGAGCGTGCGCTTAGCGGGGTGTTCTCTGGCGGTATATTCCGGGGCACGTTTGACGGCTGAGCGTGCTGTGGCGAGACCCGCCTGCCTGGGCCTGAAACCGCGGCTACCCCGGGCGATCGGTCCGACAAACGCGCCCCATCAACCTTCTGTTGCGTGTTTACTTTTAATTATGCGCGGGGTACATCAAGCGCTGAGGCCCGCCGTATCATAACATGCAGACATGACATATCCATGTTCCCTTTGGCATCGCCACAAAGTGCTCCATTATTTTTTTGGTCGAGATTTATATGTTTTTGCTCTGCCTTTGTTCTTTCTTTATATGAGAATCGGCCACGACAGACTTGCCCCATAAAGAAGCTAAAACACAGAATAACTCAACATTCCACTATCTCATGTTCAAATCGTAACAAATGAATTGGCATCATTAATATCGGTAATACCACAAGCGAGTTCATCTCATACAAACCATCCATGTACCGGTTAACACAATGCACTGCCTCTAAGTTTGAATAGCGCCCTCTTGCGTCAATTAACACCGGCATGCATCTAGTGGAAAATGATAAAACAGAAGCATTTCAATCAGAATCACAGCCACACGCCGTGAACATAACTTTCACAAATTTCAGCAGGTTTTATTTAAATACGGTCCCAAATATGTTTAATCATCCTTCTTTGGCAATTGCTACCCGAAGCTTATACATCCTTTTTCTACATCACACCTTAATGGTGCGACAAAGCCTTCTTACATTTACAGACTGGTTCAATAACCCGACATATTGCATTTTTTTTTAAGGGCCTGTGATTGTCTCCAATAGTGCGAGTTATATGGGGCGTCACTTCATTGAGAAACGTCGCAATTCATTACTCACGGATTCCTCCCTCCGTATACGGAACGGCAAATAGCCGGCTCCGATCCTGCATGCAGGACCTATATAATAATTGGTAGTAATATCGGCCATTTTCATTTGTCCAGTACAATTGATATGATTATTGTGACTGTGCTATAGTAGCCTGAGGTGATCGGGCTAAAGTACTGCTGTATTGCCCACATGCACGGTGGACTTTGTGATATGCACATGTGAAATTAAACTGGACTGGTGTAATCTAGATTAAGTTCCACCTATGTGTGGCGGTCATTGTTTTCTTTTGTGGACTGATCGTGCGCAATGTGGTCAATGTGTCGTTTTCCATTGAACCCGAATTTCATGCTACACCGGAAGTCCTCCACATAAAGTACTGTTGCTCAACTACAAAACAAGGCCAAGGCCAGTAAAGCTGGTTGGCCATTCACTGAAAGTCATGCATGTACACAAATGGGACGGATTCAGCCCATTCAGTAGCGTTACGGGGTAATCCTCTACGACTGCACTGCCCGGCTCACGAGCGAAAGTGAATGAGTGAGTCAGTCATCAGGTAGTTAGAAAGGTACAAAATAATATGACACAATGCTTGGCCTTTGGGGCTAGCAATGAAACATGCAGTCACCACATTGGGCAGCGGTCGTTCAAAAAAAAAATCAACCAACATTTCAAGACACTCCTCTTGTGCTATTTCATAATGGGGTACCGATTTTTATTGTGAAGAGCCAGAAATATATTGTGTAACACACTCACGACACAGTACTGAAACCTGACAAAGAAAACTCGGTCCGTCTTGAAGGCATTCTACTACCGCTAGGGTGGACGGGATAGAGTCTATTTTTCTCTCCTTTTCGCAATGTAATGCACTCTCCTTCACTGCACACGGTCCAGCGAGCAATGGAGAGCTCGCCCCGGCGTGAAGACAGCGACGAGACAAGACAGGCCAAGCCAACGGAAATATCATCTCGGTTTCATCTCAGCGAGTCTCAGGGATGTCACAACCGGGAGCAAGTCAGCCAGTCAACCGGGGAGAAGACAAAGTTTCCCCCTTTCCTTTTTCTTCTGTTGACTCTACGAGGCTTTGGAAGGTCAGTGACAGGAGACGAGATTGAAGGGGGGGGGGGGGTTGATGCCGGAGTGACAGGCGCGATGATAATTAAACTAGGTGCAGAAGCTGAGGACAGATTGGATACACGAACTTGAAGGGAGGATGAGGGAGGCTGTAAGACCATCAATGATGGATAGGGGATGTACGGCAGAAGACAAATTCAAGGAAGTTACGATGAAAAATGAAAGGAATAAGGAAAGCATAAATTGTTGAGCGAGGTCAGTGATACGAGGAGGATGACAGGCTAGGAGCGTATTGGGAGTTGGGACAGTTTAGGAGCCACAAGAAGAAAATACATGAACACATAAGTATGACAGAATGAATTAAAATTGGAGGGAAGAATGTTCTTATGAGGAGAATTATACAATTACATACAGGTTGACCCCAATAAAGTTGTGCAAGACACCTTTACATCCAACATATCCAACATCAGCATTCATGTTGATGGGATTATTTGTACTCTTGTGTTTCATCACAGCGAAAATTTGATGAAAATCCATTCATGCAAACCAGAGATACAACAGATTTTTTTCACCCATTCCAATGTGATTTACACAGTTAATGAAAAACCCAATTGCTGAGTACCGCGCCGGTTGAGCGATTTTCAATGCAATGTGTAATTCCCATTGGAATAGTTGAAAACATATATCCTTTTAGAATCTGTTACAGCTGGTTTCCACGACATTTTCACTGAATATACCCAAGAGTATATAGGTAATATGCTCCACCAGAATGAAATACTCATGTTAGGTACTTTTTGAGAAATTTATCGATATCTGCTTGCCCAACTTTTTTTTTGGTCACTCTGAATAATAGGATCTTAAGGACATCTTAAAATTGGACTTTGGGTTTCACATTGTTCAATACACCTATTAAAAATTACACATTTGGCCTGTGCTTTTCTCTATAGCTGTCATTGCAGCCCAAGCTTTGTTATTTCGATTCCCACGACTCGCAACCGATTCAATAATTGTGTTGACACAAACCACCCATACGACTGTTACAACTACGTGTCTCCAGATTGGATTTCAGCCCGATGAAAATTCTTGGCTCATCCCCGAAGCAGTGGCCGCCAACAAAGTAAATTTTTATCCTAGCCTAGCCTGGGTGTGGGGTCTCAAGAACTACGGGGATTGTAACGAGTGCGTGGTCTTGGCTTTCGAGGGTCAACCCAGGCTAAAGCTGGTTCATCAAGCCATCATTTCGAATCTGCCCAACTCAAATCCAAATTGACATTATCATCAACTCGGACCGTCGCACCCGACCGGGAGCCGGCAGAGGTCCTACCGGGAAGCGGCGCGGATGAAAGGCTCGGCTCAGTTTGTTCAGGCCGCTACGTACCGCCATCCTGCCCTCCCAGTCACGGCCACACAGAGAAAGTTAAAAACGAAAAAAAAAAACCTCAAGAAAACACTCCTAAATAATACATCAAACTGGCTTTCGTAGATTCTGTTTGTCAGTGCGGGGCTGTGTAGTTGTCGGCAGGGCCAGAGCTGTAGTCCTGTACGGCTCGCGGGACATTAAAATCTAATATTGAAGACAGTACCAGTTACAGAGCGCTTGCGATTTGGCCGGCCGGGGGCGAGGATTGAAACCATATCGTAATTTGTGAGACGCGGCGATCCAGGTGCAAGTCGTTTATTTGCTTCGTTTCCGACAAGTTGGGAGTCCGCGTGAACCGCGTGAGATTAGGGGGAAGCAGCACCGATGGGAGAGAAGCGCGCCCTCAGCGGCAATGACTTCCTAAGCAGTCAATGACATTTCGCAAACTAAGGAAATAACACAAATGTCTATGTCTGTAGCCGCTCCCTTTGTCAGCTGTAGCTTATTAATTCAGAGGCTGTCCTAGCTTCGGTCTTCCCCGGCTCCAGAATCGTTTCGAAGACAAACAAAAATCTGAAGTCTGTATATGCATTTGATGTTCAAATACCAAATTAGCCCGTCGGGGTCTAGCCTGAAGCCGAACCGGAGACAAGGCCTTAATTTCAAAAAGTCCATTATTGATGACCAGAGACAGCTAATCTTAATTCGAGTCCAGGATAAAACCGCCAGCTTCCTGGCTACTGATGAAGTGCCTGGTATTTTCAAAAGATGTTCTGAAGACGGCTTGAATCGAGGCTATTTTCATGGACTGTCCATCATTTTGTATGGAAGTCCTTTTCTGACAAACGAAATTTGAAATACGCTATTGTAATCCATCTCTGGATGGCATGTACAATATCAACTACTCGTTCAAATCGTGGATAACACCACTCGCTTTGATTGGCCCTCCGCCCAGTCACAGCGTCCGTAATTGGATACGAGTGCGGTGGGTGGCCCCCGCGGTAGCCTCAAACGAGTAGTTCACGTAGCCCTAATATGCCAGGTCTGATTACGGCGAGGTTTGACCGTGGTCGGGTGTCCGCCGCCCAACCTATATACAGTTGCATGTCGTTGTCAATCACAGTCTGGTATCACTTATCTTTGCTTCTGGTGGCACGGTGCACATTGTTTTCACCAACGCGTCTCTCATTAAGACTTTCATCATTAACTTAATTGCTGTCAATCATAACTTGTTTCCCTGGCCGAATTCCAGACCATGTCACACAGGAGTTCGTTTGGATGCTGAAAGTCTTTCACGCTGAGAGACTCCGTACGGTCACACAAAGCAAGGACAGTGAAATTGCAATTTCTTGAATTGTACATGGACTAATTTTAATGTTTATTACTAGAGAAATTGACTGGAGCGGGGTTTGAACCTGCGACCCCCGGATTACCGTTCCGGCTGTCTACCAACTGAGCTATCCAGCCCTGTGTTGGCGGTTCCCTATTATTTTAATCATGGAAATTAGATTTTTAATTTGTGATTTGAGCGTAAATGCACGAGTGAAAACCGAAATAAAATGGCTCACAGTCACAGTTGTGGATATCGCAGAGCAGTATCCAATGAAGCTAGCTATACAGCTGCTGCAAACATTGAACAAACTTGAAAGTCAAACAAAGTTGAAGTTCCAAATAGGTTCTATTGTTGTAATTCGGTATTCAGGAAATTATTAAACCACAGATATTACAGATACTACAGATACCGCAGATAATGCTGTATTTCTTTCATCATCGATCGATACCACATCGATATGTTATTGACATTAGCGGCCGCGGCACCGCCACTTATCAGCTCAGGGGGACTGACAGCCGACTCAGCTGTCGGTATCCGCACAGCAAGACAGGCAAAACACAATATTTATCGTCTGGTGGACGGGCGACAACAGAGAGCAAGCCGACAGGAACAAACAGCCCACACCGCCGATCCCCGGGCCCTCTCCGGCGAGCAAATGGGTATGGACGGCCGAAGGGTCATATAATCAAACCCGCTCTGATTTGAAACCTCCATCCTGCTTGCTGGTGGTGATACCAGACGTTTCCACTCTTGGTCCCGTATGTCGTTAAGGATAAACCATGGTCCTTAACTTTTGTGCCAAGTTACGGCTGATATTGCGTACAAGGGTGTGTGCCAATACAGACTGAGTTGATCTTGTTGTACCCACCATAATGTCTTTATGTCAAGAATAGTCTTAAAAAACGTAATAGCGGGAGGTTGGTCACCAATATTGACACTAAGTGGCACTGTTCCTGTATGTCCACGTAATCTCCATATCCGCACTCTATAGGATCATTGAGAGCATCTTGACAAACGGTTGAGCACGGTGATAACTAAGATAAAAAAAAACAAGGATGACGAACAATGTTAGCATACATCTGATGAAGCTGTACTAATTGTGTTGGTTCTGAAAGAGAGCCAGCCATGTCTGGACAATCCTGTGTCTTCTTCTCAGTTCGTTTTGTTAAAAACATTGATTTCGAGGTAAATTTAGTCGCCGCTTAATCCACCGACCAACTTCATACGTTCTTTTCTATATCATATCTACCCTGGCTCTAGCAAAATCACAGCGAACAGCATTGCACAATATGCAACCTATATTGCGGTACCCGCTGCTACATGTACATGTACATCAGATTCGAACCAGCCAACCGACCCCGCAAGCTCGGTGGTCGAGTGGTAAGACGTCTGCACTAGAAAACAGGAGGTACCGGTAGTGGGTTCGAGTCCCATCGGAGTGATTTTTCCAACTTTCACTCGGGAGGTAACACACTGAGTTTATATACATGTACAGTGTTTATACGGCCGTGAAGGGCAAACCTAATATTGATTTCCCCGACGCAAAATTCCATCTGATAAATAATATGCTACCTGGCTCTCTCTGAAATCACCACCGTTGTTACATTTGGCGCTCCATACCGGCTTTCATATTAAGCTTAACAGCTCTGACTTGTCACAGACACTCTGCTGGGGCTGCAGCGCAGAGAGCGAGCTGGCTAGAGAGCTGCCCACAGATACAGCGCCTTAATGACAAATTGACATCAAATGAGAAAACGCTGTCGATAATAAAACAAGGCGGGGTATGACACCGCAGAAGCTCTATGGTGTGCAGAGGTCAACATCTGCATCGTTGGGTTGACAGGCCGACGGAGGTATTTTGAGTGAATCTTTGGCGAGGTATTTTTTGATGAATTGCATCATCAGTTCTGTTTGGAGAAGAACACGCTCGTCTCTTTTGATAACCACTCGAGTGCCCAGCGAGACAGCGGGCAATATTACACAAATAAATGTCAGTAATAAATTTTGCGAATAAAAACAAGTACTTGTATCTGCATTTGAGATCTCTAGATAAAAAAAATCATCTGCAGGATGTCTGCAGCTTTGATTTATAGCTATACGAAAACTTTTCACCACTGATTTGGAGAGTCGTGTCGGCCTAGTGGTACTTTGCTCGCCTTACACGGTTGTGACCCGGGTTCGAATCCCGTCTGATGCCAACATGTGAATTGGAAATTTCAGTCCCTTCCTGGTTCCATGGGTTTTCCCTTGAATATTTATCCAAAGCTTTTCCTTCCAACTCTAAAACTGAACAACATTTCTTCATCTTCTTCTCCATAACCAGGTTTCCTCAGGCTTCCTTTGAGTTTCTTGAGAAAGAATTAAATAATTACCAAATGTTATCATAAAGCGTTCATATTTCGACATGTGGGAAAGCGGTGCTGAATCTTACAGACCATGTTCACAAATTGGATGTTGGGGTCACAAAATGCCAAATCTGCAGCAAACCAGTTCTCTTCCGTGCACTGCAGGTGTATTTCTGGAAAATGTGAAACTGTTTAACTAGGGCAAAATAACATGCAAAAGATGCTTAAATGTTTGGGTTGCCCTTCGTGTTTGTCCGTTGGCATGACGTCACAGGGCACACGGTCTATACATTTAGTTGGAAATGAAGGTGACCCAATTACGTTCAAGAAGGCAGTGTTTGAAATATGAGCACACACGTTTCCTACATTTTCCTACATCCTTAATCGGTTGACAGTCCAACTTCGATATGGCCTTCACGGGCAGCTAGCTGCTGAAGAAAAGATCAGCAATACTCCAATGAAAGGGCGATCACTCTGTTGATTCCTCTCAATCAGTTCGGCTAACTTTTATGCTGTCTCACTCTGTTTTCCTATAAATTGCACTTTCACATCCTAAGATACTGATCACCAAAAGATAAAAAAAAATGCCGGAAAAGTCAAAGCATTTATTTCGATTAAATTTCGGAGTAATAACTTGAAAAGTCGCTCTGTGTGTAGTGCAGGTTTACCGCCGCCGTCGGCATGTTGGATTATAAAAGTCAGGGACAGGGAGAAAATCTGTTTTGCAGGCATCCCTTGATCCCATGGGATAGCGGGAGATCCCACGGGATAGCGGTATTCAGGACGAGGGGAAATTGCGATGCCAGGTCGGTACGTCATCAAAGGAAACCCAAGTCGAATGTGATGACTTTATTTTGGGGGGAAGGGGAATCGGTTGGGAAACATGGTCTGGGGGAACGGGAATTCGAATGTGTACAATTAAATAGTGCAATTCCAGATTTAGTACAGAAGACACTGACGGATAGGGATCGAAAGTAAAACATATGTTAGACTAAAAACCATCACTCACAGGCCTAAATTAAATCCAGTAACTGGCAGCTTTCAGATACATTAAGTTGATGAAATCCCTACTTCAAACAACAGAGGGCGCTATCGAGTGGCTTGTCTCTATTTCATACACAGAAACAATTAAGACATTAAAGATTTGCATATTGTACACTCAAGTTGATGATAATAACATAAGTTTATTCCATCAGTGCATTTTCTTCAGTTCGCCATCACTATGGCATCTGTAAATACACGTCAACAAAAATTGGTGAACAAAATGTTGCCGAATTCGAGTCGAGTGAGCCTTCAGCTTCAGGCCTACATTTTGATTACAATGTTTCTCGTCGTCATTTCATGTGTAATGACGCACGGTCCTATAAAGTAACATCTTCAATTCTTCATTCCCCGGGCCTAAACCGTCATTCGGACGCTACATGAGAATCCTCTGACATCATTTGGCCAACTCCCCCGACACGAGAGGGAGCCTAAATGCCTCACACTGTGTCTTGGCAATCTCTTCAAGACGTTTTGCGTCATCATATTAGTAAACGGCACACACAGACACACACATAACAGCAGTCGTGTCATAAAGCCTGCGGCTCTAGTGCATGGAGCTGTGTTCTCTCCAAATCCTTGACAGCAGAGCGATATTGTACCTAAGCCAAGTTTGTCTTATAGTAGCTCTTGACTCTCTCTCGCCCGCTGGCTTCACGCAAATTTCAGTTCGTCTGGCTTCAATCACACAATTTTGATGGTTCTCTTAAGATAATACCGGTTTGCCGACACCCGCTGAGATTTTATTTTCTGCCGCAATTTTTTTTTTCTTCTCGTACTGTCATTTCACCCGAGTGGGAAATGAAATGAAATGAAATAGGCATAAGACAAATTCAAGCGGTCGATCTAGCGCGTCGGCGGATCTTTTAATCATTGATAATTACGTCACCAGCTCGGGGCGCCAATCACAATCTCCCCCATCACCATGGCAACTAGCTGGAGGGGCATTACATGAATGTGATGGGGGTACACATATGCCCCCCTGTCCCTCGGCTAATCCTTTAATTATTTGAGCAAACGGTACCGCCGATTATATTGTATCAGGCGGGGACTGTTAAGGCAGCGGACAAGGGCAGCGGTGTCTCGGCCAGGAAATGATCGCGGGTGACGGGGCAGATGTCTCGACGAGTCGCGGTGGCTTTGAAACGCCGGTGACACAAAGCCTTTTAATTTGTTGGAAAACACGTTGCCCTAGCGCATCCGCGGTCTAAACCACCCTCCGAGATGCCAAGCTCTGACGGGATCGGTGTTACAACTTAATTTCGCAAGTCGCCAGAAGGGGAAACAAAAAAAAAGTCCGCGACTTCACAGATTATAACCGATACTGCGAGACAGGAGGGAGAGAAGTGATGTGTACTTCTCACTCTCGGGCTCAACCAGCCAGGGGTGTGTGAGAGGAGAATGTCTTTGCACATGGACACTCTCAGATGATTTTCACCTGTTCTCGGTTGTTAATGGGCCGGAGATGGCTTCTCGCGTTCGGCTTGCGTTCAGTCGGCTGCACCCGTGGAGCACGGAAGTCGGTCTGCTCATTACAGCAAGACATCCTGATCCTGAGCACAAATTATTTCCTCGTTTTCTCTGCAGAATCCATTGTCGAGACGTGACTGTTGACTTTTGAATTAAATTTAAAAAAAAAAATCAGCTTGAAGCTAACACACGAAAAAAAACTTCAGTGGGGTATTAAACAAGGGGTGTAACATAGGGAGCACGCCCCCTCCCCTTGAGGCCTGTGCACTCCCCTCCCCGCTCAGAATTTAAAGAAGGCAAACATAGCTTTGTATTGTTTGAGATAATGACCAATAATTAACATTTTGTGACACCACCAGGAAAATTGGGTCCCGTAAGCGCCCCCTGCAAATGGGATCCTGTTACGCTACTGCAAAGTTTGGAACTTCGGGAAAAATCCAGAAAACGGCTCAGGATATAATCTGTTTTACATTTTCTAAACTTCACAGTAAAGATTCTCAAAAAATAAATAAACGCTTTTGACAATCTTCAAGAGTTTCGAGCCTGATTTCCACCTGATCATCCCAAGACAACCGTTAAGCTGACAACTCGCCGAACTAACACTTTTAATAACTTTTAAGACAGACCTGAGTGTATCTCAACGCAACTGACACAATATACGAGACATGTCATCCATCAAGAACATGCCAATAAAAAAAACCCACTTTTTCATAAAACAAAACTCCTGCGACTAAACTGTCTAAGGTGTAGCTGTTTCCTGAATTCATTGGTTTTACACGACTGAAAGAGAGAAGTCTGGGGAGAGAGAAAAAATCTCCCCAACCCTCCCGCTTGTCAGCATCTGCGGTTAATTATACCCACACTCAGCCGACAAGTTTCTGACAAGATAATTGATAGGTTTATGAACCCCAGTCGGCTGGCAGGTTGATTTGCGGCAACCTTGTCATATCGGTTAACGCTCGGCTTGTCAAGCTGAGATGAGACCCCTCTCTAGTCTCTGTCTTGGGATCGCGCTGTAGCCTATGACCCTGTTTGGGACGGTCGCATGGAATCATAAACATTCCTGATGAGACATCGAAAATGTGAGGATGACATTATGGTGAGGATTGCGCTGTAGCCTATGACCCTGTTTGGGACGGTCGCAGGCAATCGTAAACATTCCTGATGAGACATCGAAAAGGTGAGGATGACATATTATGGTGATGTGGTCTCTGGCAGAAAAGGATGGTGATATTCTGACAACGGCGGGGGGTTTGGAAAGCGGAAGTGGCCCAAAAAAAATCCATTACAAAATCTAAAAAAAATTACAACTACAGTATTTCAAAATGTATATATGAGAGAGAAGGGCTAGATCTCAATTCAACTATAGTTGGCAGGTTGCTTCCAACGGCTCCAGATGCTTGCCTTTAGAATAATGTTGTATATTTACAATAAATATAATGTCAACAAGACGTGGTGTACAAGGGTTGCTTAATTAACGGGTGAAGATTTGTGGTGAGCAATGTTATTTGGAAACGATCGAGGAATTGAGTTGGTTTTTGTAGCTGCAATTTAATGATGAACATGTGGCGGGGTGAGGTGGTGCAGTTGTGAAACGGAAAAAAAATCGACGGAAAAAAACAACTGGTCAACGCTTTTTGGACGCGACAGGTCAAATTTTCGGTAATGGGATGGGTGTGTGTGTGTGGGGGGGGGGGGGAGGGGGGCACTTTGGGCGTCTTTTCCGGATCTATTTTATTGCCTTACCTAATGGGGTTATACAGGCCCCGAGCGGGGGAGGGTGTGGTCCCCGTAGGCTTCCCTTACAGTTACGCAACTGGATCGCAAATCATTACACTATAACTGCGCAATCGCTTTGAAGCACGACGTACTCCTAACGCCGCACAGATGTCGCAAATGATGTGAATAACACAGAAAACCTGTTAGGAAAAGAAATCAACTAAAAATGGAATATATTAACCGCTAATATACGTGCACAATGAGTCACTCTTGTCAAACTCGCAGGTTTTGGCAACAATTAACGCTTCACATCAATCTTGCAGCGGATGGAGAGTCCTTTCCCCCGTACATGCTTTCCCCCTGTCCAAGACTTCCCAGATTCTTGCAGTGTCATCTCACGCCACGCGAATATCCCCTCATCAATCCAATTCACTCCTCTTAAAAAAAGGCAACCCCTATCCCCCCAAAAAAACCTTCGTGGAGAGTTTCTTCTCTGCGTGAAGGATGAATTTCCAACAACGCATCCGGGCGCCGCTCTCTTCACGGCTACGCTGGAAACTAGACCGATGACTCAAGAAAAACCGCTGCATCATCATATCCACAAAGAGAACACCCATGATTAAAAGGGAATGCGGAGGAGTTTTACAGAGCGAGCTATAAGCGGTCTAGTTAACGGATTTAGTTTTATAATCTAACAGCCCAAGACATGTCTAAATATGCAGTACTTTCTATGATTGAATCGACTTTTCACTGCAACGTGTCAACTTGTGCCGTAAAATTCAGCATCAAGCTTGTGGAGGTTGATGACGCTCCTCTTTTAAACCAAATTCAGAGTCGTGACGTAAGCGTGACAACAGTCCAGATGCTCGGTTGAAGTTGTCCTCAGAAGTGTTGAAACGAGTTGGGAAATTATTTCATACAGAGTGTTCGATGTCGAGAAGTCTATGGAAAAAAAATCATGTACAAATCAAACAAATGTTTTCATTTAGTAAATTTTGGGCTCATAATTTTAACAGAAATCCCGAACAGAAGAATGTTGCCTTAATTGACATCAAAGCAACACGGCTTTAATTAGAGGTCAAAAAATGCTGCAAAAAGTGCATTTTGCAAAACGTTCAGCAGAAATGGATCGGTTTTCACATAGGCCTACATATCAGAGGAATGGATATTTGTACAAAATTTATTGAACAAAAACACTGACAAAATGGAGAACCGCCAACGTACAGGCCTGGATAGCTCAGTTGGTAGAGCACGGGGACGGTAATCCGGCGGCCGCAGGTCCAAACCCTACTCCTTTCAAATCATATTTCAGGGGTAGATCCAGCTTTGGTTATAGGGGGTAAACTGTCAAGGGGAGGGGGTTAAAGTAGGCATGTGCTGTGTTTTTCTGCGCGATTTTCTTCCTTTTTTTACGTCCCAAGAGGGGGTTTAGACCCCGTAAACTCCTGTAGATCCCGGCGCCACTTGTACTCATGTCACGAAGCCTTCAAAGAACACACCATGACATTGACAGACGCCGTGAGAATCCCTCAACCCACGTCCATCATAAAACCCTGACACACGTCACGTCAACTGTCTCGACAGCCTCAACCGCTCTCCATCATAACTCCTGACGTTATCTTAATACCCATCTGACAACATCTTATGAGGGACAGGTGGACGGCACGGAGGGTCACGCTGTTTGCAGTTTTCAGGTGTTTTTCGAATGAGCGGCGGGGACATGTAGGAAGGCATAAATCATCGTCTGGCAGTTTTACATGATGAGAGTCTTGAGACAAAGGAGTGGAGGTAGATTTTTTTTTGAGTGGTCATGGTTAAGGACGGGGATGTGTACGTGACTTTCACGGCTCTCTGAGTATGAGATACGCCTGTTCGGCTGTCATGAGGGAAAGATAGACAGTCCTCGAGATAAGGTATCACGGTCCAGATCATGTTCACGATCACTTTCATATTTGATTCCTCAGAAAAAAACCCACCAAGAGACAAGTTATTTACTCATCAACCTAATAAAGGCAAGGATATTACTCATCCTCATTGAATGTTTGTGGGCAGTTATTTCGATAACTTCGTGTATATATTTGTTTTCATTGGGAAGGGACAAGTGCAAGGAAACTTAAAAGTCACCGAAACTGACAACGTGTAATTTTATGTTTTCTTTTTATGTGTATGGAAGAATCATGAAATCACTCTAGAGGGCGCCCTTTTAAGAAACATTTTCATGTTTCGTGTTGATCCAGGAAGTTTGAGATTATCGAATATCGAGAAGCCACAAAACTTGAACAAGTTTTCAGTAAAAAAAAAAAATGAGAACCAATCCCATGAAAAGTCATCAGTTTCTCAAAATAAAGTTCCGTCTCTCAAGTTGACAATACAGTGTACCATTAAAACAACCCCACAATCTCATGACATTACGTTTTCTCAATTCTTAGATCGAAAATGGCATCCGAAATCGTTAACCTCATGGGTACGAGCACTGAGAACTAACCGAAGTGAGAATTTCTACGCGAGTTCATTAGCATGAAAAGTGCCCCCACAGCATTTTTTTTTGGAAAAAGGAGACCGTTTGGCTTGGAAAAAAGGGTAGGATTGTGTAAATGTAGCCGAGGAACAACTCCCTGGTTTTGGGCTTCCATCTGAGGGCAGATTTGATAAAATTGCTGTCGAAAATGGGTCCTATTTGCCTGAGAAAGTGGAGGGATGCCATTTGTAAAATTGCCGCATGCGGGCTTGGGAAAGTATCACTTTTCGGGGTGAATTTTTTTTTGGTGTGAATATTTAAAAATGTAATTGGACTAACCCACCAACAATTGAAAAGAAATGGAAAAATGAAGGACCAGACAATGATTAATTTTTGTTTGAGAAACCCAAGTGATATCGGCTTGCCTATTGTTATGTAGCCAATGAACTTTGTTGATTTTACACGCACTGTTTTCTTTAATGGGGCTTGAATTGGTTCGATGCAACCTCATGTCGCCGCATTCTCACTACTCGTCTCTGGTGTTATGGTGTTTCCAGCAACTTGGTGTCAATACCCTACACAAACACAACAACTGTCACCCATCCAAACGCTGAGACGTCAACGACAGTAAATCGCAGTTTTTGTCCGCCGTGACCGCGTGTGTGTACAATGTCTTTCCCAGCGACCATACAAGGGTGAGACACGGTAGATATAAATCCTTCGCTTTCCGCTCGGATCAGGGTCCCCGTGCTGACATTTCTAAATGATTGATCGCGAAGAAATCCCATCAAAGTTACGCCGAACATGACCAGATGCTTTTGTGAACGAGCCGACAACCGGGTAAAAAACGGGGAGGGAGTAGTCTGCTAGATCGCTTATCAATTATCCCCTAGCAGGTGTATCGATATCAATTTTGTAAAATCCTTTATTATTCCTTAATGGTACAAAGTTGCTGGTTGGGGGAAAATTAAAGTTACTCAACAATCTCACATCGTTTCAAACTAACAATAAAATGTTGCCTTTGAGAAAATTTCTGATGGGGCCGAAAAGACGAACCTCTTACAGAGTTCGATTTGTCAGGTTAGTGTATTTATCTATAGTTACATGTAGTTAGACCATAGAGCAAGGAACGCTCTATGGTTAGGCTAGCTCACTCACCCCTGAAGTCTTACTACTTCTTATTGGCTCAAGTTCAAACCCCGTCGGCTGGTTCAAAGGTCTTCTTTTCTGCAATGAGAAAATAACATATCATGTATTTTGTGATGCAAAAACTGATGTTGAAACAATAATCGAAGATGTTAAAGTTACACCACTGGGCAACAAATACAATGAAACAATGGATGACATAGAGGCAGTATTTTAGGTAGACTAGAAACTCGAAGACAAAACACAAATAGTAAAAGTAGGAAGCCTAATTTAACACAGATTTTAATTATGATCACACAGTTTTGATGGGTAAGTTCCACAGCTGATTGAAACATGTCTTTAACGCATTAATGTGATTAGTATTATTGTGAAAGTACTCATTTTGTGCAAGTATTTGGTGTTGTGAAAGATCCGCACCGTCATAACGATATCAAAAAGTGATATATCTGTCACCAACGGCGCGGTCTGCGTGTTCCGCCAGCAGCCATCTTTTATTCCGTGACCTGGAGGTCAAACAGACGGCGGTGGTTTCGCTACAGATTTGTTCCCGCGCTAAAGGAAGCGCAACTGATCGGCCGGCTAATGAAGCTCGTAAATCCCCAGCTCTAAATCTGTCCTCGGCATGATTTGTCGGTCTTTTTGTCCCCTATGACACGACTGGATGTTAGCGATTGAATAATGCTGGAACATCGGAGTTTTGCATTTTAAAGGTAATTATATACATTTGCTTTTGCTGTAATTTTCAGAAATGGATGGATTTGGGGGTTAGTATTTTGTAGCAAATATTGTTACATTGACCTGTTTAAAGTTTGGTTTCATATCGATGCTGGAAAAAAACCAAGGACAAATTGCTGCTCTTGTAGTCTGGTTCCCTGACCCTACTTCAGACCAGACGAAACAGAGGAATGTATTGACGTCGAGGAATTTTCAGGTCAGGGAACCAGACTAGCTGGCTTGCACCCATTCACGGATGTGTAACTGATTGCAAACAAAATATGGACTAACTAGTTTGGTAAATTGGTGGAACTATTCGAAAAAATCCCCAGCGATGGTCGGCCGACCATCGTTAGAAATTGATACAAAAATTCCACTTTTTTTTGAAAATGACAGCACGCCAAGTGCCACGACTTCACAGGATGCTTGAGACTATCATTTACTTACAGTCAAGTAAGGTATTTCATAATAATTTGGTATTTTGTTATGTTTCCAAATGTTGTAAATTACCTTTAAATCCTTGGTGAAGAGCTCACTGCTTTGGTTCACGGTGGAAATGGGCTATGCCTTGTTTCCTTTAAGTACGTGGAATCATTTTTTTTCCCTCTCAAATATGATATCTCCTGTGGAAAAGAAAAGGACTTTTATTTTTTACTACTCTTTTGCTCTTGTTGGTATAGGGTACGCATTTTTGGTATGATCACCCTTCCTCCGTGGTTTTCGGCTACTGGATATTTTTTGTGGTTACGATCACAATAAACAATGTTTCGTCTTCACATTTTGGATGCACATTATTTTGTCACTGAATTTGCACCAAAGTTTTATTTTCGTCTACATGTACATGTATTTAAAAAAAAAAAAGTTTAGTTGTCCACAACGAGACTCAGTTCATAAGTAATTAAATCTGTGCAGACTCAGTCACATTTAAGGTAACAAGAAGAAGGTTTCGAGAGAAGAAAAGAAAGATGGCTGGCACCATTCAACACTAGGGGGCGCTGTTCCTTGACCTTTTTAACAACCAAATATTGCAGACATTGTTTGATTTGGCTTCTAATCATTGTGCGAATTTGACGGGAAACCATATAATGCACTGCTGAATACATGTACCTGTACGTGCCTCGTTGGCGGGTATAGGTTTCAAAAACAAGGAAGTGCTAAATGCTATGTACTCTGTGTATAGATCCGACTCTCCCAGTTGTCAAACTTGAGTGGGTCAAAGGTCACGAGAAATCATCACACACTAACATCATCGCAATCAAAACACGTGCACCGTGTATTTCCGCACTACTGCAAACAACGCTCATGAGAGACGCCTATGCGATGACAAGAAACCGCCCTACCGAGAATACCCTATCAGTCACGAAGCACACACAGCCCGCCCTCTGGGTCCTTGCCGCAATCACTCAACTCCTCGTCGCCTTTACAAGAAAAAACCTTCCAAATCAGAAAAACTTCGAGCGTGAGCTGTCAGCATATCAGCATATCTCCCCCTTCAAAATATCCCCGCAGTTTTTTCTTCTTCTTTTTTCACCGGCCCGCCTGCTCATGACCGGCCGGGGTTCGGGCCTGACAATCCCCGGTACGGTGCTGAGTGACGACGCGGTAGAACTCTAAAAGGCTCCGCGGACACCGACCCCCGCCGATCTCAATCAACGCGGCCAGTTCCCCAGCTATTGACGGAGAAGTTTAAGGCACTTCAAGAATGGCCAGCACGGGCTAGGATTAAGTACTGGGACATGCCGTTGATGGGACGGAGGGGGGGGGGGGGAGATCAGCTAACATAATGGGAGGTGTTTCTTTACTTTGTTTAAGAAAGAGCAAAAACACTTTGATGGATGGAAATTAGCATAGTCAATATTTCTGGTTCAGTACCTGAAGACGGACCATTGTTCACCCCGGATTTTTTCTTGACAGAAATTATGACGCGGTGAAGCAATTACAGGTGTTGGTGTATCGGATGATGAAGCAGGAATCGGAACATTTCCCCCCTAGGATGAGGGGGAATCCGGGCTGAGTTTCGCAGTCATGTTCCCTTCGGTATTTTGAAGGTTTTTTTTTTTTTATTCTAAGTTGTGTCATGAATAACAGCGGCATCCTGTGAACACGAGAAACATTTTGAAGAGTCATTTCATGATGATGATTATATCCATTCCATTTACCCTCAAGGCATATTGGATTTCGCACACGCATGAGATGCCTGTGCCTTGATGAAATCTGCACAATGACCCACTATTTGCGAGAGCTAGCTGCGTGCTATAGAACGTAAATAAATTGATTTGAAGATTTCAAAACACACACGATTAGTTTTATATTGCATTTTGCCTTTGAGGCAGTATTTTATAAACACTGTATATACACGGTACCGTCCGAGGTACTGCGAGTAAAAATCCACAAACTTACTCGGATGGGACTCGAACCCACGACCTCCTGCTTACTATATAGTGCAGACGTCTTTAATACCGCTCGACCACCAAACTTGCCGTACTTCAGAACGGCTCATTATCATCAAGTCTGTGTATTAATGCAAATTCATTCTGGTTGTGGAATTCATTTCTGTCAATAATGCCTAACACACACGTGTACAGCTCTTTAGATGTTGCGAAAAGCCAAGCCGCATTCGTGTCCGGGGGATTTGCTCGGCATGCGAGATGGGGATTTGCAGCCGAGCTGAACCCTCGCGGAGTGAAAAGCTCCAGCATCAAATAACGGTCCGAAAGCAGGTGAGGTTGAATGACCGCACGACCCATCAGCTAACTGAACTGAACGAGACGGTGTCGTGTAAACGCAGGTTTCAAATTCCAAACGTCCTCTCTTGGTGTCAATATAGCGCCCCCTCTTGACATCAATAGCGCCCTCACGTGACATCAATACCGCCCTCCCTTGACATTAATAGCACCCTCAAATGATATTCAGAACAGGAATTATAGGTCAATGATAAGTCAGCAGTCACAACTAGGTTGTATTGATTTTGCTGTAAAATTTAATGACGACTCGACCAAACTAGGAAAACAATCTTCACAAAATCCTTGGATGCCATTTAACATGATCACATCGTGTTAAAGTTTAAATGAGAGCGCCCTCACCGACAATGACTGTCGACAAGGTCAAGATTATATTTTCTTCACAAATTATAAGTCATCTTTCACAGCATTATGCGGATTCAAAACATAGTCCAAAAAGTAGCTGGGACAAAGGACACACAGGCCCGTGGCCTAATGCTATCATCAGCTAAACTTTCAGGCAATAATTATACCAATAATCCGGCCAAAAAAATGATTTCCAACTGAAAAGAATCAGTCAACACGCAAAATCCCCAGCACTCCTTACACATCAGGGTTGCCTTTCATCCGTCACGCTAGCGGTATATGAGACCCTATCTCCTCCCTCACAGACCACCCCTCATGCCTCGGAGTAGTCGAGTCGCTCTTGTCGAATTCACACCCCAAAGAGAACACAGAAAAAAGGCCCTCTAAACTTCCCTCCGCCTCCCAGAGGGAGGCCAAAGACCGGGCCTACATCAACAGTAGCTAGGGGAAAGCGGTGATGACAAGGGGGTATTTTGAAGCACCGCATTGTTTTAGCCCGGCGGTGGGGTGATGGGGAGAGAACCACGGGTGTACCGAGTATGAGTTTTGCGGCGCAGAGTGAGTCTCGGGGTTGGCAAAAGCGCGCGCAATTGATGCTTAGAGCTAGGGCTATGTGCACGGGATCTGATGAGCAGGCGGTGTTTTTGCATCTGCTCCGGCGGTGAGTGCAAGCCAGGCGATTGCTGGGACGTGATTAGGGAACCACGGTGATGAAAGATACAGATGATGACGATAATGACGACGACGACAGAGGAGGCCGCCAAATTTAGCAGTTTTGTGCAATCACTGGTCTAAATTACAGCGTTGTAAACTATAATTATAAAATACTAAATGTCAGGCAGGCAACTGATATCGTGATGAAGAACTTCAACCCTGGTGGTCCATTGCTACTATGCATACAGCTCTTCATGAACTTTTCAGCGGTTTAAATTTTGTTATGACTCATTATAACGACTTCTGCGCCTTGTAAAAACGGGAAAGATACTGAATCTGAACACAGACGCTGTAAAACCGTTAACAAACCAAAACAAAAAAGTCTTTAAGTTAATCATAGAGCAAGAAACCTCGTTAATCTCCCGTCACATTATAATCATATTAACACCATCCAAATCGGAGCAATCCCACGATACATGACGATGTTATTTATTTACTTAAAAGTTGTCTGACCGATCCGAAGGAAAAACACCACTGGAAGAGAAAGCCAAGCCAATTAATTAATACCTACCCTGAAGGGGAGTCACTAAAAGCCAAACTGTATAAGAACGCAAAGGAAGCCGACACGGCAGCTCATAATGAATAACTCGATAAGTAATGATGCACCTCCAACCAAACAAGAATGGGGGTTGACAGGGTTCATGAGAGGGGTGCATGAAGGTGCCCCAAACTTTTTGTTCTCCCCCATACAAACTCCGTAACTAGCTGTTTTGTTCCGCAACAAGGCTGCACGAGATCCCACAAGAACAACCCTTGCGCATGCACGTACACGACAAAGTTGGGGGATCATTCCCAAACCTGTTTGTCCCCTACACCTGACAATACTGTATTTAATTAATTAGCCCCAGCGCGGAGCAATTAGCCCCAGCTTTTTTTTGTATAGCTGTCATTCAATGGACCGGCTGGTCTTGGGGTGCTGACGGATTATGGCGTATTTACCCCCCTTCGTTAATCCCCAACCAACCCTTTGCGGTGCCGCCGCTGTGGCGTATTTTTTTCGAGGGTCTGGGGATTTAGATTGACGGGCCACTCAAGCGTGATCGGCGGAGCCGCGGGGCGAGCCAGGCCGGACCGCCACCGGCTGGGAATTTTTTTGGCCTCACGCTAAATTTGAAAGTGCTAACTGAGTAGAGAGCCGTCCACTTCATGCACTTACAGCAGTAAAAACATGCCCATTTCAGGCATGTTTGTGTATAACACAGGAATAGAAGTTTACGGAATAAACATTTGATGGGAGAACTGAAAAAAGTTTGACCATGGTTTGACAAGGCAATGGAACATAATCTCCTCTTTCGAGAATCAATTTTAACTTACAATCTGCCATGAGCCTTAGCTATCGGAAAATTGAGTTCACCTTTAAAGAGTGTAAATTCCTTGAGGTTTTTTTTTAGAACATCACTTTTTCATAGGCCTATACATGGTCTTCGTCTGATAGGTCTGTCATTGCACGTATTTCTCTCACTGTAAGTAAAGTTGAATTGTTTCACCACGGAGCAAGGTGATTTCCTTCCTGCCTTTTTCTCGTGGTTTTGGGGGAGGTTGTTTACTGCTCCCACTCGGTAACAACTTCATTAAGATAAGTCGCACGCAATCGCTTTCATCTGGACCCGATGAAGGGCCCACTTCTCCCCCGGCGCCCCAGCTCGTGATCCGGCCCCTTTTCACTAACACCGCGTTCTTGCCAGTCGGGAACCAATTTCATGGATCTGCTATACTTGGAAATTTGCTAAGCACGGAAATATTTGCTAAGCAAAAACTGGTTACCAGCCAAAAAGTCATGCATTGTACACGGTTTGTGACTAGTTCCCAATTTATTCTTGCTTAGCACGTACATTTTCTAAGCATTTTTTTGATCCAAACAGCTCGTTTTTTTTACGAGCACAGCGTACCGTTAGAGCGTGTTTGCCGCAGTTCTGTCGTGGGGCCGGGAGGTGGTGAGAGCAGGGTACGGTCTTTCCTGTGTTAGGGGGCATGTTTCCCCGGAGTTTTGCCGGCCGAATTGAGTGAACCAATGTCGGTGGGAATTAGGAGCAATGATGGAGTTGATTGGATGGCGCTTGATCGACGGGAAAGACAAGCGGAGGGGTGGGAGAGAGAAAAATAGGCCACAAACATTTTCATTGAACCGCATTTCTTACATTTTCTGCTTTAATACTGATAATCTACGGCAAAACTATTTGGAGAAAGCTATATGGGAGTTCATTGGATGTAAACGATTAAGGTTGTTAGGGCTAAAGTAGGGTCAAAACCTGCCTAACCGAGCAGCACCCAAAAGGCTCTGTTTAGGACTTATTTTACTCAGTGACTCAGTCAGTCAGTGACTCACTAACTCAGAAGGCAACAGGCTGGCCTTCGGGTCCTGCAAAAATGTTCACAGAATTACAAAGTCCTCAAATTCATCAAGATGGCATACACAAAGGTCGACTTGGGCTTGATCCAGACCACAGGTCCCTAACATACACAGTCATAAGGACATATCCAACTGAGTGAACCTTGGAGTATTAAGAGACCCTCCATCATATTTTGAACAGACAGGCGGCCAGTGTGTAATCAATCAATCAAGAAAAGATGGGCCTGCCAATCATATCGTAATTGACAGAACAATCGACCCTCGAAGAAACCTTCGTAAGACTCCTCAAGGTAAGCGGTACCGCGTCCCGGCCTGTCAACTTCGGAACTCTGGTCTCCCCCAAAATCTACCCTCCTCTCAGAACCCTAATGACCCCATCGCTTTTTTTTTTCTTCAAGCACCAGGACCGTTCAGCAACCCGGGGAGTAATTTTCGGCTCCTTGAGATCCTCAAAGGGCCGTCAATATCCCTCTTTATTCCCTCATCAGAGGTTCCCATTCACGCCAGACAAACCCCTGGACTTACACAGGGTTGTCCGGAGCCCACTGCCCCATTGTTGAAGGGGTCCAAACCACGGCCTTTGTGATCCCCAACAATGGGCACGTTACTGACGAGACAGAAAAGAAGAAAAAAAACGCCGAGTCTTAAAACCCCGGGCGGTGCATCACAGAGGGTTGGAGGGAACAAAAGCCCCAATCCACGGCTTGTCAACTTGCATTAGCCCCGGCTTATTATGCTTGTATAAAGTGAGAAAAATAGATTGGGCGGAGGGGGGCTCGGAATGGTAGAGCGAAAGCCGTGGCCATACATCCAGCTTCACTTCACAAGTCCTCGACCAGACTTCTTTGCAAAAGGCCCCCGTGACATTACCGCTTTGGCCCTCACGCTGTTGATTTACTTAACGAGTGATGGGGATTTAATTGCGAGATGACGGCGGCCCACATCACACGGAGTCGGCCCGTTCTCCCCAAAGAAACACCACGTCAACAAAACAACTTACCACCCTGCAGCGCCCAGAGCTGCCAGGCCGTGGGACGCCTGCAGTTGACAGGACCACACCACTACTCTGCATGGGGGTGATCGTGTTAGTGAAAACTATTCAGCCCACTGGTTGTCCGCAAAAACGATCCAACGTAAACTTCCCCATTAAAACCTAACATAGGAAACATATCCAGCGAGTGCAAAGGGTACCATGATTCAGAAAGCAACTTTTTAGTTTAGAAAGAAAGTAATCAGATCTGAGGTCCAGCCACTCTCACCCCCTATTGATAAATCAGCGGGACTTGATTTGCGACATGTGTTGTCTGCATCGTACGACTCGGGCGGAAGTTACTCGGGGACAGTCGGGTCATTTATCACCAAATTTCATCAACATGAGCGGAAACACGCGGCCAAATACACAAGTAGATTTTTCTCTCTCGGTCTATCTTTTTTTTTTTACAGTTCACAAAAAAATTCATCATCGTCGTGTCGATTGAAGAGGGGTTAGAATGAAATGAAAGATTGCGGGACGGGTAACCTTCGGTTCATGCACGTCCTACATCAATCAGCAGTCGGTGAGGGAATTGTTGGCTCCTTTTTTCAATATGGCGGACTGGCAGTGCCAATTTCTGGCGGGAAAAGATGCCATCAGCTGCCGTGATGAGAGCACTGTGTCGTCTGCTTTGCTCGTGTGGTTCTCAAAACATTTCTCTTCACGTGGAAAAGTATTCCCCCCCCCCCAACTTTCTTGGAAGGTTGGTAAACCGAAAATTTGTTGGCGATAACAAGAGCATGGCAAATGGGGGGGGGGGCTAAGAACCCTGGCATGAAGTTTGGAGGACTCTTTTGGCTTAGGAAAGGTTTGAGTTTGGCCCAGGGGTTCGCATCGGAACCGGTATACCCGAGTACCGACCGCTGACGTCTGGAACAGGTTTCAGAATATGAGATCGGGTACCAGTAACCAACTTTACATTACTTACAGTCAGTTCTCAGACAAAGGTTTTGAATGCCATTTGTGGGGAATTTTCAAAATGAAAACCAGGCTATACATGGAAAACCAAAACAGATTTCACATTTATGTGCATTTTTAGGCGCGACAGATGACGGTCGCGAAAGTTGCAGTTTACACACCGTATTAAGCCCTTCAATTCAGACAACTTCCGGGGTTCCTGGGTTTCTTTACGAGTACCCGGGTACCCGTGTTTTACTTCAGGGTACCTGTACTACACCCGTAAATGCACTAGTTTGAGGAGAAGATGATGGTGAAGCTGTGGGATTTTGCACCCATACCAATTGGGATGCCTCTTAAAAAAAATACCACTAAAACTACATCTGGCTTGGGCAAGAAATTAAAGAAATTCCAATTTTGTTCAGCGAGAACGTAGTATTTCAATACTTATTTCACTCGTAGCATACACGCATAATCCGTGTGCTAAATCCGTGATACACCATCAGTTTTTCGGAAGAGCGCCCTCTGTACCTCCAACGGCCGAACCATGGCATGCATGGATGTCAACTTCATGATTCCAGCCGTCTGGTTTGCACGTATTGAACATGTACAATGTACATGCGTATTTATAACGGCTGTGAATGTGAACGATTATGGCGGAAATCTTTTGAAAATTAAAGAAGCCTTTTTTTTTTATTCCCCCCGAATAAAAGTACAAGGTGCAGTCTCTGAACGAAGTTCAACCCGGGCCCTTTTGTATCGGGTGATATTCATCAAGTTTGACAACCGGAAAGAAGGAAAAACATATGTATTTCAGGTAAAAGGGAAACACAAAAGACGGGAATAAGTCCGAGTAAGCGATGAGGTGTGTGGGCCAATCTGACGTCGGGACTTTTTACGGTCTGTTGACTCGTGTTAAAGCCCGGCTGTAGTTTTTGAGAGAGAAGTGAAAATAGAAAGAAAAAATGAATGGGATTCGAACCTTGCGGTTTGCAAATTTTGGTTCACAATTTGAATTTGTTTGGGGGCGGAGTAGTTTTGGATTGCAGAGGTCGGGGTTGGTCTTTCGATGATTAATGTCTGCTTTATACTTCGGAGTAAATCTCGTATCTCGAATTTGTGAAATTTCAAGTGCAAACTAGGAAGTTAGAAATGTGTTCAAGTTAAACATGGAAACCTAAAATACACAGAAAACCTGTGTATAGTCTTTATGGCATTGTCATATGTTTTCATTGCTTTTATTTGGTTTCATTCAGCGTTAGCATGAATTGTTTTTTGTACATGCCCAATCTTCAAACCGGGTGTATCCTTTACCATTCCAGTTACGCCTAATAGTATTACATGGTAAGTTGTTGAGAATGTGTAAGATTTTTCAGCGAGAATAAAATATCTGAAATTTCAAATCATTCTTTAAAGTTCAATATTGAGTTGGTACCTAAGGACTTCCAAGGAAAGAATAAAGTAAACAGTGTTTTTTATATTAGAGGCACATACGTTATCAATCACGACTGTACATGCCGCATTTGTCACAGTGACCAAAGTAAGTCATGTTACATATTCCACGGCAAGGTTGCACCGTGGTCATGCCAAAACGAACCGCCAAGCTGTCACGTACGGGCGGTCTCCACTCCAGTTGAATGACAGCTCCCAAACACAGACACCCGATACGTCTTGACAAATACGAACACAGGCAAAAAAGACAAGCCTCTTTTTTTTAGAGGGGGTGTTTGTTTGATGTTGTCCGCCCGGCCAGCGCGTCCCACCGAGCGCTTCACTGCGGTCCGGGGCCCGGGCTCACATCGCCCCGTCGTCCCACGGACTTGAAACCCCCGACAGCACCCACATGCTATAACCCCGGAGTTTCTTCTCTTTTTTTTCAATTGAACGAGAGGCCCGAACCTTGTTGCAAACCAATTAGGGAGGGAAAAAAGAAACCGAATCCACGAGCGGGGAGGGTTTGTAATCTACGGACCAGCTGTGGGGATTGGAGTTTCCCCCCGCCGCGACCTCGTCAACTGCTGCCGGCGAGAAAACAGCAAGCGAGATTCGTTTGTGGTCGTGGCGGGCCGGCCAGGCCGGCTGGGCCGGCTCGATGATGATGATGATGATGATGACGGTTCGTGGATTGATTAATCCAGCAGTAACGGACATGCATGGTACATCCATTCACCAAATTCTCAATTTTCTGGATCGAGGAAACACTTGTATAGTTGGCAGTCCAATACACAAAAATAATACGGTTGTATAATGTCAATCATTATTCTACGCACGACCATCAAGAAATATCAATTTGGCTACATAATAATTCCAGAGTTAATCCATGGAAACTAAAATTTTAAAACAATGAATTCAAAACAGTCCACACACATAATTATGAACGGTTTGCAATAATGGGATTAACAGTGCAGCCTTCGTTCATTTTGACCCCACTACTAGTACACACGAACCGCCGACAATAAGGAATTTCAAGATTTTGTTTATCAGGAAATCTTTATTGATTCCGAAGCGGTTTCAAAAGCCAGAAACTGATCTGATCTAAATTGAATTCCATGCTATCGGTCATCAGCGACCCGAGTCATTTTGCTCTCCAGACACGCTGTCCAACGATCATGTCAAAGATTTATTCTCCAGAAATCTTTCCAGGGAGAAAGGGGAACAAAAAATTCCATTATTGATGACCGTTAGTCCTCAGAGACGGGCTTTCAACGACACACAACCCGCAGGAGACATTAGCATTATTCTCCCGCCTCAATCGCAAGAAAAGAGTTTATTTTCCCCCATTGCAGTTTGATAAATGATCCGAGGTTCAAACGGGGCCCGACTCGTCCGACAAAAAAACCTTGTCCTTTTATTTCCTATTTTTTTTTATTCCCCGGCCCCGCCAACAAGAAAACATCCCCAAAATATGCAGCTATGGTTGCGCCGCTACCAACAAAGACCGCGATTGATTTGCCTTAATCATGCTGTAATTTAAGTCAATTTCCTCGCTAAACAAGACAGCACAAAAGCACTCGCTCTAGGCATGAGAGTGGCAGAGAAAAAAAAACCCTCACCCCGCGATAATAATATTTACGAAAAGTATACGTCTGATCACGGCCGACTCCCAGGGAAATAAAAAAAGACGGTGCCAGACCAGCCTGGACCATTTTACACGGCAAAAACATGAAGCCATTTTCACGGGTAGACAAAATGCATGCACTGCCCCGCCATGTTGAAGGCGTCCAATCGGCAACACATTCACTTTGTCGTATCATAGTACACCGGGTGCATTAAGCCTACAGAGTTGTTTTAACAGAGAAACCCCAGAGCCTAAGCACACACACACAGACATACACACACAACACCATGCAAAAGCAGAGCTGGCAATAGTTGGGGCGATAGCATTCAGCGTCTGACATGCTTTGATGACTGCCGACATTGCCCCATTATCTGTCACCAGGCCTGTCACTCGCGCCTACCAAGTGTCAATCTGGATCGCCCGCTGAACACCCCGGCTCGCTCCCCATTGATTGATTGATAAGGGAGAAGAAAAAAAATCTCCTAGTAGAGTCTGGCTCCTTTGAAGTCTACCGCCGGGGCTCAGTCAATGCCCCCTTTGGTCCCCACTCAACAAACCCCGGACGTGTAGACCCAGAGAGAGAGAAAAAAATAGCCCAGCCTGGCCTTGGCGAAACGTGTGCAACCAAACGCTGTTATCCCGTCGATGGCTGGGAACAGACCCCTTGTGTCAATCAGCCCAGTGCGCGGGACCGCTTTGTTGTCACACAGTAATTGCGATTATTGGAACGATTTATCTCCCAGAATCATTGCCCTTTTCAAAAGCCGTTTTTCAAATTACTCGAGCCACGTTATCAACAACAAAAAGCTGACATAAATCAGACAAAATTGACAAGTCTGACACTAAGTTGATTGATTACAGTCTAGCGCGCACGACTGGCTGTACGCCAAAGAGCATTTAGACCGAGCGCGCTGATTGGCTGGCTATTCTCAAATGACACTATCGGGTATCAATCATTCTGAGCCGGTGACAGCTACGCGCGCCGCTTGACCAATCACCGCGCTTAGTCGGAGCCAACTGCCCACGCGATTGGCCGGCGGTAGATTCCCTTCATCTCGGGTTGTAAATTCAATGTTTGACTTGAAGTGTTGTCGGCAAATTTGTGTTTTTGTGTGTTGTCTAGAGGGGCGGCACACACAGACCGGGGCAAAGCTTGTGCGGTTTTCAAGCCACTCACGATGCAAGCGATGAATGTGTTTGATCGCCTGCAGCTTGGCAGGCCTCAGTCATTCTCGACTCGACGCTGATAAAGCTCGCATCGCTGATATACTGCTCTGTGTTACCGTACAACTCCCGTTATTTGCACGCCGTGTTTTGAGCCTATTCCCCGGCCAACATGTTAGCTTCCAGACCGCTTATGCATACGGAATATCTCCAGCCGTTGGACCCTTTGCCAACCACGGTATGTGTACTCAAATGTTTTAATTTTTAAAATGCATGTCAGTGCGAGATATTTTGATTTGGTATTCCTATACTCCCCTTGCAATTCCAAAACTTTGAAAACTGAACATGTCCTAGTAGTACTTCTAGCAGTTCGACAGATGTTTTTATTAACAGAATATTTTTTAAACTGGTGAAACGTATTTACGCACATGTAGTTTTGATCAACACATCTAGTTGTATGGTTATATTGTGTTTACTGGACAGAAAATGTGACATAATTATTATAGGACATGTAGGAGAATGTCGACTTTTCCCCGATTTCTTGGACAAATATAATTTCAATATTCACTAGACATTGCTAGAGCGATGATTTTATTAATCAAACAGTGATTGAACTGAATATTTTTTAAACCAAACTATCAAACTGCGTTTGTTTGTACCATGCTGAAATTCCACCCAGTTGTAGAGTTAACAGACGAAGTGAAATTGTCGTACTGGACCTGCGGATTTGCTACGTGTAGTACCGTTGTACACACTACTCAAAAAATTTACTATTGTGATTGCAACATGTATCGACAGATGATTATACGGTTTGCATTTTCTAGAAAAAAAATTTGAAAATTTAAAACCTTCCTGGTTAAAATATATGCGACCCTTCCTTTGAACATGTCATTTGGTGGAAATAAGGATTTCTGTCCTGAGGGAAAAAAATAATACCATTTTCAATTCACAACAAAAGTTGTCATCTTCTGTTGGTAGCATTTTGTTTGTAGAGAATCAATTTAAGTGTCAGCAGAAACAATTTATGATCTCTTCAATAACGTGAGTACGAATAATTCCGACTCGGCCGAGCGACTCAGCACGGCTCAGCCCGCCGTGATCGAGCGCCCGCGCTCCCGTGTAGTGATCAGCCGGGTGTGCGGTTAATTACAAAACCTCCCGTACTTGATTCTGTTTCCACGCAAATGCACAGGGTTCCCGAGTCAGTGTCGTGCCTATGAATTAATTATGGAGTTTCCTTAAAGCGTTGAATGGATCGACTTGAATTTGAGAAAAAAAAGCACGTTTTTTTCTTTTTGTTTTTTGAGGTTTAAGTGGTATTGGCAAAAATCTTTTCAAATGATGTATCTGTATTGATTTAAACTTGTGTTGTGAATGCTGTTAAGATTTTTGGGTAATATTTTCGCATACCTATTTCGTAACATTCCCAAGAACGTTTCAAATTTGTCAACTCGAAGAGTATAAGTTTTTCTTGATAATAATCTGTTATTGGTTTGAGAGAAACAATATTTGAGAACGGCGGTGATACAGAGTCATGTGTGTCATCACAAACATTTTGATGAACAATTGAGTAAGGTTCTAAATCGATTTTCTCCTTTTTTTTCCTTCTTTTCTTCAGTTGGATGCAAAGAAGAGTCCCTTGGCTTTACTTGCCCAGACCTGCAGCAGCATCGGCAAGCCAGACCCGCCACCAAGCAGCAATGACGCCAAGCAGGCAGCCACACCCATCGGTCGCCACACGCCCTCCGGTAAACACTCCCCGGAGAAGGCCTCCACGGCCGCCGGTCTGCCGGAGTCCAGCTCCGGGTTCAAGCCGTACAAGCAGGCCGAGAAGCGGGACGGAGACGCCCTGGTGATTAAGATCGGCTACGGGAAGGACAAGAGGGAGGCCAAGTCACCCTTGGGCTCCAACTCACCGCGGTCGCCGCTTGTGAAGACCAAGATGGAGCCTGCCACCACGCCGACCTCCAGACCAGGAAGTACTGATGCCAGCACCGGCCATTCCGGCAGCGAGGGTAACAAGGACACGACCACTGTCTCCAAGCCGACCGCACCCGTCCAGGCAGCTCAAGTTGCCCCCTCCCATTTCCATCATTCCAGCTACCCCGGACATTACAAGCACGGACTTCTCGCCGCATCCCACGCCGGTCACTGCGGGTGTCCATCTCAAGTTGTGGGTCATGTCCCGTACTATCCCGACCCAGCCGTGGCAGCTCGTGACCCTGTGAGTGTTCACTCCCTCAAGCACGAGGTCAACCCCCTCCTAGCAGCCACTGCTTCTCCTTACACCGCCTACGCCAGGGTCAAAACTGCCGATGGTGGAACCACTCTCATGCCCATCTGCCGCGATCCCTACTGCACGAACTGTCAGAGTGCTCAACACTACCAAACAGGCACTCCATCCGGATGCACGCAATGCAGACATGACACTTTTGCTCTGAACGCACCCCTTCCCATCGCTCTACCACTCCCAGGAAGCATGTCTCCATACCTCAGTAGCAGTGTGTCATCCAGCGTCCACTCTACACCCTACCTGTACCCTCACCCCATCACAACCACCTCACAAGAACATGGACATGTTTGTAACTGGGTCTCCGGTGCAACCAGTTGCGGTAAGCGGTTCGCAAGCAGCGAGGAACTACTCCAGCATCTCCGCACGCACACGATGACCAACAGCGAGGTCCCGACATCGTCAGCTCTGAGTGCCACGCTCGGGGCTCAACTCAGCGCCTACTATATGCAATATCCCACGGCGGCTGCTGCAGCTGCAGCCGCTGCCTCGTTCGGACTTCCCAAGCCGGGCTTCCCCACGCCGCTGAGCCCGGTCGGTGCTATCCGGTACCATCCGTACTCTAAGAGTCCATCACCGATCGCAGCACTCCCAGGGCTACCGACCGGTGCGTACTACTCCCCGTACGCTCTCCATGACATCAAGTCCAGGTTTGCAACGGCTGGACTTCCACACTAAGAACACTAAAGACTCTAGACAACTGAGGATTCGGATTGCAACCAACTCATTAAGTTGTGATAATTTTTCTTTGCCACTCAAAAAAGTACATGTATCGCCATAAAATGTCCCAGTACAGACACCTCTAAATTCGATGATGATCGGGTAGTTGAAAAAAACAAATTGATATACGAGTTTGTGTATATATTTTCTACCATAAAGTTAATATTGTACAATGATTATTTGTAAATTTTTCAAAATGCGTATTTGAAGGATGGTTGTGTTTATGTTAAAATGTACGCACGCATCACAAGACAGCTATATGTTTGAAAATGATGTCTTGCACTGTTGTGCAAAGTTTGAAATCGAAGATATTCTTTCAATGGTGTTGAATCAACCTAGCGAAAAGCTTTTAAAAAAAATTGGTCCGACTTAAGAGGATTTATTGTTCCGGTTATCACGTTCTTAAACATACTCCAAAAATATAGCAGTGTTCACTTTTTTGTTAAATTAGAAATTGTTTGTTTTTTTACACAAAAGACGCACGTTTGTCTCATAATAAATAGAGAAAATAATTTGTGAGACTGAGAGAAACAACGCTTTCTTTTTAAATATCAGTTTAAAATGTGAGATTGTCAAGTGGTGATGTGTTCCCTCAGTGTTCTATCAGACCACTTCACTCGATTTCCTACTATGAATATTCCTCCGCGTCTGGCCTAGTTTACGGGAGGTGATGGCACAAGCTTGTCAGCACCCTTATTCATCAAAAATTCCCCATCAATAATCATGTTTACCTCGATTCGTATACGCTTCCCGTTCAGTTGTTGAGCTATGTCATATCCACAGCTTTTCAACATCTTGATTTTCAGTACGACCTACTGCTCCCCCTTCCAAAATATAAAAAGAAAATTGGCTGGTATCCGACCTCGGGGACAACACGTTTTAATGTCGGGGTGCTACTGGGACCATCTATCATCGTGGGGTTGTCGAGTAGCTTATAAATTACACTGCGTCTGATGCGCTGATAAGGCGCGCTAGTAGACCACCGATGATTTATGGTGTCCGATCATATTCACCGTGAGTAATTTATATTTCTCCACCAGTCTCCGTTCCATCTGTGGCCGTTTTCATTGTGCTGTCAGTTTTTATTTTTTTCACGGAAGAAAGAAAAGAAAAATTGCCCAGCTTTTTGGGGGCTTTAGCCAGTGATTGTTCAATGGTTCAGCAAGTTTGGGAACTACGTGTGAGTTCGCACGTCCCGTCTTTTTGTTAACATTTCAACTTTGAAAGTTCACTTGGTATTTTTTTTGCGATATTTCCCTCAAGTACTTGTCTGTGTTTTTTCTTACTTTTTTAGGTTTGGAAATTTGCTTTCCAGATTTTGAAGAAAGATGTTGGCTTTTTGTTAAGGATATTGTTGCAGTTGTATATAATCCGAGTGTGTACATGTACATGTTATTTTATCATTAAAATACTTGAAAAGTTACGAAATTGAAAAAAAGAAATGAGTGTTTCGAATGTATGTCTCGTGTTGTCACTTTTAAAATAATATGATATAATATTATATGAGCGCATCGTCCCAGTCTGCAGATAGTATACCGCGTGGGACCAATTGCAGTCTATTGAATACTGTAATACGGTTTCAATCTTCGACATTTTTTACATTTTGTCTGCGAATTGGCGGCACCGTTTAGTCAGCCTGTAAGAAATTGCCTTGGCCCAAAAATGGAAGTCATGAAAGAAAGAGGAAAAAAGAAGATAATTTTAAATGTGTTTTGGTCAATTTTAAAATTCGAAAGAATTGGAATTGGCGGGAAATAGGATTGGCGTTTCTGGAAATTTAAAATCTTGGGATTTGTTGGACGTTTCTGGAATTTCAAAATCTTAGATTTGTCATGCTCCAAACTGGAACACGCTTCGTTGGTTCCCTCCTGGTTGCCAAACGTAGACTGGAAACTATCCCAACGCGGAAGAACAAAAAAAAAACGTTTTGAAACTCTTTACTCCCACACATCACAAATTTTTTTATGTAAAATGTCCTGCCCCAAGAGGTTGATTTACAGAAACTTTACACTTATGGGACCTGATGTGTCGTTTCTGTTTTTACAAAATAATTAGACCAAGATGTTTATATAAAACGTATAAGTTTCTTCAGTTTCAAGGTTATTTCATGGTGTTTGTAAAATCATTTTCCGTTAAATGATACACCTTTTTTTTCGGGGAAAGGGTGAATACGTTTTGAAGCATAATCTGCCTCAAACCTGTGTGTTAAAATATCCAGCCGTGCACTTTTAACGCCGGCTCCGTCCAAATCAAACGGGGTCAAAACATTTACCATGGAAATATGTTTCCCCTATAGCTGTGACAGCTGTAGCAGGCAGATTGCCGGCTTCCGTGGAGAAAATTTAAGGTGTCAACACGGGTGTGATGAAAAGTAGGAGTTGTCAAGTTTTGACAGTGTGCAGGTTACGCGTTGAATTAACATGCAATCGGTGACGCATACACCGCGCGCTGCATATGGATTTTTTTTGGCATGCACTTTGCCACTGTGCACGATTGCCGCTAAGTTGTAATTTTAAGTGTTTGGTCATTTCTAGCAGTATTTTTTGACGCACTGTTTTGGCACTTGTATCTCTGTGTTTTTGTTACAAAGGGGTTTTATGTTGTACCAAACGTGCATTGGCGTGCATGTACTGGAGTAACCAATGTTTGTGAGTACGCAGGACAGTGTTAGCCAGTTTTTGTTCATGATTTTCGGTGCTTCTATTGTTTTGCGTAGTGTTTTTGTCAATAGCAATGTTGTGTTTTCGTTACCTCCTACCTTTTTATTAATCTAAGTTTAGATATAGTTCCTCAAAGGCTTGAAATTTGTGATTTAGACGTGGAATCTAACTGGAAAACGTATCTATTATACCACCGCCCCGTACAGCGAAGGCCTATATAACCTACACTGTGACTGATATTCCAAATGCCCATTACAGTGCATTGTATGTGCACCTGTTATATGGTAACTTGTATAATTGCCTCATACGAAACCACAATATCAATACATGTACTTTTTAACATAATTAGTTTCCGTTTATATTCGATCAATTGTTGCAACTGTGTTAAGTCTGGTAGCACGCGTTTGCCAGTACACGAATGTGTTCATGAATAGCTCCATGATGAGACCAAGTACATTGTGTACAAACTACATGTAATATATTTACAGTCGAACACATTTATAACAAGGTCCTTGGGACTTGACAAATTACCTTTTATAACAGGTATATGTATTACCAGTATTGGAAAACAAAGGAAAACAAAGAAAAACAAAGACTTGGGATCTAAAATTTTGCTTGTTAAAAGCAGGACCTTGTATTAACAGTGCTCTTCTTATCAGGGTTCGACTGTACATGTACATCATACATGCACCTCTTTCTAAATACCACCCAAAACGGCAGGCCACGCACGCGATCGTTAAATTATATTGCCCTGTGTTCTTTTGTTAAACAACGGGTTAGCCTAAGCCTATTCCATGGTTCTATAGTTTAAAGGCGATAAAATGTCCTCACCTTATTTTTTCCATGGAAAGAACCACTTTGAAATTGTAGCGATGACCATCCGTACTATTTGCACCAAGACCATACGGTCAACCAATTAACTGATCAGTCCGTGAACGAAGTGCCTGTTAAACAAAATATATGCACACACAAAGTTGTATCAATTTTGTAGGCTCGATCTTATTCCTCCATGATCTATGTAAGACCACGTTCAGAAAAAAGAGTGGGTACCTATTTTTTTTTTAATATACCGTTGAGAGTATTTGTGACAAACAAAACATTCTGATCAAATATGTCGACTGTTATTGTTAGGCCTATTTACCACCGTATCTATTATTTTGCACGGCAATCGCGTCATTTCTGTAACAATAAAACATTCATATTAACATCTACATAATAAGTTTTCTGTTGAAATGTAGGCTACACGACAGGGCATTTCTTACATAATTATCATTCCATAAATTTGGGGTCCACTGAATTATTTTCCTGTCCCTGTTACACGTGATATCTATAATTTTATATTTCTGATGCACTCCTTAATGCAGCCGTCCTCCGCGAGTACATACCTACAGACAAATCAATTAAAAAAAAATAGAAGTCGTTATTTAATGATTCATTACTTGAATGGCAAAATCACTAAGTGCCAAGGCAACAGGGACAGGAAAAAATTCACAATTTGAACCCTAAATTTATAGAATGACCCAGATACATCGCTAAAAATAGATTAGTAACCTTCCCACAGAAAATACGTCCGACATAGAGGGCGCTGTTTATGTAACTAAATGACGTCATCCACAGGATGAAGACCCAAAAAATTCCCCAAGACCGAGTCATTTCTTGAGCAGTGATATGTTTGGGTTTTTTTCTTCAAAAAGGGCGGGGTGGGAGGACGAAGGCGTGTGGATGGCGCGAGGCCTAATTGAAGCAGATTAACGGCTCAGAACCGATTAGGTTTGCAACGGATCAAAGTTAATCCGACGTGACATCCCTCAAGCGTGTAAAGGGTTGGGGACAACTTGGCATGCAATAAACGGCTTGAATATCGATTCATATAGAGGCGCGTAAAATGGTTTGACAAGGAAAAATTACATGCGATTTGAAGTGGTTTCGTTTTGGAGGTGTTTTTCCCCCTCTGAACAGCAGCAGTTGAATTCATAAACAGACAGGTGTATTTCCTCTAGAATTTTATTTGTCTGTTTTTGTCAAGAGCTTTTCCTTGTGTAGATTCACAGTAATGTCTCACTTCGCATTACCTAAGATGATATACATTTTATAATAAAACTAAACAAGACCAACATGAACAAAAACCACTGCAGATTCGTTTAAAGAAAATGATGTAACGTAATGATTCATATTAGACCTTGAATTCATGACAAATTAACCGTAATTCAACAAAAGACGGAAGGCTTAAATTTTCAAATCAAATTCCATAATGCGAGACGATCGTTGCAGAATTGCATTAGAAGCCAGTTCAACATGTAGCTAAGAGCCTTGGTTGTTTTAATAGGTTTTTTCGCCAGGTGAAACTTTTCGGGGAAACAGTTACTAAACAAAAAACAGCTTGGAATATAAAACAGTGGATGGTATTCTAACAATAGAAGAAAAAGCCTTCAAAAATGGATGAGCGGTGTGGCAGGTGTTTCGTTGTACTCAAGCTTTACTTTTGATTATTTCATTTACTTATCATTTAATTCATTAATTTTTTTGTGTGGGCTGTTGATTACGGCGACTACTTTCTGATTGGCATCTAGAAGATAAATAACCAGCCATTTCTCCCATTGAGGTATTTATCTTTTGCAAGCAGGCTCGGCGTTCACAGGAAGAGCGCGTCTTTTTGTGTGTTGTTGGCGAGAGGTTGGCAACACCGAACCTATTAATAGCACTTCAGAAGTCAGATGTTGGATCGGAGGCCAGTTCAGCTCGGAAATTATTTGATAAATGACACCTGTAGCCACTTGCCATTCGCAGTTTTGTTGTTGTTGAAAATATGCATATATAGGTTTTTTTCACACAACTGATTAACTGATTGTAGTTGGTGTGGTAACACTGCATTAAAGTGTAATACATTGTACAATGTAATACGTTTGTATACACTGTATACATTACATACATACAATGTATACATTACATTATTACGGCCACTAGCTCGTATGAGTGATTAAAAATCAAGCGACCAACAAAATAAAATCAACAACTAAAGTACCAAAAAATAAGGATTCAAGCTCCAGACTCGCAAGACCACGAGAAGCAAATACGTGGTTTTAAGGAATTCTAATATGTTGTATTTTTCTTGAAGTAAGAACTTTCTAAATTTGCATTTCGAACGTAAGTTGAAAATAATTCCAACATTAATATAGACAAATGTGAGATTTGAAACAGCAAAAAAACAAAAAAAAACAAACAGTGTTCATTTCGAAGTTAAACTTCACTTGAAACCAAATATCAAAGTGCATCAACTCACATCATGGCAAAAACAGTTTTGAAAACAGCTAAAGCAAACGCGCAACATATCCCGTTAAACGACACCATACGTTTTCTAAAGATAATGAAACAACCGTTTCAGTTAAAATGCTATTCAAGTTTAGCAGCTGACATCTTAAAAACACAAAAAAATCCACTCAAAATCGAAACGAAAATAATAAATGAACTTCGTAGGAATAATAAAAAAAATTATTGATGACGGTTGAAGTGACACGGGTTCAACTCTGACCTTAATTTCGGAAGCTTCTTTTGTTCTGTATATCGTAATCGATTTGATTAAACCAAAATATATCTAATTTTGACAAAAACACGACGATCTATCGTCAAATCTGGGGATCCATCGCATGAATTATGACAGACCCATTCGGCACAGTTTTACACGATAACCTAAGTAAAGTTGCATTTTGTTTCGTACTTCCTTTATTTTCCAAAAAGTTATTCTGCTCATCCAAAATATTATGCTACAGGCCTAATTAGCTTTAACTCAATTCTAGACTGCTTTATACTTATTAACTACTTTATACTTATTATACTTACTGTCAATTTGTGCAATAATTAATAAGACATTGGAAATAATTGTGTGAGTTATAATATATTTTGGCGGATTGCACTCTTGTAATAATTTTTCTTCTATTTTTACGACTTGGCAGTATGATTGAGAGAGATGCGCACATGTTCAGTTCCCGCAATTTGCATGTCGCTATAAACTGGCATTAAGCTTATTGCTTTGCGAGACAATAATTTCACGATGAAATGTTTAATGTAATTTGAAGGTTTAAAAGGGAGGTTCAAACCACATATATAAACATCCAGTAAATGCGACCTAAATCAATACACAAAAGTAAACCTCCCGTCCTGTTTGCTTTTACTTTGAGAGACAAATAATAGCAAGAGTTAGTTTGACCGAGATATTACGTTCAACATATGGACAAAACATGACAATAATAGCTATTGCAAAGCTATTGCTTACCTATGATTTTTTTCATTTAAAGGGCCCATGACATGAATTTTACTTTTTTTGTTGTTGCAAATTTCTATTCTCTTAAATGTATGAAAACTATATTAACATCCCTTTTTGGTTAATCTTAGTGTAAAGTGCACCACTTTAATCATTTAAATTGTAGATGCTTTTCCTGACAAATAAGGGCGCTGTTAGTGTGATGTCATTTCAGGAAGGGTTTTCTGTTCAAATAGTGAACCCAAAATTTGCCCATTGAAAACATTTGTCGGAAAACTTTGCTCACTGGCCTACTGTCATGTACTGAAACAACAACGAATCGCAAAAGAAAAGACAATTTACGACAGCAAACTTTCCAAAATTCTGACAAATTTTGGTGCTGAAATAGCGGTTGAAACATTGAGGTTTCTGCCTGAAATGACATCACACTTTTGTTCATGAAAGTGCAAATCCACAATAGCATAAACACCACAAAGGCACCAAAAATGTCCTTAAAAATGGGGAAATGAAAACTGAAAATAAAGTTAAATGTGACACAAAGGTGCATCAACAACGACTGCATTAAAGCAAATTACATGAACCCTTTAAACTAAATGTTTTCATTGAACAAGATTCTCAACTGGATGCTAACTGGATAACGGCACAATTGGATGAATAGAAAGTTAGGTAATACGGATTAAGTATCAGACGAGAATCACCGGAAGAATATTAACGGAGTATAGACAAGATTTTCAATTCACAAGACAAACGGTTAAAACAATTTTGAAGAATGTATATCTTCAAGCCACTCTGGACTCGTCTCCAGATATAATTCCATTAACAAGACTAGACACATAAATTGTGTTAAAAAAATAAGAAACTGACTAACGACTATAAGGACCAGGTTAAATTACTAACTCTATTACGGTGCATTGCACCCACATATACGGGTCTCAGAGTTTGAGGCAGCGGAATCGTGAGAAGGATATCTCGAGGGCTGGATCGGTATTGCAAGTTTCAAAGGCTAGCATCTTGGTTGTGTCTTATCATCAAGTTCACTAACCCTCGTCATCATTGAACCAAAGATGTGATGAGCCAGACTTCAGAATCTTATTGCAATTTTTGGATTGGACATCCTTTTCACCTGCTTCCGTGTACAACAATAATTCCATCAGCAAAAGAGAGAGAGGGGGGCAAAATCGGTGTTATCGCTGATTCGTGCTCCATATTAAGACTCTGTCGGCCAGATTCACAATAAAGAAAAAGCAGGAATTGTTAAGAGTAAGTTTCACAAGGATCTGCATGCTGCACTCAGTATATATACGGGACAAAACAAGTATCGATAAGATCTCATGTCTGGGAGCCACCAGAGAAACCCGGGGCAAAACAGAGTTAATTCGCGCCGAGGATTTGAATGAAATTTGTAGCCGGTGTGTGGGAGTGAGTATTATTAACCCCTTCAGATTTGCCAGGTACAACAGGGGGTGTTTGTTAGACATGGGACAGGTGAATGCCGTGTTATCTTTTCGATCTTTATTTTTTCTTCTTTTATTGGGGGAAATTTCCACCGACAAAAGGGCTGGCCATTCGTGCATGATTTAATAACGGCGGAGTTTGCGATAACACCGCGCGCCAAAGTGACAGCGCCCCACGTTTTTTTTTTCGCGGATCGCATTCACTTTTCATCGCCCACTCGTCAGCAATGTCTCGAGTTTTGGTTACACACTTATATTTTTCTCCAACTATACCACTTGCACTCCGACTTGATATTCTTTACATTGCTATATGTAAACCACGCCAAGTATGTTTTAGTTCACGAAAAGTTGTCTTTAAAAGCACTTAGATTATCGGCTATTTTAATGGCTCCAAGCGGAATGGGCAGCTGAATACTGGAGTAATGAACAACAGGCAAACAACTCCTATATCGGGAAACAAACGGATAGCGTTTTTTGTTATCAATTTTCTAACCACCCGCTCAACAAAATCTCGCTCCTGAGTTGGTTATTGTGCCACGCACGGCCAAAGTTCAAACTGGTTCAGCTTTATCGGACAAGGACATATGCTAAATGCTCGAAATGTGTTAATTTAGCGTTCGTTGCGTGCGCACAACTTCCACACTGGTCTCATTAACAAGCATTACATAATTAGCACAATTATTAGTGAAGGTTAGTAAGTCAGTTATTATTGCTACGTGATCAAAACGATGAGGCTAAAAAATACACTCGCAAATATAACACACTTGAAAACCATTTATTTTATCCACGGTTCCCGAGTGTTTATCTTGTTCTACTCCTT
>CM057136.1:14015880-14065880 GCA_029964075.1 Patiria pectinifera
AGCAAATTCAAATATGCATCCGTCCAGATAACATTGAGAATTACCATGGACCAGTGAAGTGAAATTTGGAATATAATGGTTATAAAGGCCTACCAGCCAAAAATTGACACAAGTAGCATTTGAGCTTGTATTTGTGGGCATGCGGGCTCATCTGTGAGTGTTCGATTGACACTTAAATGTGAAATTTCAGTCTGTAACAATCGAAATCAATATACATGTAAATGGGGCTAACATATTTCAGCTCATCGAAAAGAGATGCTTTAATTGCGACAGGTGAGTGCGAGCGTGGGACAGGACAATTACGTGAGTAACATACTCTCCATGTATGAAACAAGGGGGAAAGTACAAACTTGCTGGTATATATAGAGCGTTGGGGATAGCACTTGAAAACCTGCTAATTATCCATGCGACCTTCTCTGGTACCACTTTAGGGCAGGCTGTACTATTTTTATGGTTTTACAATTTGATGAAGCGTCGGTCTGTCTCAATCTAGTCAAGCGTAACCCTCCGGTAAACCGGCAGGCCGGGGATGGTTAGGGTAGTGGGAGTGCCTTTATGGAGAAGGCGATTTGTGTGAACCTGACAATACCACGTCGTACTTTGTACTAAATTTCACCTGGTCTCCTTTTTTTGTGTTCCATGGCCATGCATCATCCTTTTTTGAACGAGACATGTACACAAAAAACTCGTCGCTTGGGGGGAAAAAAGGAGGAAAAAAATTGGCGGCAAAAGTCAGTGTACTTTTATGATTGAGTTGATCGACTCTCTAAATGCATCCGGTGAGCTAGTGCCTTCAATTCCCACCGACTTGTTTACGTGGGTTGTTTTGGTTGAGTTCCCGAACGTGTGGAAATGTCCATTTTTCATTTTTTTTTTCACCGGCGAGACACCGACTCGCCTTTTGTACCGTCGATCGAGCCCTGAGTCCCGGTGTAATTTAACCTGACACCGACATCAATCACGAAAGAACCTATATAAAGAAACAAAATTACAAGTTCTGGCAAACCAGCACAATGCGATTGCGTATGATGTTATGAACAGATTATATACATGTAGTCAAACCATGAAAATTGAATTCACAAATAAAAAAAATGAAATATGAAAGTGGTTATCATTCCCCCCGACCCCAACCCACTCGACACGACATACAAAGCCCTTCATTACCACAATGTCATCATGTTGTTTACTTTGGTGGCCGGTAGTCAAGTTTTGTTGAATTGAAAATCAATCAAAAATTAATGATGTTTTGTAGTTGCACGTCTCTAGCGCGTTGAGCAGTCATATGTCAAATTTTATATCATTATGTTTGCAGGTAAAGTTTCTGTACTTTCGGTATCTCAGCAATTTTGCCCTAGAGCACAAGATGTTTACTTGGGTTAGTTACAAAACATCGACAGTGTCCCGTACTTTCGAGCCAAGGAATACAAAAAGTTGGATATTTCTGTTGGTTTGAAATGTACTCGTTTATTCAAAACAGTTCAGCTGTTAAAAAACAGAAACATTGGTTTTTACTTGCATTTCGCTGGCACTTTGCCGCACGGCATACCCCAACACACAGCTTTAAAGGGTTCATACAGTGTATTTTTTTAATGCAATCCTTGAAAACTTACCTTATGTCCCATTTTTTTCCCGATTTATTTCGTTTTGCCATTTTCCCGGGTATTTTGGTGCCTTTTTGGTTTTTCTGCTGATGCGAATTTCCATATTCATGAGCAACAGTTTACTGTCATTTCAGGAAGAAATCTCAATGTTACAGTTATTTCAGCACCACAAGTTGCCAGAATTTAGGATATTTTGCTGTCGTAATTTTTCTTTTCTTTGGTGATACGTTGTTGCGTCAGAACCGACAAGTGAGGCACTGAGCAAACTTTTCTCACAAACGTTTTCAATGAGCACATTTTTGGGTTCACAATTTGAACACAAAACCCCGAAACTGAACAGTGTCTTCCTGAAATGACAACAACACCCTCAGTTGTCAGGAAAAGCATGGGTAATTTTTGAATGTTTAAAGAAGTGCACTTTTCAATAAACTGATTAAACCAAAAAGAGATGTCCAATAGTGATTAACCAAAAAGGGATGTCCAATAGTTTTGAGGAGAAAGTTGTACAGAATATATTCCTATATGAAAAATTCATTGCATGCCTCTTTAAACTGGTCACTGTGTGCGGGAACCAGCTAAATGCCAACTTCAGAATAAAACACTCGCGAGTCTCTGTTTTTTTACGCCGTCAACGGACAATAAAGTTAGAGTACAACTTTCGTAACAAAAAAAAGTCGATCTCTTCACAACTTCGCATTTTGTGCAAAATCCATTACCCAGAACTAATTACTTTCCTCCCACCTCTCTCCCCAAAAATCAGCCGGTCGTGACTCCCAGTTTAATAACCCCATCAAGTTTTTGTTTTCAACGGATCGTAATTTATGTGCCAGCTTTTGTGGTATTTACGGTCTACTAGAACGAATTTCCAAGCAGTTTTATGACCGTGCCAACCCTAATTCTTCTGATATTTTATCCAGATCCCGGCGTATTGAGAGAGACTGGGCCGTGACCCTCGTGCAAAACGCTGGCGCCACGGCAAACTGTCATTCCCTTTGAAGAATTATGAAACACTTATAAATTAAACCGATTGGCATTTCAAAAAAAAAAAAAAACTAACCAAAGCAGCCGAGTTGTGTGAGACATTACAACAACCAGACTTCTTCTATACCGCCATCAATTTATGCCGAGTTCACTTGCTTGTGTTTTTACTCTTGACAGTTTTGGAAACTTGTTATTTTTTAGAAGTGAATGCAGTTTTTTTTTGGCAGACTGATTGTGGCCGTTTTGGGTCCGGTGCCATTTTGAAGACTTGCGTGTTGACCGTGGCTTCACACTCGAGGTGACCATGTGGTAAAAATGGGACTTGTCTTGGTCTAGGAAGTTGGTGCCGAAATATAAAACAAAAAAAATCCCTTGACTGAATCAAGCATTCATGATCAAAAATTCCAAAAAATTATAATTTGTTTTGGTCTGGGGCCCAGCCCTTTCAAGAAATCCCACCGTGCGCATCCGCGTATGCTCGTTGACTTTAGCTTTCAAAGAAATTGATGTTTTTTCCTTGCCGGATCTGTTATGACCTATTTTCGCACTTCGGGAGAAATTCGAAAGTTAGTGATTTCGATTTGTTCTCTGTTTCGTTGGATGATTCCGGCGTGACTCTTTTCGAGATAGAGTGGTGTATTTTACTGTTGAAGTCGCTCTGGATTTTTTTGTGTGGGGGGGGGGGGTAGAGGGGGTTGGTATTAAATGGTAAGCACTTGAATAACGGACCTTTTTGTAGTTTGTCATTTGGTTGGTGGAAAGTTTGATCGTAGCAATTATTGTTGAGCTTCTTGAGTCGGCAGATGTGTCAGTGTTGGTAGGTTGCTCTAAGAGAGTGGTCTGTTCTCCATTTTGGAGGTATGGTGTTGATCTCATATCGGTTTGGTTTCTTTATATTGAAAAAAACAACACATCCATCAAAATATTTCAAGGCTTTCCTCTGAAGATCTGCCTTATTTTTTTCGTTCCACGATGACCCCAAACAAGCCTACATTTTGTTCGTAATTTTTTTTCCAGGCCATAAACTCCCACACTATACTCATTTCCTTTCTTTTGTTGCCCTCTTTGCTCGATTTATTTTCTTTAGTTTCCGAGTCGAATTCATACCTGTTTACGCCAGTGAGCTCGAAGAAGCGGAACGGTGTTGACATATTTTCCCCCCACCGTAGACAATTGTCACTGTTGTGAAAAAGAGACGAATTCCTGAACGGTATTCGTGGGTGACGCGCTGTTGAAGTCTCGATTTCACGGAGTTCGATGTCCTGAATGATCGTTTGTGCGTAGCCGAATAATACGATTATTTTGTAACTGAAAATACAATCACCAGTTGTACCTAGACGTCCATATCCGGTTTTCGGCTAAATGAAAACACCAACAGAATTTTGTTCTATTGTTGGCGTGCCTGGATACGCTTTGATGCGCACATCTCTCGCTTTCCTATATATCAAAGTTCACATTAAAAGATAGTTGTGGTAGAAGCAGTTTATCGTCAGTGAGTGACTGTGCATGCTTGGTATCCAGTTACGTGTATATACTTGCTTTTTACCTCATCCCACCTCTTTTCTGTTCCATCTTCATCCTGACGCCACGCCCCTTTTGTTCAGCTCTGTTCTGAAGAAAAAAAATCCCGTTGGGGGCCGGGGGGGGGGGGGCAGAGAAAATGCTCTCTTTTTGGATTTCACGTCCTGCCTTGTTTTTGATCTTATGCGACCATTTTGTACATCAGTGCGAATACTGCACAAGCGAGCTCACTATTCTGCACCTGAAGGCAATTGTTTTGATTGAGGGCGCCCTTCTCCAGCACCGTATACGGCGATGCAAATACCGTAAAACAAAGGCCTTTTGCTCTTTCTTTGACAACACGATTGTCTCGCGGGTCATTGTTTTGTCACAGAATACAAATTGTGTGTGGATTTATTAGTGTCTAATTAGTCACGAAGTATTGACGGGAGTGTTCCCCGCACCTGGGAGTGTTCTTGCTCACAAACTCCAGTTTCCATGAACTGTCAATGTAAAAAAAAAAAAGAGCTTTTGAATTAAAACTGTGCCATGTACATGTACATTGTAGTATACAACATGGATCAAACGATGTGTTCATAACGGGAAACAAAATTAACAAGCTTTGGTAACAAAACAACATTGGTCGAAGGATTTTTCCGTTTCAATGGTTTAAATTACATGTATTGCACTCTGCAGAAATCTCGTCTTGCTTGCCTGGACACGAGTTTTAGAGATTCTTGTTGAACTAATTGAACTACACGTATTTGTCCTCTGCAGTGAGAACTTTTTGGCCATAGATGTCCCAAATCCAAGTAACCCGGATTTTGTTCTGGGAAAAAAAATGGTCTACGAAGTTCTGATAAGCACAGTTTTAGCTCAAGCCAAGCGGATAGCCTTCGGTTGCCTGAGTTACTGAGTAGACTGACTTACTGATCGACTGAGTCACTGAGTGTAATAATACCCTAAGCTTTGACTTTCGGGTCCAGCTGAATTAAGCAAGCCTAGTCTTGTCCTACAGTATAGAAAAAAAAGTTCCCGATCAGTATTAAATTGTTCCTTTGTGTATCACATAACTAGCAGGTAGGCCTATAATTTTCCCCAGCACGCAAACAAACGATTAGTTATAGTCTTTGGGGGTCTCCTAGCGCGCTTTATCTGATTGTGAAATACGAGAGCGCATCCGCGTGCAATCCACGGGGCCAATTTATCATTATTAACGACAATTCATAATGCATTGATATGGCAGGCCTGCGATATGATGGGCCCATTTAGGGGGTCATTAGTGCTCTTTGATATTGCTAGGGTCGTGTGATGTCGATTTGGTTGGGAACTTTTTGTCTGTCCAAAATGGGCAGCGGAGGCAAAACGAGAAATCATCTAGCAGAAAGACTGATGGAAAAAATCATAATGTCCAATAAGCGTAAAGCATCCGTGATGATCCGTCTAACTTAGGGTTTTATGGAATACATGTATAGACCTCTGGCACATTAAGGCTACTTTGTCGTCAATATTACTTTATTAGAGAGATCTCAAATTACAATGTGGGCATTGGATAGAATATGATTTATTGTATAGATGTTGTCTGATGTTAAACTATATGCCTAGGCCTATATAGGCTTTACAACATCAAGGTAGAATTTGACATTGTGGAGGAGCAAGTATTCAGATGGCAAGCCTATACGGTTTAAAAAGCTTTTGAAGATAAAATTATGGGGTAGACAATTTCTCTGTGGATATCTTTTCGCTGGTCTTACTTCAAGCCGTACTTAACTTTGTCGCTTCCCTCTGGCAGGTTGAGCTTATAATCATTGGTTTACTTCATTACTAACTAGAAGCTGTAGCACACCCACGTGACTCTTTTAACTCATCCCTTTCGGCCTGCTATACTTTCCTACATGAACAAAAATCTACAAAGCAGAAAATATCCAGCTTAAGAGAGCATTTAGCCTAGCCATAATCGTACTTCACAGGTAGCAGATTTTTTAGACTTTTGTCTGTAATCAGACTTTTTGAATCGAGAGAAAGACATCAGTATATATATATAGAAAGAAATGCATCTTTCAGACCTTTCATCCGATTTTCAGAATTTGCTTTAAATTGACATTCTCATCCCTGAAGTCTTAGCGTTCAATTTTGTTCAACCTAAGCTTTCCTTTTTAGAACCCCGTATTTGGCTTTTAGTCAAATCACGTCAGTTTGAATATAACTTTTTACGTATGTATGTGCGTAAGAGAGTAAACTTTCTCGGTGGAAGGTAACTCGTATGTCCCTTTAACCACAGATTCCCAACAACACAATTTCGTCCTTATCTGCGGACTTTTTTCTTTGTTAATATCCATTTTTATCCGCTACTTGTGTCTAGGTGATATCGTATCGAGAGCAAAACAATTGGCGTGTTTTTGTGACCTTTGACCCGCTGTTGAAACGCCGCCGGTACACATCATCATCAGCGTGGTCATCATCACCAAACATCATCAGGTTCATCGTACAAGTAGAATATTTCCCGCCAAACGACAGGGCCATCGGGATGATAAATGATGGATGAATTATTGGTGCGTGGTGTTTTCAATCATCCCCGGGGTACTTAACCGTTCATTCATCATGTGCCACGTCAAACCCTTTTCCCCATTACGCAAAGCGAAAGAAATAACCGGGGACTTGACTAATGATCGGAGTTCGTACACCATTAGCATATCTCTACCGCTTTTTTTTTGCCGAGATCGAGAGGATATTCAAATTGGGGTCTCTATACACGGGATAAGCGGCAAGCCTTTGCGCGGTCCACACACACAAAACAATATTTGTTTTATGGCCTTTGAGGCGCGGAGCCGATGTTTAATTAATGATAATTTACGAGTTGCAGTTGTCGACCGAATGCCAATTTTTCCACCAAACACGGGAAGATTTGTCATCCTCACGGCAAACAATCCAGGCCACAAAACTCCCTCGTGGTGTGTGTTTCAACTCTCGCACCCCTCTTCATTTCCCCTCCTGACTGGCCCAGTCAGTAGTGATGCAACTATTCACCGCTCCGTCGTTTTATTATTCTGGAGTGAATATGGACATTACAATTTATGATGGCGCCACGGTGACCAGAACATATAAATTTTATTTCATACCGTCGGCGGCCCCGGCCTAACATCTTTACGACTCGCCGTGCAGATTTAATGCTTAATGTTCGCGGGAACGACATTCACCGTTGAGATATATTTCCCCCCTACTTGCAATTTATAACGGCGGTGGAGGAGAGCTGGCTTGACATGTCACGTACAAAAGGGAACTTCATGTCCCTACTTCAGTGTCTCTCCGTGGTTTAAACTGTGTTTTACACATAACATAAATATCATTAATATTGTTTTTGGAATAAATACTGTTCGACCGCATTCATCTTTTTTGGGCTGAAATTTAAAAATCCAAATTGTTTTTTAGAACTTACGCAAATTGGCTGATGACTGGCGGACGCTCGTACGCGCTGTATGAAGAGATCGGAATTAGATAGAAAATAAAAGTAAAAAGAAATACAAGTAAACATATCTCTGTTTATAAAAGTTTCGTCTTAAGTCTATACCGAAATGTGTTGATAGGTTTCCGAAGGTAATTCCATTATATCCAATTTGATATTCATTTTTAGTTTGTAGTATCTAGTCCTGAATGTTGAAGGGCTAGGGCTACTCTGTGAACGGTGCACAAAAGCCACTTCAACCAAGTATCCTGTTTTCATGATACAGTGTAACCATTGAATTTGACTTCTGACATTTTTGCGTATTATATCAAATTATTGTTTTCAATTTTAATGTGTTACATATAATGTTTTACATAATTATAATTTAATGTTATTATTATAAACACCTGTAATTCAGCTTCAGCTGCGAAACGGTGCTAATAAATTTGAATTGAATTGAATTGAACCATAGTGTGAATTTGTGAACGAATTGGACACCAGACTAATAAAGAGCCTCACTCTCAGTCTCGTAGACCCGTATGCTGAAATCCACTTGCTGTACCATTTTTAGGTAAACAGGATATATACATTTTCTCTCATAGAACATTATTACCATCACATTTGAATGCACAGACCACCCACATTTTGGTCCTCAGTGTCATCCATTTTATGTTCGGATGTGGCCAACATGTATACCCCTGTCCGCCCTTCACTCTGCCATAATTTACGGGCCAATATTTCAGTTTTTATGGTGCGAGTAAGGTTGTAAAATCGGGTCGTACGACCGGACCTGTTAAAATTGTATTTGGATAATTTCGCAGTGCAATAAACTTCCAAAATGTGTCGGATATTGGACCCAACACATTGTGTTGAGATATGACAATGTCATATCTTATGAAAGCGGACACCTTTTTCTTTACGAAAGCCAAATCTAGGCCACCATTTGCTACCATGAGAAGGTGGGGTCATGCACTGTGGGCAAAGCTAAGTAATTTTTTTTAAAGAAGAGTCTGTTTTTCTTTGATGACTTCGAAATCTTCTGAAGTCACATTTGTTCCCTAACCATGATGGTTATTCACAAGTCATGTATTCACAAGTGATTCTGTGAAACCCTCATGCATATTGCATCAAGGTGTACCTCAACAACTCCTAAAGTTCAAGTGTTATCATACCACAGTGCCAAAAAGCACGTTTTTCCTCGAAATCTGTGACTCAGTTATTATTCGTCGAACTTAACCTTGCCACTCGGCTGTGGCCGACCCAGACGTGCAACCGTCGATTCCAGGTATACATGTAGTTGTAAACGGTGACTAAATCGGGTGTGTTCATGTACGGCGAACTATGACGTGGACTTTAATTCAGGATGAGTCAAGATTTCATGCCACATTCGGTTTAAGTCGTTTAGTCACATTATCATTATAGTTTCCATGGCCAGTTGTTTGATGCATCGTCTTCAAATGCACTTGTATACACCAAAAAAAGGGGCGAATGCAAAATAATCCTTGGTAATAACATGTACATTTTGTGTCAATTATGTGGTTTCTGTGATAATGAACTCGTTTCAGTACACTTGCAACAACGGCAGCATTCTCATTCAGAGAGAAAAAGGTTCAAAGACGGCAATGAACTTGTCTGACACTGCACAGACTCGAGTCGCGTCTAGTTAGACAGAAGCTTGACCTTCTGTAGCCCGCCTACCCGAAGGACTCAACTTTCTACAGGCCAATCCCCGCCAGAAAAGAAAAGAAATGATTTAGTGCGAGCTTAACTGTTTATCCTCCATCTCCCTCACCCGCGAGAAATCAATCCCGCCCGAGCGCGCCGCGCCAGCACTGCCCGAATAAATCTTTCAGTTGGCGGTAGCCAGATATCTTTCAACCGGCCCGGAAAAGATATTACGGGGTTGCGATGATTGAGGAGTCGTTTCAGCGTGTCCGGCGCTCTTTGATTAGGGGGCGAGATGCCGCGAGAAGACGGCGCGGTGTGGTGTTGTTGATTCGCCTGCCAGGCAGTGTTGACATGTCTGACCGCGGACTCTCTGGATATGTCACTTGCGTTATAATCCCGCAGCCGTGACTGGAAAGATAACAGTCTGGTTTCCAGCGTGCGTCACGTGATAGTTTGCGTGAAAGAAGACCCCGCAAGGGTGTGGAAACGTCGATTGAGAATCAGACCTTTTCATAAATTATACATTCGAAAATGTTCCCTTTGGAGGATCTTATGTGTCATTCATGAGTTCACATAGCATTTTCGCTTGTTTGTTTGGAACCTGTACACAGTACAGAATGTACATGTACATGTATAGGAGTACGCTGTTGTAGTAGCGGAGGGTAAATAGAAAAAAGTTCCTGCTCCGGATTGTCAGCGCTTTCTGACATGAACGTGATGTCAAATTAATTGAATTGTTGAGCCTTTAAACATCATTAATGTTTGTCTTCCACATTGTTAATTTTTATGGGGTGTCCCAAGCCACCCACATTTTACCTGGTTTTTATGTCTGTATTGGTTCCTTGATTGTCGGTTTGTCTTTGTTCTCGTTCATCTCATAACCACTTCACCGAGGCTGTGTGTCATTAATGTAACTTGACACCAATGTTCCTTCGCGTCTCTTCACGGTACGTCAGTTCCCTTTTCTCCCCTAGCCAACCTTCCCACTCGACTCAAACCTCCACCATACCAGGCTCACTGTCTGTGCAGTGCACTTTAACTACACATGTACCAAATGTATACACCTTCGTGTGTGTGAGCCAGCCAACCCGAAGATTCATTGATTTAATTTCTCGCTTGAAGGGAGCCCTCCATGGTTCCTCGCGAAGGCGAGCTGCCGGCTCGGGCCGGGGGTGTGGGAGGCCCCACACGGTTGTGTTACCTCGCCACCCCGGCCGGTCTACATCTGTCGCAAGCTGGTATTTTCTGCATCATTCAACCATGGTCCGTGAACACCGGCTTTCTATTATTATTATTTTTCGCCTTGAAGGCCATGTGGTATGTTGTCAAATGAGGCAAGATGGCTGCCATATGCGCTTCGAAAATGACAGCCAATTCCATTAAGAACTGATGAAATGTGTCTAACGCGCGGCTTTCTTGGGTTGCTATTTCATTAAAGTTTTATGAGACGTGGAGTTGCATGATAAATTATGTTTTTAAAATGAACAAGGATAGTACATTATGTGCTGCAGGAGAAAGTATTGTCGCAGTCTCGCTACATCTACTGGTATAACGACGTTGTACCTTACTGTACCATCTGAAACGTAAGGTGCTCGTAAATCGTAATCACGTGAGCAATGTAAGGTGAAATGTGTTTGCTGCCACCAAGCGTTGGAAAGTGGAGTGCCGTGCATTTATGCGTCTGCGTGCACGGCGCGTAACTGCTTCTAGTTTCCTCTCACTTCCCTATCCGCTGGTGTTATGTTAGTATGTCATTCTCAGTGGCTAATATAACTTATGAGCTTCTGCCAGTTGCAAAAACTTAGAGGATCTTATTTCGTATTTCACGTGTGGCTGAGCGTTTCATTTCGCACAGCTAGGTAGCACGTACGTTTACAAGTCACCGGCATTTTAGTAGACTTCCGCCTGTCCAAAACATAGTGCATGCCATAGAAGGTAGGGTGTAGTTTGTAAGATGTCAAGACGTCGGTGTGCTGTTAGGTGTCTTCGCTCAAAAGGCTGAACGGTATAAAGAAGAAACTCTAAATGTCACCTATGGGTTGTCAAAACTATGCACGCCATTGAGGTGTAAAATTTTAATTTGGTATTTAATATGAAGTTGACGCTCCGCGTGGGTCACGCGTTATGTGTGAAACCGTGGTGAAACACTTCTGTTTGCACTGGGCACGCATGCAGTCAATCATGGGCGAGGCAGCTGCCTTAACAAGACATGTATTAAAGGAGCAAAACCTATCACAATGTACCGTGAGTTTAGGTGTTTACTTGCGAGGTGTTATCAACGCCTGCAATGTTGAAGCAGGCTTTTTGTCAAAGGCTGTAAAGTTATTAAGCATAACATCGTTCATGTTTGAACACTGCGTAAAGCGGGACAAAAATCGAGAAAGAAATGTAATTTTGCTCATTAAATTTTAAACCCGACTTTGTCCCAGTCCTGAAAATGTGTACTGATATATCACCAATGTGCACGCACTGTAGGTCATCACATTATCAAGTTTTTTCCCCCTTTCGCGCCTTTTCGGGCCACTGATCGTCTGCCACGGCGCGTCTGGATTTACACCTTGCGCATGCGTGGGCTTGGGACCGCAGCGCGCCGCACCTGTTTGGGCCTGTCACGCGGACGCGCGAGTGGGCACCGCTTAACGACAGCTGCCGCGCTCCGAAGCTGTCATTTTCTCGCCATCTATATACATCGCTCTCAAATCAAACCCGGGGAAAATGACAGCTCGGGCCGGCGCGAAACACGGTCAGGTTACCATACGAGGGGGCTCTTGATCTATTAATACTACTCGCTTGATACTTATCCGCACTCCTGCGAGTACACCGAGTTACTGCACACGCATGTCGTGTTCCCTATCATAAATATTCAAGCTCGAGATTTTGAAATAGTCATTTGACTAACACTGAAACATTGATCAAGAAATGCCATCAGGCGATTTATTATTTAGCCCATTTCTCGTCAATGTGCCAGTCAATGTATTTGTTTTCCACAGAGACTTTTAAATCCAAGACATTTTCACAGAACAATAGTTCGGAAAGGTAAGAACCATTGGTTATGTGAACTTTTGTGTAGAGTGTACGGATAAAAGCCTATACTGTTAACCAACTATAATTAGGTCAAATTTAAATGAACGATACACCGTTGCTTCAGATATCTAAAGGCTCAATCATGACAACGATACACGCAGCCTACTTGTCTATCTGAAACATACTTCTGCCATGCCCACTATAACTCGGATAGAATACTCAAGTTAATATCACTTGGAGGTATCAAAATTAGTTACAGTATCCATCCATTCCCTCCCGTACTCCAGAGTGATAACAAACTATGATTGCTTACTTTCCCGAATGGCTTTTAGCAAACCGGCGAGGCCCAACAAAACAGACCCCGATAATTTAATCTAGGGGAGAACCTCGACGTATACGTATACACGCCACACGGCAGCTCCCTTTTTCTTCTCGCTGGCAATCGCCATAAATTTCTCCCGCTGCTAATTTGACGGATGATAAAAGTTGGCATTCTGGAGCGGCCGAGGTTTGGGATATAAAAACTCGGCCGCTTCTGTCTTGATCTGACGCGCTTCACAAATCTTGGCTGTCAGCTGACCCCATTCATTAGATTCAAGTCTCGTTAACAGTATCGTGGTGCTTATATGGCGTTTGAAATACCAAAGTCTTCAAAGCGCTTCACAATAATATTACCCCCATTCATCAGGCAGCGAGACCAGCTGGTCTCTTTCCTCAAAGGTGCTCCTGGGTGGAGATAGGCAATAGTAGTAAAGTGTCTTGCCCAAGAACACAAACACATATGCCCTGTCAGGGTTCGAACACTCACATACCATCGCGCTTCACCCCCCCCCCCCCTTGTCCATCAGGCAATGAGACCAGTTTTCTGCACAAGCTTGAATTCAGCGCAATCTCTTCTTTATCCTCACACAGTTACCTATAATGGGTGGAGAGTGGCAGTAGTAGTAAAGTGTCTTGCCTATGACCACAAGCACCATTATCCCTTGTAAGGATTCGAACCCACGTACCATCGCACACGAGTGAGTCACCGTCGTAACCATTGGATCACGGCACTCTACAGTAGGACGGTGTCTTTATTGGGCAGTACAATAATTGGGCAATTCCAAAGTTTTCAAAATCAAAATGAGAGTTTGAGATTAGTAGACATTTCTAACACATCATGAGACTCAGTTCGTTCGTCTTCCACACTCTGTAACTTCCCATATTTAAGGGAACCGAACGGTTAAACTTCCGAGCGTATGGTGAAAAGGTAGAGCTTATTTGAGAGCCCATAAACATTTTATATGAACACTAGAGTTGTCAGATCGACACGAAATGCTTTAAAGGCTTTGACAGTTCGGAATATTAAAGTCGCGGCCCCATCTCATCTCCCCAGCGCTTCCTCATTTCTCACCCTCAATCCCCTCCTCATCATCGGTACAAAATGACCCTCTTTCTCAGGCTCCCGAACCAGGCCTCCCCGTACTTGATTGTGTTTGACAGCTCCCACTCTGCCATGGATTTTGGCTCCCACTTTCCCATGTATTCTAGCTCTCCCGCTTTTTATAGTCCCCATCAGATCCGTCCGGGCTTAACCAACACAAAGTGACACGTTGTTTGCCGTCAGAGGGACATAATTTCATTGCCGCTGATGAACCCCAGAGTGCAAGGCAACCGCGCGGTGCCAGGTTCAGTTTGTGCGGCTTAAACTTGACGCGGGTCGACTCGCATTTTGGATTTCTTACTCGTGCCGACCGATCACAACCGATTCTTTTTTGAAATGCAATTTGGGCGTTGGATATTTAACTTGCGTCTTTCAAAAGACTCGCAGTTATTTTTATGTTACCCGTTGATTGACTAGAAAGCAATCGGCCTTATTAGTCTTTCTTCCGTGAAGGTTTGATATCGATGTCTCTTAATGTCGCTTTATTATTATGTGACATCTTTGATTTGTTAATTGCAGGCCCGATTCATTATTTCTGTTGTTTCTTAGACTTTATTGGTAGTTCTACCGTGATGAGGTTTCTTGCTTTATTCTGTACAGCGTCTAGGTCCAATTAGGGTTTGTGTTATGCAATGTACGGGGAAAATGGTACATTATTTTGTGTTCTTGGGCAAGACACTTTATTACAACTTCCAGGAGTAAAATGGGTTCCTGAGAAGGTAAAGACCAGATTACACTGATCTCGAGCTGCATCAGAAAACTGGTCTCATGGCTTGATGAACTGAAATAATAATTGTGACTGCGGTTTGAGACATTGGCATCTGGCATTGTAGGCCTACATTGTGTACAGACCATGTCCATTGAGACAGGTTTACCAGTCAGTCATCCGATTGGTTTTCCGTATACCTGCGACCATGCCTTTTCTTTTCCGAAGTTTACAAATTGAACTCGAAGACTCAACTGAATTGTTGAATGCAAATAAGGTCGTTTGTGCATTCAGTACTGTAGGACATGATTGCAAGACAGTGAAAAAAGTCAGTGTTTACCGTGTCCTGTTCAGTATCTTTCGTCCACGTGTCACGACACGTTAACTCAGTGATCGTATATCACTCATTCTGCGCATTGCTTGGCATTTTTTCATCATCGCGAGGCGGCAAGAATTGACCTCTAAGAGAGGCGATATAGCACTGACACCTTGTCTCTTCTATACGCGCCTCCTATCCAGTTACCTCTAGAATAGGAAGACTTACCGCCTTCACCTGTCTGCGAAAGATTGGCGTCATTTTAAAGGTGTCAGAAGAGGGATCTGTATAGTGGTATAGTAAGAGGGATTTACAACTGTTTGATAGGCAAGGACTTGACCGACAACAATATTCCTGCTTAGATTAGGACCCAAATAACTGGTGCTCGATAGTGCTCGTGGGAAGCTACTTTGTAAGATCAGACGGTCCGAAGAGAACCAATAGTTAACCCCAGTGGTGCATCCAGGATTTGTCTAGGGCTCCCCAGTATAATTATGTTTCGACTGGCCGTATATAGCGATTTCGAAAAGAGGGGGCAGGGGTGGAGGTGTGTGTTTCTTATGTGCAAATGAACGCTTCATTCAAATTATTATATTGACTCACCACCTCTTTTCAGTTTTCTTTTACCTTTCCTTTGTTTAATCGGGGGGGGGGGGTGCCTCAAGTCCCCTTGAGGGTCCCCTTTAGGTATACGCCTCTGATGGGCTCCTTGGAAGATCTCCTTTACTGAACAGCATGTAGATCCAAAGATAGTCGTGTCTTTGGGAAAGTGAATTTATCATAATACGCGAAAGCAAGCCATTTGCCCTCTGCTGCTCTCGCGTGAGAAAGCCATTAAAATCCGATTTCGTGAGAGCCCCATCATACAAAACAGGAATGATTAATTTCATTTTTTTAAAAACAACACAAACTCGTAAATAATATGCCGATTAACGTCCCCGGCAAAGACAGCGCGGCTTACAGATGATGATGATTAATCTTCGGGGGAAAAATAAATCAGAAAAAATATTAACCTAAATACGTAAACTGTCCGCCCACATAATGAAGTGCGTGCCCCGGTCCTGCGTTTTCCTCATCAGACTAGTTCAGCGTAGCTGGAGAATAAACATAGCGGTGAACTTTAAAGACTAAAAAACGGCTCCACATGAAAGACAAGCTCAAGTCCAGAACCCGCTCTGTTATTTTGTTTGCTCGGGGTTTTTTTGACAGAAGAACATCAATTACTATTTTTTTTAGACTACCGTTCCATTGATTGACCCATCTTTCTTAAAAAGATCGTTCAGGGGAAATTAAGGAACTTCAAGGATATTCTTTAATCTATTTCCAGCCACACGGAGAGAACCTCATCTGTTAACCTGAGTATTAAAAAAAAAGTATTAAAAAAAAAGTAAAAATGACGGTAAATTATTCACAGGTTAAGTTTGACAGCTAAACAACAATATTAATCTTTAATTTGTCATCCTACATTTTTCCTGATATAATAAAAGCTGTTTTTATGACAGTTTAGTCCACGATTAACCGCTAGGCCAGCATCGAACGATGCAAAAATCCAAATTGCGGTTGGCACCACCATTGATTGAAATGGTATTACAGTAGACTGGAGGCCTGTCCTCACATCATTCATGTATAATGAGGACGGGCAACCCACTCAAAGCTTCTGGAATCTAATTGGTTCCCTTGTGCCGTGACGGCCACCTTGCTGCTTTTTCCTGTGGTCTGATTGGCCGCCTTCGATACGCTCACACTTCATGCGGGATTCGGCGCCTTACACGCCTTACACGCGCGTGGATATTTAAATTAAGTTGACCCTTTACGTCATAGGTCGGCCAACGAGGTGTTCGTCCTTCACGGACTCTAACTCCGGCTGGAGAGGTTTTGAAGTTGTGTTCAGACAATATTCAAGCTTTTTTAAGGACTATTTTATGTTTCCCAAATTTTTTGTTAATATAGAATTGTTTTGCCTTAGCACATGGAGCTTTATTATAACTAACATGATGTAACATTGAATAATTTTACAATGTATTTTCTAGTTTGAAAAATTTAAACCTACATTTCTCTCCCAAGTGAGATTTTGGAACCTAGAGTTTCAGTATGGACTCTTTCCAATTCAGGTTATGGTGTTGCAGAAGCGAAACTTACATGATTTTTATAACAGTAACGCGAAACTGCTTCACATATTATGGTGTTACCTTTATGCAGGCTTAAAAAGGAAAGATATTTGCTAATCGAATGTTTTTAGTCACGAGAAAACAACAAAGTTCTCACCATTTTCCTGATATAACTGGTCATCTGACTGTGCGTGAATAGTATGCGCTTTGTCAAGGTAATATAATTTCTTAATCTAAATTGGTTAATATGCCGTTGACATTAGCTTGCGTAAAAATCCTGCAACTTTATAGAGGCCAGTCATATCCGTTCAAAAGATTCTCTTAATTTTGTCAAATAACGAGGATGAAAAAAACGCGTCTAACTTTCCGGGAGTCTGTTTAACTTAAACCCCCTCACAGAGGGAAACTGGTTTTAGTGCAGACTCACTGTCCCCCTTTTCACTTTGTTTCTGGTGATAAATTTAGCTGCATAGTTATAACTCCAGTTGATAGGTTAGGTCCGGGTAAAGTAATGAATTACGGAATACGGAAGTATTAAGTGGGTGCAATGAAAAAAAATAAACTGGTACATCTCAATTAGGACAGGGGAAAAGTGCTTGCCCTAAAAATACTAACCCAAATTTAACACCCACTGTACTGCCCTTGGATCTTGCATTTATAACAATTAGTTCCTTGCATGCACCAAGTTGCACGTACATTGAGGATGTTGTTAACATACAGCAGGACTCGTAAATCTAAACCTGTGATGCTTCGTCATCTCATTTTTTATCAGGTAGCGGGTCGTAAACTATATAGGCCCCCGTGATATCTCCACGAAACCCCCGCCACGATCCCGAAAGCCCCTGGTCGACCCAACTATCTATACTACAATTACGAAAATTTGGAGGGCGCTGCCATTTTCCCGACCGGTCTCCCGTCCTCATCGCGCGCGTTGGCTACGGGGGAAGCGGAAAGGGGCCCGGCTATTTTCCACCCTATTTCCCATAATTCCCTTCCCCATTGGGCCTCGCCGGCCATCTTGCGTACGGGCCGGATAATTGACGTGCCACGTATACGTTCGTTGTGAGCGCTGAGCATGCAGCGCATGCAACTTGCATGCCCCACATTTCTTCAGCACAGCGTTGTTGACATGGTTGATGTATATCTGTTCCTTGCTCCAGTTTTCTCTTTGAACGGTAAGTCTCACTTATGATATGTATTGTTGTTTGTGAAAAGTGGTATTCTTTCGAACGCCACTGGCAATGAGAAGCATTGTTGTTTGTGAAAAGTGTGACTGTGAGTTTCAGTTTGTGAATACGGGGAGGGTTGTACGGGGAGGGTTGTACGTACGGGGGGAGGCCTCGGACATCGAGAGTTTGGCCGTGGCGTGGGTTAACTTACTAGGCTTAATGTTGCCAATTTACTGCATGACCTCCGTAAATACAGGCCTCACTTGGAACATGTACCCGAACATGTTTGTAGAACTTTGCCAACTCTTGATTTCACAATTGGGCTTTGTTTGTAGTTTATTTTTGGATTTTGCTTTAGTTTGTTTTAGGCCTAGGCCTATAGGCCTACTACTAGCTAGAAAAAAAACTGCTGCATTTGTATATATAGGCCATAAAATGTACATTCATTCCATACAAATTATGCACACTAAATCTTTGTGGTAATCTTAGAACACGGCAAATCATACGTAAAACTTCCTTTAAAGAAATGACTTTCATACTCATAAGTCATAGGCAAAACAAAATTAATTTACTGCAAATCAAAGACCAATAACCAACTTAATAAAGAAACCCTCAAATCAAAATTAAAGACGTGATCAAGTTCAAACATCAGGCCAAAAACCAAAAAATACAGGCAAAGACTAAAACCTGAAACCAACACAGTTAGAATAGTGGATATTAGAGAATACACTCTGGCAGAAAATCAAATGACTCGACAACAGACATGAACCCAAGCAGGATAAAGAGCTATTGTTAGCCGATGTATTTTTGTTTACAAGTTGTCTTCACCTTAGTCGTTATTCTTTTCTTTCTAACTCCTTTACACAGGACTCTCGATGACACCCACATCACATGACCAGCTCCAACCATGCTCCAAGCATGCTCCAGTGCATGCTTCAACCAGTTCCCAAAGCAAGAATCTCAACTCAAGACGAAGACGTGACACACCTATTCTTTCCAGTTCAACTGCAAGATTCCTGGTTTTTCTCTTTACCCATTCAAAACACATTTTCCTTCTAGCCATAATTTTATTTTTAGAAGTCATGAAATAGTGCAAAGAAATCACTCTTTTCTGCTGTTTTATGTCCATCCTTTTTTTTAAATTATATCCTTGGCTTAGTTGTACCCAAGAATAATGATGGAATGATTACCCGATAATTACTGGCCAAGCAGACTTATTTGATAACAAAACAATGTCTTTGATTACCGAGTTACATAATCACTCTTAAAATTTCACAACAAAATATTCATACTCGCATACCCCTCCATTTCTCATGAGTTTTCACCAAAACTCATTAAAAAAATGTTGTCCTGTAACTTACAATGCCACTGTCATTATTTATGATTACAGCTTTTAACAAAAAAAATGCAATTGCACAATAACCTTTGGCCGTCTTGCTTGAAAGTCTTTCATGAAATGTTTGTGCCTATGGTAAACAAGCCTGGACCGACGTCCCTTGCGAAAATTGCTCCGAAAACTGACAACAATTATATCCCCTGAGTTTTGTCGAAGTACTACCCTGTACAGTAATGAATGCTGCAAATACATTATTACTAAAAAAATTCTGATTGTATACCTGATTTCATTTTCACAGTTTTGTAATAAATACATTTAACATGTGGTGCTTGACATAATTATGAAGTGCTCCAATATGTCCTTTCTTTTAGTTTTACTCTCTTCTGCAAATGAACGTGTTACAGTACTTTGCTGTACAACCCCACCACCATAATAAAAACACCAACTGCTATAATGACATTAACTTCTACTTTAATAAACACCCCCTTCACCATAACAAATATAAATTGTTGCCCACTTCCCGGAAATATAATATGTGAGCAGTCAAAGGTGTAACATAAATAGGCATGGGCGTCAAAAACACAATAATAAAAGAGGCGCAATGTCAGAGTGGTGTGAATTTAATGGGTTTGGTTTGGGGGTGCAAAATGTCCCTGCCCTCTAAAACTGATAAATCGAGAATGTGTTGAGAAAACCAGGAATTTTTGGGCCAAAATATGTTTTGCCTCTTGAAAAATCCTGGCGACGCCCACACAATATCTAACCCAACCCCCACTGGCTACCCCCTCCTCTCCTCTGTAGTGAGAACGATGGACACGATTTTGTATAGGCCAAGATCAAACCGCGTTTCGTCTAAATTACCTATTTGTACAGTTGGTGTATACGTCCTTAATGGTTTGGCACCTTGAAAAATCAATGTTCAAATTGACTGGACAATATTCTAGCACAACATTATTTATGAGCTTTATATAATGAGACATCGCATGAGACAATCGGTCGGCAATAAATACTTAATTTCATTCAACTGTTGACAGCAAGACCTTCCTAATCGGCGCGCAATTTAAAACAACATTTAAACGGTATGAATCCCAGCACAAACATAAACCTCCACAATATCAGCGATTTCAATATCACCATCTCCCCTCTATAACAAAAACCATTTCTCCCCATCCCTGGAAATATTTCTCCCCATCCCCGGAAATATTGGTGACATGGTTGACGGGTTTTACGGAAATTGGGCGTTCCAACTAGCACCCTTCACCCTAGCTAGCCCCTTCCCCTATATTGACAATATGTCCTGGACCCTCGCACAATCTCCGCAGGAAACGTTGTGTGCACGCAAATACAACTTAGGCGAGACTGATGGCGAATCCAAATAGGCTCGCGTGCAGCAGAGGGTCTGATTCTTTATTTGACTTAACAGTTGTTTGGAGTTATTAGAGTTTAAATTATCGAGATTTCATTGTATACAGTCATTATTACGAAACAGTCAACTATTAATAATAAACTACACTAGGTTGCCTCGTTCTGGTACATAGTAGACTGGCTTCCAGTCTCATCAGCAGATGCACTTCGGTGCCTTCACACGTGCTTTGTGCAATCTGTCCTAGTGCAGTCGTGACACAGTTTCAAGTGCCCTATTATATTTATATATCGTCTGTGTTTTGTAATTTTCCAAAACAACACTTTTGAAAGGTGTTCAAAAATCGGTTTTACTCTTTGAGTTAATTTTGTACAAGATTTCCATAAATTACACCCAATGCCTTCTTTCTTCGTTCGAAGTCAATGCGATGTTGTTGGAGAAAAGCTCAATAGCCCCGCAATGTGTCCCATGGAGGTTCAACACATGAAGGACAGTGACTGTCACACAAACTGACTAAATCTACCCGCTTATTGGGTTGTTTGTTGAGTTTTTCTTTTGGCAAAATGGCAAAATGCGAAATAATGTGCATTTTAACATGTCTTTCTCATGCACACAATGGTATTATTATATCTAAATCCTACCCTCAATGTTATCGTCCTATTGTAGATGAAAACACACTTGATGGAACTAGACTGGATGTTCCTACAAGTCCAGTGTTGATGCCAAGTAAAAGTTTTCTTGAAATAATGCCAGGTACGTCTCGTATTTTGTTCAGATTATCCTATGTACCCTGAAATGATGAACATGGTCGTGGAAAGTTAAAACCTGATGTTGTAAACAACATTATACTATGAGAACATGAGCGCATTTGCGAACCTAAAAAGTTCATTTGTGCCTTTTGTCGTTTCTTTATATTGTAATATTCGGTAAGAAATAAAATCCAGTACGTTTTCTCTCCGATAAGGGCCATCACACCTTTAAAAGCCAACCTCACATTGTGTACTCTCCGTAGGCCCACACTGTCAACGCGCAAACACTGACGCATGGGCGCATCAACTTCATTAGCGAAATCAAGTATGATTGTGACGGATAGCCGCGTACACCCTACACGAATCCCCGGTTAAAAGCAGGCAATTTCGGGTAAAAAGCAGCAATTTCCCGTACAAAAAGACACTTGTCAGCGCCAAAGTAAATGATGGGTCTAATGCTCGCTCGCTTTTCTACCCTCCTCTATCCGTGCTGCAGGCCTCAATAAATTAATTCAATTTGTTTGCTTTTAACGGTAGCGACAGGCTGAAACGATTGATAGATCGGCGGGGAGATTGGCACATCCTCCCGGCCCATCCATAATGGCGGTCGCCCGCCTTGTCTTATTGTTTTGTTTTTACGGAGCCACACTTTCCCTGCATAATTCGCACGTTCTACATATTACGATAGATGTTTTAGGTGACATGAACGTTGTTTTGCTGTTTTTTTGCATACACGGAGTCATAGTTTGGATGTCATGGAGTACTTTTCTTGTGTTGTACCAGTACATTAGGTTGCCATGATCTTGGATTTCTATATAAGGCATGATCAGAACGAAGCACACTTTTAAAGTATGGGCCTATAGGCAGACGCTTGATTTTCATACCATTTTTTTTTCAATAACTTTGCTTAATGTTTGGGGAAACGATGTAGCAGTATTTCACGTGTTACATCATTTGGCTATACCAATTTGCTCAGGAGTGTCTTGACTTGCTTATATCAAACCACATAACTCAAAACAAAATCATCTCAGCTCTATTGATATGAAAATCCATCCGTTGATATAAAAGCGAAATGGTCCATCAACTAAATTATCTGAAATGAGTTGCGGTCCGGGAAAAAATATGCACTTTGTAGTTGGTATTAGGCCTATATATACACCCTTGGTAGAATTCATTGTCATTATTATATCATCATTTATGCATCAACTCCCTTGATCCTCAGAACCGAGTTGCATGCGTAGCAACCGCAGTCTTCCTTTTATAAAAGCAGTTGAGGTTGTCAGGTGGTAGTTGCTACAGGTTCCCCGTATCACAACAACCCGTTTCCCTCAATCAATGGCCGAAATTCCAGTTTGTCCAGCGGAGCATTAACCCCCGACACCTAATCTCTTCAATCACGGGGGGACAGTCTCCTCCATTTCCCAACTCTCAATTCGTAATTATGGTAATTGCTCCCCGGCCCCTCGCGCTGTGTCCAGGCGTATCTGATGCGATCATCTGATTCTGGACTCCCTCTCTCTCTCTCCCCACATCCCTGCTCCTGATCAAAGAAGGAAGACAGGTTGAACAGCAACTGGGGCATGCACCGGTACTTGAGTGGCACCTGCCTTGCTAGAATTGGCCTTTGTCGACCTGTCTTGGAAAAAGGAAATAGCCAGCAAACCAAAAGGGCAAAAAGAAATGAGATTGAATTTTGTTTCCTATCGCGACACAGATGAATGCATCATTGCACCTTTTTCTGACAGCTGGGTTGGGTGAAAAAGCTAGGTGTGTGCGTTTCTTTTCTGTTCGCACACCACAGACCAGCAACAATTTCAGTTATTTCAAATTTCATTTTACTACAGTCTATACTTGCGCGTCACGTAAGCACACAATTCGAGGCACGCATTCGCCAACTCGATTGACAACTCGTTCCTAAAATTTCGGCGAGCGACTGAAAATACGTGTCTGAGAAATTCAACAACAAAAAAGATTGAATACTAATATTTTGAACAATTATTGTAATAGCCCCTTTTCTTACAAACAGATACATTACCATCACAATATAAAGCATCTTGTTACTCCACTGTCTCGGCAAATAACCGACTCTCTTAACGAGAGAGGCGTGTCCAGGATATGCAAATACCTTTGGTATACCAGCCAATCGGCGTCTTCGTTACAAACGGACAAACTTTCCGTCACTCACAGCAGCGCCGCCCCGGCCACTCGACCGCACGCGCGCCCGCTTCCATCCACCATTAACGATGCATGATGATCTACAAAAAGCGCGCCAAATAAAAGTTAATATTACATAGCGTGGCCACCATACTGTTTAGGACCACTGGTTTGTTAATTACCGTACCGGAATTGGGGAGGTGGTATGAAAATTGGCTGGATTTAGTGCTAGCAATGGCCTCCAGTGGCGCCAGTCTGTCTGGTGGTCGGTGAATTGGAAAGAGGGTAGTAATACATTAGCACGAGCTGACACATATACGGGTAGTTGTGGATGGGCCCTTGTCCACGCCACTTTCAGAGAGCGAGATTATAAATCTATCATCTGCGACGATTTTGTGATTTATTCCAATAAAATGTGCCTAGGTTCACACCCTTGAAAGAAGAAACACAAGGTTTTCTATAATACATTGTACTGATATTTTTGTTTCCATGTAGAACAATTGAAAAGTACATCGATACAAATGAAGTATCATACATAGCTGTGGTGGAAATGGTACAGATGACTCCACACTGACCACAGAACGAAGCAAATCCTCATGTAAGAGCCTACAGATTGTCAAAACCGCATGCGACAATTTGTGTTTTAAAGGTTAACGGTTGTTTTCCCGCTAAATTCTGACATAAAATAGTCGTCAAGCAGCCTGGCCTTCGACACCTTAACCACCTGCGGTCACGTGGGCACAGTGCTCCGACCCCGGACATCCGGGTCAGTCAGTGAGTGATGGATCATTGTGACTTGCCATTTGCCCGTGGCGTTAAATCACAATTAGGTCTGTTAACCGTTTCACTGTTCTGTTGCTGTGTTGGTTACTATGAACTTGACAGTTTGTGCTCTTTTTTATATTGTGCAAAAGCTGTTTTTGTATTTGTACATTAGGTTTGCCTATGGTCAAGCAGGACCCAAGAGTCTCAATTTAGGATATCATTCACAATCAGTCAGTAAGTCAGATAGCTGTATACAGTTCATGAGTGTGATAAAAAAAAATATATATCAAACGTGCGGTTCTTGACATCCTATCTTTCTTCATTCTTTTTAGACATCCTTCTTGTCTGTATCGGATGCGTAGCTCCTTCATCTTGCCTGCCTCTCTAACTCTCATTTCTGCACTCCTCCAAAACTCACCCTTTTTCTTTTCCCTACGTTTTTCCTCATTATGAAATATAGAGCTTTCTCCTTTACCTCTTCTCGATTTAGCCTAGGACAGATTCATGATTAAGTCGTGGCTTAAAGCATTTAACATTTTAGAACCAACTTGCAACTCTCAATTCTAACCTGTAGGCCTATTATTCCAGCCCGATTGCCGGATGTCCATCTGACGTACGTGTCCTACAAGACCCTTATCTTTCGTATACTCATACTGTCACGTATCCACTGTCACTGAGTCCAAACACTGTCGATGTCTCAAAGTCTCAGATTATGTTTCCCTACTTTGCCTCACTCCACCCTCTGCTCCTCCACATCCCTTGAACTTAATACCTGTTTTGTCCCTCCCATCCTTTATTGCCTCTTCGCAAACCATCGTGATGTGTTAGTATCACCATCATCTTTACTTGTTTCTACTTTTAATGCAACCTTTTCTTCTTAAATCATCTTCGGAGACAACAGGTCATCTTGTCTCGCCCATGCCTCTTCCATTCCATCATCTTTTCCCCATCGCCAGTGCTGCCCCATCTTCGTTTCCATCCCTCCCCTACCTCACAGTCTCCCCTCCAAGTGTCGGGGTTTCTCCATCCGTATCCTTGAGTGTCACTTCAGTTTCTTCACGAGTAATTGAGCAGCACGATGCGCTCACCGTCTAGCTCGGCAAAGTATCGTCTGGCATCTTGGACTTGAAGAGGATTGCATATAATCCATAAACGACGTCAGCTTTTCCCAGTTCATCATCGGTACTCTTAAGATTGACCTTGCTCTTGTATGAAAAGGTGCAACATTGATGTGTCGTTGACAGGTATATAGGAGGGGTGGTGGGTGACGCAACAAGAAACACTTTAAGTGATACAGTCATGTAATTAGAATGATATCCTTTTTTTCCCCTGCCTATCAATGGTGACTGCACTGCATTAAACATCCTTCCATGAAAACCTACGTTATAGGTGTTCTTTCAAAGGGGTGTCGTTTGTATTGGAAAGGTTCTTGATGCGTTTGTCCGGCCAGCACCCGTTTGGGGCTTTCTTATTGTGATTTGTCACCACACCAGTGGTATCAACATAATTGGTACAAAGGTTTCTCTAAATCTTATTTCCCACTTTATCTATTGTCAAACTCATTGTGGATCCTGCCGGGGATGCTATACGGGTTTCCGTCCTTTCTTGACTGCTTGGATTTTCCCTCATCCATTATCAACACATCCTTCTTTGCTCTCTTGATATATCAGGCCACAGTGAGATAGTATTTCAGTGGTCGGTACAGGAGAGTGATTGTTTTTCCAGGAATCTGTTTTCTTGTTTTGTATACGTTCAGAATGAACTTTTAAAGAGCTCACCTGTGTTCTGTGATTAATCTCCCTGAGTATATTTACGATGATATTATTCTGAGAGCTTCTTCGTAGGATAGATATCCAGCATCGGCATTGTAGTTTTAAAACGAGGATTAATGTGTGACCACCACAATGATGGTGACTTTAACATTGCTAATTTATGTCAGACTGTGAACTGAAAAGATAAATTATGTTCAACCGTGCTGTCTTTAGGCAAACCATTTCAGAAAAATAGGCCCACGGATTTGTACGTATCTTCTCGTGGTTCCTCTTGGTCCCTTTAAAATGTTGTCTGGCTTATAATTGACAGGTAAATGCGGTAATCAGACAAGATCGGTGACGCGTGCAGATTAACACAAGTGGGCAAAGCAGACAGGCAATTGACGTTAACGTAGTTAAACCCGCTGCCGGATGGGAAATAGGGAATAAAGTGACGGTTTAGTCATGGCGAGTGCACCAAACCCGTCTCCCCAGAACGTATGGAGTGACAGGCATTATCGTTATAAACGTCACTCTCTCCGTGGCGTCTGGCCAATAGACTGCTTGTTTACGGGAGCCGAGCTGACGTTAATTCCCCTAATGCATGTAGTCTGCCAATTAACGAGCTTTTAGTAACCTCGTGCTTGTCAGGGAGGGGGACATGCTCTTCGTACTCGCATTACCTGTCCAATCATGCCATGTCTGCTTGGTCTGTTTCCTAGACCAGGCATGCATGCAGTTCATTCCTCATTCAGAGGAACCCGCACTAAATTTAATGCCCCGGTGTTGAAACTTTGCAAGACTTTCACTGTGAGGAAAGGTTTGTCACTTGTTGATAAAGGAAAAAGTCCAGAATAGCTGTACGTGCCATTTCCAGTTTATGTAGGCTAACCAACTTTTTATCGGGTTAATCTACCGCGGCCTTTGTGATTTTTATTTTAATTCTCTAACATTCTTCTTCTAATACCCTCCCTCTCGTCCCCCAATTCCTCCCGAGTTCCCACTCTCCCACCATCTCACCAAGTTCCCTATACTCATCATCTGTAAGCCAGCCAGCCCCATCTCCTCGTTCATCCTGCTGCAAGGCACTCGCTCATTCCACTTCTCAAGTCATTTTGCCCCCTTCCATGTTTTGCATCATCATCTCCACCATCATCATCATTACTCGAGCGGCTTTTCCGCGCACCGCGCCGCTCTGCGCTCTCCTAATACCCACGACCATCTCATCCCAACCGTGTGAATTCCGTACATGTACGTGCCCCCTAGTCCCCTACCCCCATCATCTCCCCCTCCGTAAAGCCCCAGCCGACCCGAATGAGCTATCGGCAATGCACTTCCTCCCGTCACCTCCATCCATCTTCCTCAACCTCCTAAATGCTTTGTCGCCTCGCAGCAAACCGCGGCTGTTGTTTACCCAAACACGCTATCGTCTGCAAATCAGGAGTATCCGGCCCGAGCCAAGATCTCCATGGCCCGTGGACATCTTTCCCCTCCTCTCTCTCTCATCTCTCTATTTTTCCTCCATCTTTACATCCTCCTTCAGAATCGAGGAGTGATGTTTGTGATATCAAACGATGCGTAAAATACGCACTTTGATTTTTTTACCCCGTATATATATGCATGCAGCGCGCCTAGTCAGCCCTGCTAAACCTTCCCTGAGGACTCGGGCAGGCATCTACGCAACACGCGGACCAATCACAGGGCTCACCGTCCACACGCTAAATCCGGATCCATCTTTGTCTACCCAGATTTGGGGTTGATTGAGCTAAAATAATATTTGGAAAAATTATTCACTGATTACAATTTTTCCCCTCTCCAAATGTTCACCAATAGATCGGCAACTGGCTGAAAGGTATAGTTAATGCGTCACAAGTTCAAATATTTTGAGAGATTGAGAAACAGATAATTCAATTGACGGTGCATGGATGGCTGCATCTTGTCCTGTGCTATTATTGTATGGTTTACCCTTCAAATATTTACCCACTTCCCCTCTTTTTATCTGTTCGAGTTTTTTAATACCTGGCAGGTTGGAAATTGATAATTGAATCAAACGAGGTTGATTGGTTGCCGTCGATATAGCCATGGTGAACTGGAGCTTTGAAATATATTGGCAGACACTAGGCCTACATAATGTACCTCGCATAATATCATGCGTCTAGTAAATTTTAGATTTTTTTTCAGCTTGTTAACAAGTAAAAATTTGAATCATGCAAATTGCGAAGAAAAAAATGTTTGTATTCATGAGCCATTTTACTAGTTTCTCTTGAGCTCAGCTCAACTTAGATCATTTTGAGTTTATCGTACCGATTCGTTTGTGCGATTTGTAAAATCATTATTGTCCAGTTTGGATTTAGTTCTGGTCGATCGTACGAGAGACACGGGGGAGAAAATAAGACCCGCAAAGAAAGGGTACGCTACATGGTAGTAGCTGTAATAGTCTTAGCATTACTTGCTTACCATTGCTGCGATCTGTGGTCATAGTAAAAAGAGACGTATCTGTCACCTAAATATAGCTTGGTTCTCCAGCCTTTCGAAACTATACGCACTTGTTTTTGGTAAAACCTTCCAACCGAGTTACGCCTGCATGATGTAACATTAATTTCCCCTCTCTTATCAGCCACGTATATGGTGCGTATAAGATGCAACATGCGTGCGTGAGAAACACCACTCCGTCATCTTTGCACTTAAAACTTCCGTCTACCTGCCACTCAGGCCCAGTCTATAATTAAACCATATTCCCTACGTTTGGTATCTTAGTAACTCCCTTCCTATTCAAATTTTGAATCACCAAAGAAAAAAAAACTATGAGTCAGCCCCAGAAACATTGAACATCATGCATTCACAATTTCCGATATTTCTGGCAGGTTTAATTGCTCCCGCCAATTTTTTTCCCCGCCATTTTTTTTTTTTTACTTCCGCGCCAATTTTTTTTTCTTTTTCCCTCGCCAATTTTTTTTTCGCGCCAATTACTCGCACGGCACAGCCTATCAGATGTCGTAATGAGTAAAACCAGGAGCCCTGACAGTTTTATAGAGGCTCATCCGTCACGGCTGCCGCTTGACAGAGAAACTGATGCGCGCGGAGAACGGGGTTTCTTAAAAGAGCGCGAACAAAAAAAAATATGAGACTTGCTCAAGTCCGTCCGCGCGAACAAGATCTGGGACATTGTCTAGAAGATATCGTTGATGTCGTCCTAATACCACATGGTGAATCCGGAAATGCGATCCAAAATTAGCTGTCATTGTGGTCCATTATTAATTCGAGTGTATTTACTATGAGAGTAGTATAACACACGTACAAGTTATGATTGTAAAATTGTATGTAGAAGTATATATGCTACATCGGAGTATAGCATACGTGGTGCATTCTCACTTTGCCATTTATTGGGGGCTAAGGTGGGGTGGAGTTGGTGGTGTTTTGGATGAACGGGTTGATATTTTGTTTTCTCAGGCTATACCCATATCACCAGTGGACTTGGTCCGCTCACAATCGTATCTCATAGATTGCATAAATAACATTGCACGCAGAATTGTCGCAAATCCAAACGCAGATGCGTCTACTTCACTGCAACCATTATAGGCCTATGATACATATTTTGAGAGGTGGCAAATCGTAATAATAATACAAGACCATGGCTTAAAGCAAATTGTGAAGAATGAAGCCGTGAATTTCTTGAAAATATAGAAAGAGAGCTGACTGACCTTTGCAGAAGATGAGTTATGACCTGTCCGGAATTGGGGGCAGTGTGTAAATCCCCCGTACTAATTACGCAGACCCCGCCTAGTAGCCAGTCTTAAATCACGGGGGTTAAGTCTGGGTTAGTCCCCCTTATTAACTGCCTGTCCCACTGCCCATAATTTAATTTCAAAGTGCCGCAGGCATAGCTGCCAGGGTCTGGAGGAAGTTTGTCCGTATTGTTCTTTCTCTTGTAGGCCTACGTGTGCTGGATAATAATGGTGTTAAAACTGAAGCCAACACATTGCCAACAGAAGTGACGTCGCAATAATGCCAATATACTCATAAGATTAAGAAGATTTGTAGAATTAACAGTAATTGCGCGTCCGTATTCCAATTAACTTTACATTGACCTGAGCACACGACTTAACTCTCTGAACAGTCCCGGGTCCGATTTGGCCCAGAATCTGGGTCATATTTGGCATGATACTTTTCCGGGTCAAAATGACACTTTTCCGGTTCAAAATGACACTTTTCCGGTTCAAAATGACACTTCTCCGGGTCAAAACGACACTTTTCCAGATCAAAATGACACTTCTCCGGGTCAAAACGACACTTTTCCAGATCAAAATGACACTTCTCCGGGTCAAAACGACACTTCTCCGGGTCAAAACGACACTTCTCCGGGTCAAAACGACACTTCTCCGGGTCAAAACGACACTTCTCCGGGTCAAAACGACACTTCTCCGGGTCAAAACGACACTTCTCCGGGTCAAAACGACACTTCTCCGGGTCAAAACGACACTTTTCCAGATCAAAATGACACTTCTCTGAATCATTTTCCGACTGGGTCATTTGACCTTGAAAAATGTCATTTTGACTCGGAAAAGTGTCATTTTGACCTGGATGACCCAGTACTTTTTAGAGTGTATCCAGAATCTGATGAGAGCAAAAAATATAAATGATTTAGTAATGCTTTGACAATATATAATCAAGTGCTTCTTATATATTGTATAACAGAAGTTGTGATTAAGTTTATTTTATAAGAAGAGGTTTTTTTTTAAATAAATTTATATGTCTTGAATAAAGGTGGAAAATCCTAGTGGGCAAGAGGTTGTTCGACAAGAAAAGACTAATTTTATCCTCACAAGCAGTATTTTGCTATGAATTTCCCACGATACGGATAGAGCGATCTGAAAGTAATGGCTAAAGTAATTCCGCGAAGATTAATGTTGGATAAATGTAGTGTGTTTTCTGTTGCTGTTCATTTGTGCTGGGTCGTTTGAAAACTTCTCCTAACCAATAAAAAAAGAAGCTATGACAGATGACTAAACTTGCCATTGACTCATAATCCACTACTCACTAGGCCTATGCATTGGCGGTACAAAATAATGATGGCCATATATGCTCTCAGCGAATATTAATAATGCGTGAAAGCCATTAACTAAAACATGATGGTAGATAGCTAGTTTTTGCCCCTTAATTTCCCGCCATAAAACAAGGAAAGCGCGCCAATCGGACGCCAGTGCACGACTGATGATGTCGTGTTTTAACTGACAAGCCAGTATAACGATACAATGTCGTTATAAAATATACATGTACATTGTTCATTGTGATAGTTAAAGGGACAATTGTTTATGATAAAGTTCCATGTACCATTCTATTTTATTTTAGGCGTGGGACCCACGCATAAGTATCGATGATACGGGTATCTGAAATTTGCCCCAAAGGGTAATCCTATACAACAGCACTGCCCAGCTCACAAATGGCAGTCAGTGAGACAGTCAGCAGTGAGTCGGTCAATGAGATAGGTATGGGCTTGCCCACTCGGTCAATTAAAATGTGTATAAACAGTGGCCCTTTCCCTGCAAATAATGCACAAGGAATGCGAGCTTGCGACACGGAAGATCAAAAACTATTTTATTTGTGCGATTTTTATTTAAAGTATTCTTTTCTCGTTTATATTATGGTACGGTTCAATACAAGTTGGTAACCAATTTAAATTTTGTTGCAAGCTACATGGCCATATGCATCATGCTAACTCACAATTGACCTTGAGATGTACTACAAGGCGAGCAGCGCCAATTTGTAGCAATTGAGCCAATTATGGACTGTCCAGTTTCATCAAAAAGGTTGCTCAACGATGGCCAGATTATTACACGAACTATAATTTGTCTCACTGCTTGTAAAACAAAAAAGGAACATTGCACAGTGTACTAACATATCTTTTCGCATATTAGACCGGTTTGTCACAAATCCCCTTCTGGTATTATTTAATAGTTCTAATTATATGATCCCGTATTTATGAAATCGTGATGATAGCTCGACTGCCGGGATATAGATTTCTCTTCCGAGCTCCAAGGTTGAATCTTGTTGATCATTCGTCAAGCACGTCAATCTTCTTCCCATCTGTCAGTCCCAATTTCGCCGCCATCTTTTATCCTCTGTCCGCAAAGACAACAATTTCCCGCGTTTCTGTCATCGCCCGCCGCAGCAGAAGAAGTGCAGTTCAACCTTAACCCCAAATATAGTTCATCATCATTCATTCACATTGTCAATTACCAGACGCTCACATCAACGAGCGCACTTTCTTTCTCATTAAGTGTTTCGGTACGAGTTGATTTTTTTTTTTAGAGCCATGGCATTGGACGAGACGTGCGTGACGTATGACGACTTCCGACCTATTTTCATAACAGTACGTGGCAATTGACCGCATTAATGTCCACGGCGTGCACTGAGGTCCCCAAATCCACTTCTTTCAATCAGGGCCTAGTTGCTTAACAAGTTTATGTGCTAAGCATTAATCAGCCTGGAGCCAGTCACAATCAATAGATATATCATGACTTTTTGGCTGGTAAGCTGATTTTGCTAAGCAAATGTATTCTGTGCTTACCATATATTTTTTGCTTGGTAGCGCCATGAAAATGCCCCGTTCATTTGAGTTAGACAATTTTCGTACACCCACAATCCTTTGCGAGCCCAACACAACAATCCGAGTTTTTCAAATCAGTATGTACTAGAAGCCTGGATAGCAAACGGTGGGTACGAGAAAAAAAAATACCATTTATCCCCTTCGTACGTCACACATTCAGTGTGCATGCACTTTATAACATTTGCAATACTATTGTATAATGCGTGTTCTTCCAATCATACTATCACAGCACCCTCTTCTTTTTTGAACGGGACTTGGTCGAAGTTTAAGCACATTTAGGTCAATGTTCCAAACACCAAGTTGCGCTCATCATCCAAATACGTCAAAACACAGAACTTGAACTTTGCGATGTGCATTTCAGTAGGATTATCGATTGGCCTGTTCTATGTCCTGTGTGCCAAAAATTCGCATTTGGGAGAGAAAATATGGGAACAAAGTTCGAACCACTGTTATAGTGTCTGGGGAAATGGAGCAGATATACCAAGAAAATAAATGGGTTTATCTTGAAGAGGAAACATTGAATTAGGACAGAGGAGCAAACTAATGAAGAGGATCTCTTCTGTCATTCTTTAAGTTGTCAACTTGTGGAATTTAATTACTTTTGGCACTTTTTCTCGCTGAGAAATTAAATATCTGGGTGGTGTCATGTAATGTCTTTCCTCATGAGTCATTTATGAGGATTCGGGCCAACGCCTCGTAAGATTTACCATGCTATGCTGTGTTGGCCCCGTATAGGGAAGGAAAACATGCAAACAATTTCAGAACCAAACAACGACATGAATTTGTTGAAAAATCAAATGGACCAGTGAAAAAATAATCATCCTCACTGTACCAGCACACTGCGAACATTCAAATAAAACATTTTAAAATTAATTGTAAACAATTTTATTACAGAAAAAAACTTATTTGCTAAATTATTTTTATAGTTTATTTTACCATAAATGTAGTCTGTACTTCGAGCTGTGCCTGAAATTTGCCACAGGATGTCTCAAAATAGAGTTCATTGAAAAATGGGTAAACCCATTTTTAAATGTAAATTATGAGAAATGTACTGAATATTTCAGAAAGAGGCAACTACATACAGGGAAAGAGGCCAGGATGTCATCTATCCAATGATACTAATGTCATTACGTTATTGTCATGGATGAATGAGCAAGCATGGCCTCAGTATGAAAGAGGTCAAAATCAGCACTGTGAAAGAGGTCAAACATGTTGACCTCTTTCGTAAAGGCCTTGTTTGCTCAGTCATCCATGACAATGACGTAATGAAATTAATGTCATTAGATAGAGGACATCCTGGCCTTTCTCCTTGTAATTGCCTCTTTCATAAATATTCAGTACATTTCTGATAGTTTACATTCGAAATGGGTATACTTTATTTTGAGACACCATAAGGCATGAGCATTTCTTGTTTTGCCATACTAACGACCTCTCCAACAAGATGGATTGGTATCGCAACAGAATATCCAGTCGGAAACCAGACTGCCATTAGCGCTTGGCACGCGCTGCCCGCGCTGGCCCAAATGCGATTAATGAGAAAGGAGCGAGTCGGGAACCAAGACCGCGCCATCAGCAGCTAACAAAGTGTCCCGGCGTTATAGGCATTAAGATTAATCGTTCACTTTGCTGTTTCTCCGTGTGTCTCCGTGTGTTGCCTCGGTCGTTTGCAGAGCGAGTGAGCGGCATGAAAGCATGCCGCCTCCGCGCCGTTCTCGCTCCCCCAATCTCTCTCCCTTGTCTCCGCTTCACGCTTTCTTATCTCTTACTTTTTTTCTTTCTCGATTCGACAGCTACTTAATAAAGAGCGTCTTAGACACAGGAAGCCATGTATCACAGCCAACAGAGTCATTTGGCCAGATCTATTAGCAGGAGCGTTGGAATTGACGACAAAAATATCCCCCTTTCCCCGATGTTTTTTCCTCGTACATTAATTCTTGTTTCTCGAATAAGATGTCAGCACATGTTTTTGTATATTTGCCGTTCTTGGTAATGAATTAAACGTCATTCGTTTTGCTAAATTTTTAAGGTCATTTCAAAGATATAACTAGGCCGAAAGATATATGGTTTTCCTTTTAAGACATTTTCAAAATGATGTTCGCTAATATTTGATTTTGTCTAATTTCTATTTGTTAAAGAATCGTGGTGTACAGTTTGGCGTCCACTATACCAAACACAGGAGATACTGTGTTACCTGCGTATTAAGGCTGACCATATTGAACTGGTCTGTACAAAAAGTGTTGCCGGAACTCGAGTGTTTGTGGGTCAATATCGTCCAACATAAGTCCTCGACACTTAGTATGCAGCACCAAACTTTATCTCGCAGCGAGGTGAGACGAACAGAACTAATTTCCCGCGCTTTCTATAAAGCCAGCCAATTTTGGCGCCCTTTACCACCGTAAAGCCGACGAGTTATGGCGGGGCTTTCTTCATCCCCCCCCCCCATAGACTAAGACCGGTCGTATTCATCATGGCCAAGAAAAAACCCGCGACGCGTGGCGCGCATGAAGGATAGGTTTTGGCGGGAGATTGGATGGGTTGGCGGCGCCGCGCTTATCGTGCGAGACGCGTGATGGACGAAGTTAATGGCGCGAGGTATGATGGATGGCTGCTCGCAATGCTACAGCAGCCCCTCATGCTTCTTCCCTTGCCGTCTCATCCTCCTCCTTAAAGGGCAGATGCCAGGCGGGCTTCCTGCTCGCATCTTCTCCTCCTAAGCCTCTTAGCAACCGAGTCAATAGGGTATTTTGTTTGAGCGACAGAGGGCGCCCTAAAGACGCCATATTGGGTAACAAAGAAATGTGAATCAATGGTAGTGATGTAAGTTTACATGTTGCACTTATTCAAAAATTACAATAGTAAAATTTTAGATTGAAGTAATGTTACTATATCGCTACAATAAACGTGATGTTTTCTGTTTGTTAGCAGAAAACGGCGTCGTAATACAACGCTCATCAAATGATATGTCTTATTAAAAGGATGTCTTCAACAATGAGTTATGAAGGAAAGATGAATAATGTACGATGAAGGCCGCATCACACGCGCACTTGCCCCTGACGCCAGCTGATGAATATTCACTGACTCCTCTTGTGCCCGGTTTGGTGAACCTTTGTATATCGTGCCAACTCGCGTCGGGTTATATTAATGACTCGGGTGTGAAAGGCATGAAAGATGCACACAAGCTCCGCACATCCGTTTCTTGTGGCTGCAGCGCGTGACAGGACGCAGACGTGCCTTGCTATATAGTATGCATGTTGTCAGACTAATGGTACCAATACAATCAGAACAGAGGGTTTGGGACCTCAGACATACCACTCACTCACTCTCTCTCTCAACCGCAAAGACTGCATCGGTCCGTCACGCCGATCTCCTGCGCCCACGTGCGTCGAACAGCTTAATTCCACACACTCTCTACCCCACTTGGTCGTCCCAGTTATTCCACACCCTTGTCAGATTAATTTCTTCAGTAATAACAAAATTAGTAAGGTCGATCGGTGCAGATAGATTGCAACCAATAACCCTTGGTGTCGACACTGACGATAGTGATGAAACTGATACTTGGTATCAATACCGTTTGGAAAACAGACATTGGAGATTCCTGACACTTGCTGTGGTTTATACTCTTTGGTAACTAAAGTGACACACTAGGCCATTGTTAACTATAAAATCATCTTTTCATTTTGTCTCAAATACCAACTAGTCATGCACTACCTATCCGTCCACCCATGTTCTCATAATATCGTCTATCCCCGCATCCACAGTAAGGCTGTCCATGATTTCAACTCCCTCACAAAAACTGGTTTCATGTTTTTTGAGACTCGAAGCTAAGTAATCGATCATACTTTCAACAGTGGTCATCATCACAGGATGATGTGTATACACACTTCTAAGGATCCATGTATCCCTATCAACCTTCCCCTCTCTGTGTTTCCTCAACAGCCCTCTTGACGTGGGCAGTTTCCTTTAAGCACTGTCCATCTCAATGATACTTCATCTTGCTCTTCCTCCCCACTTTTTTCCCCTTCCTCGTTTAGCGATGGAGCGTCCGCTTGTTTGCGGACGAGTGTACAAATTGACTAAGTAGGGTACTCCTCATCACCCGTAAGACATCGGGCCGGGGCCGTGGGTCTTCCATCCACCGCGGACCGGGTGATGGATGCGGGCGGTGAGGCCCGGAGACAAGGGGGACTTTTTGGCGGTGGGACGGTAATGACGAGGACTCATTGGCTGATTAGGCCGCAATGATACAGTTACCACTACTGTTTTTTTGCCATACAGAGCTAAGATCTAAACGAATTAAGTCTCCTGAAAGAGTTTCTTTTGAGAAAGGAGTGTCTTTGTTGTAGACAAACGCTTCCCTGTTTGGTGGAGCCAACACTTATTCTGAAATCCATAACTTTCCGTATATTCAAACAAATCACTTAGATTTGTTACACTGCTAAACAAAAGTATTAATATCACACAGACTTCAAAATCATTCCTTTGATTATAGGTGGTTTGTGGTTTGTTAGCCCAAACTGCAGCAAAAGCCTAAAGCTAAGAAAACTCCATTTTTTTACCATGAAGGAATAAAAATCTTTGAACTGGAACGAACGCAGCTAGCTCTGCTCAGCGTGACTATTTGTCTATCTTTTTTGACCGTATTTTTTTGCTTACCATTTGTCTGAAACCATTACGCAAGGTCAAGCAGATGTCGACATGCTGGTATACAAGTACATGTACTGTATTTACTCGTAGAATAACCATTCAATGCCAAGTTCAGTTCTTGATGAAAACTCCCAGTAATCTCATAACATGCAGTCATTATCACTTAGCGGTGCTTTTATTTCATTAATTTCCCACACGTTCGGTCTTAATTGAACGCATGCTATAAACTTAAGTGTTATCTTAAATCTCATTCATAGATAACTAAGACATGCAGTTTACCCATTCCTATTGGTCCAGAGCCCGTCACGTGGGTGGTTTCAAATGGTTGATAAAACACCGACTGGTTTAGTCAACTTTTCCCCTGGTGTCACATGAAATTTGGACTCCTATGATATCTGGCCCCTTTTACTAGCTCTTTTATTGGTTGAACCCTAACACGTGACCAGTCACTCTCCTACTTAGGCATATGCAGTTCTACCAATGAGTCCGTATTGGGTTATACGCAAACGACCATCACACCGCAGGATCGCTTGTTCTTTACCAATGCCAAAGAACATTAGTATGACTGGGTACCAGTAGATTAATCGTTTACCAGCAACTAAAATAGCCATGAAGATTCTGAAAACACACAGTTGAGAACTCCAATGTTGGTATTCTTAATTTTGTTGATTGCCTCCAAAAATAAAACAACAAATAGCTAAATTTGAAAACAGACAAAAGATACCATGGTTTAAATTACAGTTTCCTGGTTTGTGGTAACTTAAACTTGTAAGTATAGCTACCTCAACGAAAGTACATGTTATGAAAATGACACCGAAGTTGTCATTTATAATGACATCGACAAAGTCTAAGATGTCCAATTTGACAAGCCTATTAATTTGCACTGTACGGCATCCAAACGTGTAATAACATGACCTGGTTCCTGCCTACTATCAGCGACATGACGTGTCTGAGTGCTTGACCTATTACACCATTTATCATTAACTTACTCTCGGAAACCAGCCTATATCTTCCCTCAAAATATTTTGTGAGTCGAAAGAAATGGCATTATTTTTGTCTAAAACGGTCAAAGTTTCTCTGAGTTTTTGAATTTCACAAGCTGAGTAGTTCTTCGAAAGGTTTCGCCAGCTGTTGAAGTCATTCTTTGGAAAGTTTGGTACTTGGAACATTGTTTTCGCAATGCTATCAAATTCAATCCTAGCCGAATAGGATTATTCAGTGCACGGTACTCTTCTGCGCATACTTTTTTTTTACCAACATGCACAGGTTACCAATGAAGTATTTTTGTGTGCTTTATATAACTTCTAACTGGTACTCAATGAAATTTTGTAAACATAAAGGTCGCTGAGTAATAATTTCTAGTCAGGAAACTCTGTTAGCCCATTCAAATTTGTATACTGTATTTTTAAATTTGTATGCTGTATTATGTGTGTGTGTGTGTTGAACTGCATGGCTTGATATTAAGGTAGAGAGTTGGACTCGAATAGATTTTGAATAGAATGGAAGATAAATCCCTGTTGTTAGCAATGACATGCCTCTATGTGTCATAAATTTGTCCTAGTTTTTATTGCCATACTTTTCGTCAGCGTCGTCATAGACGTCGCTGTCAATTTTGTCATGATCACAGCGTCATCACTATCTTCGTGAGCGTTTCGTTGTCATTGGTAAAGATGTCTACGTCATCGTCGTGGTCGATGTCGCCATTGGCATCATCGTCGTCGTCGTCATCGGCATAATCATCATCATCATCAACATCATCATCATCATCGTCAAACTTACCTTCTTCATCATGTTCGTCATTGCCATGGTCTGGTCCCCGCCGCCTCATGCATTATGTAGAATGATGAAGTGCAATATCCGGTCATTAATACCGCGAGATTTTGTTATAAATGTATAACACGTACGGTCATTAATCATAGCTTTCCCCCTCTCTAGGATTCAGGCTAATCGACAATATCATTTCCCCATTCCCCAGTCTTCTACAACTCCACCGGGTTATTAACAGCCATTCGGTGCCACGTTAGTTATTACTGTCCCATTTTTCCCACACAATGAGCTCATCGATCATAGCATTTTTTTTATTGAGTGCTGGGGATATCGGGTGAATATTAGTCCAGATTCGGTGTTAAAGGGGAACAATGCTGGCCCATTACTCACAAAAAATTAAAACGGTCTTAGGCCTATGTTGTCAACGGTGTTTGTTTGGGCAGATTACTGGGTCGTTGTCAGCTTTCAAATAATTCACCATCCTTATTCACCTGTAGATTATGTGATACACAGCACACGAAATGCGTACGTGCAATATACAGAGAAATTCCCGAACATTATTACTTCTTCCAGCAGATTGGAAATTAGAGATGGACAAATTCTGTCGAATCGGAGTAAATCGTCAGAGTTTTCACGAAGAGACAATTTTGGCCACGGGGCGTTGAAACATAGTTTTGAGAAAATCGACTTTAAAGTTGAACCCTTTTTTTTAAGAAAGATTCTATTTTTTTTCGAGGACATGTTGATTTTTTTTTTTTTTATAGTAGCTGAAATCTCATCTCACATTATTGTCCTAAATGCGAGTCAATAGACCAAATAATTGCGGAGCAATTAACGTTCATAGTCAATTGTCTCTTCGTGAAAAAAAAAATTCCACAGGCGATTGGTTTTGAAAATTAAATTAAAATTGATGTCTCTCCGTAAAAAAAAAAAAACTCCTCATCCAAACACGCAACGCACAACAAATTGGTTCGTTCAAACTCAAAAAAAGGCCCACACGCTCGTTTTGCACGCGTCGTTTTAGCGCGTCGCTCATGCGCTCTCTCAAAATTGGCTCTTCGTGACGCGTTATTTTGTCCCCATGCGTTAACATGCATTTTTTTTTTGCTTGCATTTTTGCTAACTGAAAAAAAAAATTGGGTGAAATTTTCCTTTTTTGTTTACTCATGATCTCATGATTGACACTTAATCGATTTCGGCCAAAAAAAGAATTTCGAAAATTTACTGATTTTTGCCAAAATTGTCTCTTCGTGAAAACTGTGACGAAATGTTCAAATTCAAGCAATTAAGGCACAAACATTGGGAATTTGATCTCGGTCATAACAGGGATTCGGAAAGTTTCTGACTTATAGGACGGACAGTTGAGGCTCTCGGAAGCCTCAGTTCGACCGGTGCTGTAGTCATCCATGCAGGCGCCAGAAGTATTGTCTGTTCGGAGACATGCTGGCAGTTTCATGATTTGTGGGGGCTCTTTAAATGGAAATGAAGATATTTTATAACTCTCCTGACATACTCAGCGATGATAATAGATGGCAGGGGTTAGAGAAGAAGAAGAAGAAAAGGAGCTCTTGTGGGAAATTTTGGCGGCAAATGAAAAACCGAACCTGTCGCAATTCATCATGGCTGATGAGTGAGCATAGATCGTGAGGAAAGATTATTAATGAAGCAGATGTGGATGAGTTTAACGGTCAAAGTCCCCGCTTAGCCCCTCCACCCACAATAGGTGTTGAAAAGCAACATGAGTGGTGTTCGCATCTTCACATTGGTCGTCCACAGTTTGGTTTTGCTGTACTTCCGAGGACCTATATTGTTCGATTCTTTGTTTCTTGTGTTCGGACTTAAATATTGTTCATGTCTTGTCCTACAAGGTTGGTTCACTAGTCTGGTTTAACTGTACGACCGAGGACTTGTATTATTCCCCGTTATATTCTATTGTTTGGACTTTTTCTTGACATGTTCCTTGTGTATGTGCACTTAACTATCGAGGACTTCGGCCTAGTTCCTCGGGGATAAAATCTTAGGTATAATCATTTGTTCCAAGTCCTAAGTCATAAAAGGTAACCAGAAGAGCTAAGCTTGGTGAACACAAAGTCTGGTTTTACCTTTGTACCCTGGACCCGTATTGTTCCCCTCTTTTCTTCTACAGCTTTGTATGCCAAAACTACCAAGGACCTAGGCTCAAGGCCTCGGAGTTATTTAAACCTTAGGTAACCCTTCGTTTCAAGTCCTCAGTTGTAAAGGATAACCTGTACAATGTGAACGCAATGACTGAATGGGATTGAGAGCTCTTGTGTCAGTGATGTGTACATTTTGCACCTCACTTTTGTGAAGCGAGCAGTTTTGGGCGCATTGCGAAGACATGACACTGCATAATGTTAGTTACAGCCACACTCTCACACACGGAATTAAACCACAACATCGTTGTCGTCATCGTTATCCATGATCGTCACTCATCGCCTCGGATGGCTTGTAATATTGAATTACGTCAACCGTGGCCCGCATTGGCACTGGCATTATTTGCCGCCAAGTCACGCAGGCGGATCCTCAGCACCGGTCGTCATTATATCTTATTGTAAACATCTGTATAATGAACTGCCACATTTCATAATCTCGACCCTGACGGCCGCCATAACTCGTGAAGTAAGGATGAAGAAGATGTTCACATTAAGTAGGCATATGTCATTTGTGGAAGTGATTACACATTGAGGGGATTTAAGCGTTTTCGGGCTACATTCATTAGAGGTTGCTGAAAGAGCTCGAGGAGTTGGGAACAAGTGGCGGATCCAGCTTATGAGAACCAAACACTAAAAACGCACACAGATCATAAAAGAAACGCACCTAATATTAGACCCCCAAATTGGGCTCTTTGGCCCTCAGGAAAGTAGGTAACAAAAACAAATGGCCGGTTTGACCCAGAGGAAGAACAAAAATCCGAACGGGGGTCAAACAATCACTAAATTGGGAATTGTGACCTCTAGGAAGAACCTGGATCCGAAACGGACGTTATTCGTAAATGCCCTGGAACACCAGGTCAAAGGGAAGCACCCCCTAAAGGCGCAAATGGGGGTACATGCCATTTTGGGGTTATTTTGACCGTAAGAACTATAAGGGGGCACTGTGGAAAAAACTCAAGCACCCTGTAAATGGCACAGCACCGAGCCAAAGTTGGATTCAGAAAGAGGCTGTTTTCTGCTTGCTTCGGCCATTTAAAAGGAATCATTTTGTAAAAGCTAAGGACGCAAAAGACTCTTTCTTATGCAGGTTCAGCCTCGCGCAATCATGCAAATATAAAATCATTTCTCTCAAGTATGACCCCCCCCCCATTTTTACATTAGATTTGGGTACATAAGCGAACAGAGGTACGAAATGGTTAGGGGCGTTGTCCACTTGTGCACCACGCAAAGGTGTGTATTAAGACTAGGCAAATCTAGGCAAAGCTGGCCCGAGACCAAATTGGTCGAAGGATATATAGGTGGTCATCCGAGTCAGACTATTGGTTCAAAGTGAGTCTAATTTACAATTGGGTCAGTAGTGAGCAGTGAGGGCTGTAAGCTGGACCTATGGGATCGGCAATAATCCCCTATCTAACACATTGCCAAACCCTGCAGAGGCGAGCAGTGAACAGGAGTTCAAACTGTTTGTATTATGGTTCAGACTTTGACGTGTCATTTTTCATAAGTGATTTATATCTTGCTTCTCTTTATTGGCGCCAATAATGGTGAATTGATCCAGTATTCAAGTGGGAGGTAATCATTATATATTCTCATAGTTGCAGGTGCCTGGGCAGAATAAGGATCAAGATAAAGGATTAGGCATATAAAGGAGAAAGTCAGGTGTGTGGTTGCCACTATGGTGGCGCCATGTTGATTCCTACCCTACGTGGTCTCTATTGTGTTTAACACTTTCGGACTTATTAAACAAACCCCGATCGGCTGTGTGAACTTTCAAACAAAATGCTCAGTTTTAGAAAAGATCATTTGTCATCGATTTCTGTCTTTTTTTTAGAAGTCTTTTGACAGCTCTGTCAGCGGAGTTTATCGTAATGAATAAGCCTAGACCTCTTCTGTGATTTAGTAGACTTGAGTTTCATTGGTAGACTCATAAATGGTAGACCGAAACGAAAGTCTGTGGCGTTGAAATATAAAATTGTATTGGCCATTATCCGGATAATTAATTAGCCATTGCAAGCCGATTGCAAACTTAAGTCCCCATTGTTGTCCCGGTCGGTGACGGGATCCCTTTTTTGTGGAACCAATGCGACTTTGCGAATTCTGTACCCAGTTGAGAAGTGTCCCGAAAGTCACCTGATAAGCCGAAACTAGAGACAGCCTTCGTTTGAGAAACTCCATATAGAGAAACACACAATATAAAATTTAGGATTGGCTAAAGGCTGACCTCAGATCATTGTAAATCTACCGCGAATATATGTCCATTAGTCCATAGGCCTAAGTCTGTACTCAGAATGATGATGTACACTGTAGTAAAAATAGAGACTTGTACATGTATGACTATTGAGATATGCAGCATCGCTCCAGTGGTATGTGTTTCAAGTATACATGTTGAACCACACCGAACAGTTGTAAGTTACCAAGCCCATCACTATACATCTAATAATTAATTGCCCTTTGTGTTAAGCCGCGACTAGACTCGTTTCGAGTGGTCGGTTGGGTTGTTTTGTTCAGCAGGAACATGAAACTATCGCAACACCTGACAGGGTGACTACTAACAGTAGAAAAAAAGGAGACATTGACGCAACGGTAAAATGTATATAACGCAAGGAACTTCTGAACATGCAATTAGAATCTCACGAGGGAATCGGAGCCCACCAGCGTGGTTGTCAATAAAGTAGACCAGGATTTGCAGATCTAAAGCTGGGTTTATACCCTGCTCCAGATAATGTACGAGTAGCGTTATTTTTAAGTGAATAAAAAGCACCAGGGGAGCAATCTATCATTTTAGAAAAACGTTTTGACAGAAACCCTGAGTCATGATTATGAAGTTGAGAGTATAGCAAATCCCATCATCAGTCATAGAGTATTAACATGATGCGACCCACTGACAGTTTATCTCATGCAGCGAGGGTGAGTATTCGACAAAGTGCAGTGTGGGTTTTTCCTACAAGTGCTAACAGAAAAAAAACATAGGCGTATAGAATAGTGACGACAGGCGCGATCATTCTAGAACGTTTGCACAGAGCATGTGCAAAAGGATCGAGGCCCATCACATGCACGCAGTTGGCCAATAGGAACCCATAAAACCGCCAGCATTGTAGTCTGGCACCATGGCGGTATCCCAACGTCGTTTTAGATCGGAAATGTAAACTGTATAGGCCGAGGTGTTCCAAGTTTTCACAGAAAGTAAACTGTTCTATCTGGGTTAAAAACCAGCTGGTATATGCATTAGCGCGGTCTTTTCCTTTGAGTTATCCGAACTCGAGCTAGTATAATTAGATTCCGATATCGAACCGGATTACTTTCGCGAATTTGATTTGGCACTGGTGAAAACAATATTAATTTTGTTCTAACTGTTATATTATTTGGACTCATTTCGCTGTGTCTATAATATTGATTGCCAGTTCTCTTTCCTGGCTATAGATATCATGGTGTTAATCAATACGGAGTGTCAAGTTTACAATATTTGTTTCGAGACGTAGGCCTAAGTACAGTGATGGCTGTATCGGCAAATGTTTTGTTGCGCAACGCCGCCAAAATTAGCTGAGACTGCATGATATGTCTGTTATAAGAATGTCTTCTTTGTTTTTGTTGTTGTTCTGTTGCTGTTACTTGCGTAATTTTGCTGTTTGGTTTTATTGAGCACTTTTGTTGTCAAACAAGAGTGGTATCTTGATGTATTCAAAGCCTACTATACGAGCACAACAATGTAGCATGCAGTGAAGCCTACCCAGCTAGTTGCGTTTAGCAGCTAAATTAAGCGCGTGCATTATCGTACTCGGTGTGACGGGGTTGCGCGATATTGCACGCGGCACCCGGTTTAATCCGCCCCTGCTCAAAAGATTTAATCAAGAAACGAGTAGGTGATGAGATATGATTTGACAGCTTGGAAGCAATAAGTTGTCCGCTTAGATCAACGGGTTTCCCCAGTCGCTGGTTCAAGGCTGCATGAACTGCTGGGGCGTAAATGAAAGGTTTTGATCGTTGCTGGTGGCATACAAAATATGGGCCGGACATGACCGTTCCATAATTACAAAACAGCCTGACTTTTTTGTTTTGCTACGTATAGTTCACGTCAATGACGTCATCACAGACGCAGAGAGACCGGTAAAGCAGCGGCCATCTTGATTTTTACATACACATTTTGAGTGAATTATACACAATATTTACCTAAACAACAAATTAAGCATAGAGGGCGTTTATTGTTGTCAGCTTATAGCGAAGCACCTGGCTACTTTCACAGCAGACGGTGGGAAAATTTCCGCGCCACACACTCCTAAGTTGTAAATATTTAAACAAGCGCAATTTGACCCAATTCGCAAAGGGTGTTTATTGAGTTGTAAATTCATTGAGTCCATGTATGTTTGTCGTGAATTTTGTTTTATTGAGAACACTGAAGGGTGTCCTTTATAGGCCCACTTCCAAACAAAGAGACGTTGGGCCATACAACTCTGTTATAAAACTGTTCGTGTCCCATAAACAGAGTGGCATTCAAAGTCTTTGACAGTATTTGTCATAAACTGGATCTGTATTGTGGCTTTCGTAGTACATGCACATGTATTTGGTAATAATATTGCAGAAGCCATCAAGTTTTTGAGTCCGCATGGCTAAAAGATATCGAACGCTGAGTGAGTAGTTCCAACACCCCGTCTGTCTTATCACAACAACCCGGCTATCGACTCGATCGCCGGCCCAGCATCAAAGCCGGGCCCGGCGGATGTCGCTGACGTCCGCCGGATATTTGGGATGATTTATGTCTTTTGAAGTAGAAATATTGCTCGGGCGCTGTGGTCCGGTTCACGATCACAAAAGCCACCGCGGTGTCGAACCAGCCCCGCGGGCGTGGAGGGAGGCTCTGCTTGGCCGAGCAATGTCGCGCAGGGGCTGGGGTCTACATGGCCTGTCACATCGCGTGAACATTACTTGGTGTGAATAAAGGCTGTGTGCCGACTTTGGTCTAGATAGCCTGTATATGCAATTAAACCTGGTACACTTTACACTGAGCTGATTCGGAACAGTATGGCCGTTATTTCGATGCTCAATTGGGATATAGAACTACACGAGGTCACATGATCAGTTGTGAGGTCTCGTGATCAGGTGTGAGGTCACATGATCGGATGTCATCACTGGCAAAATAAGAAAGGCTGTACGGAACGCATTGCTGACTGAATAATTTCCCATTGACTAAAATTGTTCTATACCTTTGGCAAGGGTCATTGGAAGACCATCACTATAGTACTAGTTGCTGCGCAGTATAATCCACATCCTCACCAGGCGACTTTTCAAGTTCTCAGTTGAGGGTTTACTTTAGTAACATATTATGATTACACATTTAGGCCTGCAATCAATAAGATGGGTTAACTGGAACGTGACGTCATACACACCTAATTAATATGCAAAATAGTTCACCTGGTACCGTTCCAGATGGTACACAGTGGATAGGTCTCTATTCTCCAAGATACTCAATTAGCGCAAACACAATGTAGCCACAACAGGCACAAGCACTTGCTATAGTTCAGGAGCAAATTTCATGGATGCCGCTATAAGCACAGAAATTTGTCAAGCACAGAAAATATTTTCTCAGCACGAACAGGTTACCAGCCAACATCTCATGTAATGTACATTGCTGGTCACTGGTTCTCAGCTGATTTGTGCTTAGCATCACTTCCTGTCAACTGCTTAGCAGCTCTACGAACGCGGTCCTCAGGACACAGCCGCAAAGTTCGATACCAAAAGGCACGACAGCCTTCATCACTTATCTTCTGTTGTCAATTCAACTCCCTACGGCTAAAAACAACACAACGGCAGACAATACATAAGAAGACGCTTACCCATCATCGCCTCCCAACCTACTGAATCAATGGCATGTATCTCATCGGACGCTTAATTTCCCCTGGGGTAGTCGACCAGTCAAATCCTTCCCCTCCTTCAAGTTTCAGCACTCATTATGAAAAAAGCTACATGGGCCCTAATGAATTATTGTGGGTGATGACCAGCTATATGCTAGACTTACGACGCGATGACAGGGTGCTGTCCACACACGGGCGGGCCGGGCGGGCGGTGTTCCCGTTGCGGTTTGCCCTGGCCTTCTACGCCGCTTATCGTACTCTAGGCTCAGTAAATGGTCGCAACTGTGGAAGCTACAAACAACTAATCAACGAGAAGTGGTTGTTATTGCTAGAAGTTCAACACAACAGAATGGAGCTCCCCCCCCCCCCGAGAAATCAAGGATCTTGCACTTAATATTTGGTTTTTATCGGTTTATTTTAGAAAAAGAAATTCTCTTTTTCTCTCTCCAGGGAGTAGTCCCAATTATTTCTTTCGGTGAAAATATTCCTGCTTTAAACAGAAAATCATTGCTGTGTAAGTGTTATAAGACAGGCAACCGCAAGTCCGTCTCAAGTCTGTAAAGCTGTTATATGAATCGGATTGACCTGATGGCTTTTGCCATAAGCAGTGGCGCAAGTGACCAAGAACTTTTCTTCAATCTTTAGCCTGTTTCAAGACTCTTGTCTATCCTTTGCGCACTGTGCTAGTGTTCCGACTTATTATATAATCAGACTGAGAGTCCCTGTGTACATGAAGACGGTGCAAAAGACCAGCGTCTTGAAGCAAGGCCACTGGGTCTAGTTCCGCCCTCTAGAGGCCATTTGATTGAATATTTTCCCCTCTCGATCTCCCCCGCCTAAACGCCCTTCGTTCTTTAAACATATTTCCCACCCACAACCTACCTCAGACCGCACGTATTTTTCCACCCCATCGGCTTGCGTTTCAAACTGTACTTTCAGCCGAGGCATTTGTGACAAATTTCCTCCAGAAATTGTTCACTTAGCTTGCGAGTCCAATGGATTCAAACCTGCAAGATCAACAAGACTGCGCTTTGAGGCGTATAGTCTCTACAAGGTCGTAAAGTTCCTTTGGGAAGTCACTACTCGGTTGGCGTTGTTTTTCACCGTCAACAAAATCTGTTTTTCCCCGTTCCATCAATAATCTTTCTGTGCAGTCCCCGCTATATGTGGTCGTGTTCATTGCGCTCAATGTGTTTTTTTTTTTCCTCAGAAAATCTTCAGTTGGGCTGGAGTGAAGTTAGTGCGGGTGTTGCATGCGCGTGCCGACTTGTCTTCCGCCGATTAGGTCTACTTCTGTAAGTATCGAATTCTGGATTTCGATTATTTATTTATTAACCACATCCAACAGCGGAAGGACCGCCAATTGCAGGAATGGGATAATTATTGATAATGTACTGAGTACTGTTGCTGTTCGACCTGTACCGAGTGTGATGGCTCTTCGGTTGAAGACACCTTTTAGAAGTTACAAGTTCAAAATTGGCGCCTTAAATTTTGCCAGCGATACTGGCAATTATATCGTCCAAGGATACTGAATAAAGAATGATGACTTTTGAAATCGAATAAAACCTAGATTAAGTGTTCCCTGTCTTTAATAAGGCAAACACAGCAGGCCCTGTCGCCAAGGTTTCTACGCCGTGTATGTACGTTTGTCATTATACACGCTAATTAAACGCATCATTTTCTTCTTCTTCTTAACTCAGCCATTTTATCTTTCGGGGCCGAATGGGAATAGGCTGGTTAAGTTATGGGGAGGCTTTTGTGCGAACCAGACGGCGCGTGAGATGAACCGTACTCTGATTAAGTTATACCCGTACCCGCCAATTTTTGCCCAGCACAGACATAATGTATCATTCTCCAGATATTCTTAGTCATTAAGGTAAGTAGTGTGCAGACGGCTGATGAGTATCATTAATTCAAGGGTACCATTTAAAGGTCCGATGATTTTTCCCCAGTAATATAAAGGATCTCACAAACTCTCCTCCTTTGATTGTTTAATATTAAACTGCTTTCTCCCAAGGCCCTGTGGTCTCTTGTTTGTTTATGACTATACAGTATCCAGTTAAACACATTTATGGGATTTATTTTAAAGGAGGCTGGATATTAGCTGCACGAGGCTGGCGACTGATGAAGCGTAACTAGCTTTCATTTTCTGGCAGAAAATGCAATTACTCTTTTCAAGGTTAACAAGACATTAAACAGGGGAGTTATGAAGATGGTAATTCTGCAGCGGGGGATGGTTTTGTGGATAATCGTATAGTCTGACCGATCGGCCGTCGCCCAGGGTATATTCATTCCGCCCGGCTGAGCTTCGCAATATAAGTTTGGATCAACAAATTGTGTTGACTACAGGTTTGGCCTTGGAGTGGTTCTGAAGTTTAATTTAAATCCTCTTTAAGATAAAAAAAACCAGCGTAGTTTAGGAATTAGACTTATGACTCCAAAATGAGTCAGGAAATTTTATGTCGGTCACGATAATCCATTACCTGTCACGGTGACTCATTATGGATCATTGTATGATCCAATATAGGTCAAATGACCCCGGGTTAGATCTTACCTGAGTCATAATGACCTGATTATAGTAATCGATCACTGTAACATATAGGTCATTATGTGTATACCAATCTCCGATCTCACTGACTGACTGACTCGCTCTTCACTGACTAACCCACTGCCCGTTACCTGTGTCCCGGGCAGTGTTATCGTATAGGATTACCCGTTATGCCAATGGATGGGCTAACTTCGTCCAATTGTGTAGACCAGATGCATGAAACGACTTTCCTGAATGACCACTCTGAATTAATTGCAAAGAATTCTGTGTGCTCTATTTGTGATTTACTTGGCTTGGCTTGACTTGTGTTGTTTTGGTAATTTTGTACAAATGGCACCCATCAGGGACTAGGCATCTG